>JAJIBD010022156.1:0-573412 GCA_021461705.1 Cryptotis parvus
CTTACCACATACACACTAAATCCCAATCTGCTGGGATAAATACAGAGTTTACAAAGGCTAGGGCAGGGTGATACCAAGGTAAAAAGCTCTTTTATGTTGAGAACAATGAGGTGAGAACAGGCATTCCCCCACTGGGGCAGAACCATCCGGTGTGTGTGGGGGGGCGTGTCAAGCCCCTGATCCTGGGGGTTATTGGACAGAAACCTTTACTGGAAAACAATTATTTCAATAATATTTATAGCTATTTTTGTATAAACATAGTAGGAGAGACAGGCTTTATCTACACCTGAGATTAAATTTATAGGGTGACCTTTCCTGGAAGATCATGCTATAAGACCCTGACTAGGTTCCCCATGCAGACGGATCATTTCCAAAACCCTCCCGGTCCTATTGCCAAACAGAACCCAGTCGGCAGAATGCAAGGCAACAGTCCAAAGTGCTTCTGCTGCATGTGGATCTACAGCTTATCTTAGATAAGAACAGAGCTGTTCTGACCTTGCTCTAAACTTTGGGCCAGAGCAAGACTTACTCCAAGGTCTTGCACTCAAAACATTAGTTGCTCCATTTATTTTTTTAATATTTTATTATACCACCGTGAGATATAAAGTTACAAAGATGTTCATAAAATGTTCATATTTGGGTTTTCAGTCGGACATTGTTCCAGCACCCATCCCTCCACCAGTCCCCATTTCCCACCACCAATGTCCCCGATTCCCTCTCCCTCCCTAGCCTGCCTCTGTGGCAGGTTTCTTAATTTTCTCTCTCTTTCTCTCTATCTCTTTCTCTTTTCCTTCCCTCCCACAGTGTGGATTACAATACGTACATTAAGAGGTTGTCATGTGTATCTTTTTGCCTGTATTTAATGCTCAGTTCTAGGTTGGTATCAGAACTTTCGACAATTATTAGCACACTATTCCATTCTCTGTCTTACCTAGCTTCTAACTCCCACACATTTGTGATAATTTCCACCTTTGACAAGACCTCCTGTTCCATGTTTCACCTGACCTTGGATATTGGTATCATAATATGTACATTTATATATTTATATCATGCAAATAAATGCAGTCATTCTATATCTGTCTCTCTCTTTCTGGCTAATTTCACTCAACATGATCCTCTCCATGCCCATCCATTTATAGAAAAACTTCATAACTTCATTTTTTCTGACAGCTGCATAGTATTCCATTTGTAGATATACCAAAGTTTCTTTATCCAGTCATGGATTCTCGGACACTTTGGTTGTTTCCAGATTCTGGCTATTGTGAATAATGCTGCTATGAACATAAAAGTAGGGATGGTGTTTCCGCTGAGTATTTTAGGCTTCCCAGGGTATATTCCCAGGAGTGGTATGGCTGAGTCAAATGGGAGCTTGATTTCTAGTCTTTGGAGAAATGTCCATATTGTTTTCCAAAAAGGCTGTACTAGTTGACATTCCCACCAACAATGGATGAGAGACCCTTTTTCCATGCATCAATGCCAGCATTTGTTGTTCTTGCTCTTCAGGATATGTGCCAGTCTCTGTGGTGTGAGATGATAGCTCATTGTTGTTTTTATTTGCATCTCTCTGATGACTAATGATGATGAGCATTTTTTCATATATTTTGGCCATTCAAACTTCTTCCTTCTTGAAGTTTCTGTTCATTTCTTCTCCCCATTTTTTGATGGGGTTGGCTGTTTTCTTCTTGTAAAAGTTCTATCAGTTCTTGATATATACTGGATACCCTTATCAGATGGGTATTGGGTAAATATTCTTTCCCATATAGTACTGGAAGTACTTGCCATAGCAATCAGAGAAGAAAGGACATTAAGGGCATCCAGATAGGGAAGGAAGAAGTCAAGTTATCACTATTCGCAGATGATATGATATTATACCTAGAGAACCCTAAATTCTCTGCCAAAAAACTCCTAGAAACAATAGACGCTTATAGCAGAGTAGCAGGGTACAAAATCAATACCCAAAAGTTGGTGGCTTTCCTATATACAAATAATGAAATAGAGAAAAGTGACATAAAGAAAATGATCCCATTCACAATTGTGCCAGAGAAAATTAAATACCTAGGAATCAGTTTGATGAAGAATGTAAAGGACCTCTACAAAGAGAACTACAAAACATTACTTCAAGAAATAAAAGAGGACACAAGGAAGTGGAAACACATTCCCTGCTCATGGATCGGGAGAATCAACGTGGTCAAAATGACAATACTCCCTAGAGCTTTATACAGATTCAATGCCATCTTAATAAGGATACCCATGACATTCTTCAAAGAAATTGACCAAACACTTCTTAAATTTGTATGACACCCACGGATAGCTAAAGCAATCCTTGGGAAAAGAAGATGGGAGGCATCACCTTTCCCAAATTCAAACTCTACTACAAAGCAGTGGTAATTAAAACAGCATGGTATTGGAATAAAAAACAGACCTGTGGACCTATGGAATAGAGTTGAGTATCCTGACAACCAACCTCAAGTACATGAACAACTAATCTTCGGTAAAGGAGCAGAAAGTATGAAATGGAGCCAGGAAAGCCTCTTCAACAAGTGGTGCTGGAAAAACTGGGCAGCTACATGTAAAAAAATGAACTTGGACCTCTGTCTAACACCATGTACAAAAATCAGCCCTGGCTAACTACCTTGCTTTCAGCCTTAGCTGGGCCCCTCATCATATTCTTATTGATTTTGACAATTGGGCCTTGTCTTCTTGATAGGCTTCTTGCATTCCTCAGAGACTGGGTGGGTGAAGTCAAGTTGTTAGTACTCAGGCAGCAATATCAGGCCCTCTTACGGAGTGAAGGTCTCTAATGGTGTCTAGGATTAGAAGACCCTCCTAAAGAAAGGGGGGAATGAAAGAGAGCAGCTACCCCCTTTCCCAACCAGGGCAGGCCTACTCATGGAAAGTTACCAATTTAGGGCCTGAGTGACCTTTTCATCTTGAAGTAAACTTTTCATCCTGCTATCTACAGAAGGCCCAGAACAAATTCCTGTTATAGCTTATGAGACCCCCGCCCAGAACTAAATCTGGCCTTAATTGCCTGAATTGCATTCCTGCATGTACACATAGCCGCTTGCTGACCCATGATTCCACACATGTGTCTAGGCACACCAAATATAGAAAGAAGAATTAAGTATGATCTGATTGGTAGGTGATGGTTACCTGGTACAAAGTGATTGACTGCCGCTCGCGCGAGACCTTGATGTAATATTTTAAATCTATTGGATGGTTATGCGTGGGCTTTTCTGTGGCAGCGGGATTATCTCTTAAAAGATCCTCCCTGGAAGTGCTCGGGGCTCTTACCCGCTGACTATTTGTGGTCATGCTATGAGCCCGAGTATACTCGAATATTAATAAAAACCCCTTGCTTTTGCATAGGAAAAAATGGATTAAAGATCTCAATATCAGATCTGAATCCATAAAGTACATTGAAGAAAACATAGGGAAAACCCTCCACGACATTGAAGCTAAGGACATCTTCAAAGAAGAAACACCACTAACAAAACAACTAAAAGAAAAGATTATCATATGGGACTACATGAAGCTAAAAAGCTTCTGCACCTCAAAAGAAACAATGACCAAGATACAAAGTTGCTCCATTTAGAAGCCAGTGTGGGCTGCGTGGCCGCGTGACCACATGACAATCTTAGACAATAATGGAAGTTAGAACCAGGTCCTTCCCAGGATTTTTCTCATTTATACACTGTAATTATTCTAGTTGCAACAAACTAGGGAGGTAATGGGGAATGGGGAATTATAATGTCACACTAGATCTCACTATTGAATAGAGATATCATAAACCTTTAATATCTGTGGGGCAATTCACAAAGTGTAAGAGAAGAGAGAGAAATGCAGGGAGAGACAGATAAAAAGAGAAAGAAAAATGCCTGCAATAGGGACAGGCTGGGGTTGGGGGCGAGTGTTTGGATGTTGGTGGTGGGAATGGGGCACTGATGGAGGGATGGGTGCTGAAACACTGTATGACAGAGACCCAATTATGAACATTCTTGTAATTGTATATCTCACAGTGCTATAATAAAAATTATCGGGGAGAAAAGTAGTTCACTAGTAGAGGGATGGGTACTAGAACATTATGACTGAAACCTAATCATGAACAGTTTTGCAATTGTATTTTTCACTGTGGTATAATAAAAAATATAAAAGCTCACTCATCAGCCATGACACAGAGACTACAAATAAATCTTGAAAGAGATAAAAAAAAAATAGAAGCCAGTGTGATTTCTTTTCCGGTAGGTACCATTCAGTCCTACACAGGGACTTTTTGTGGTATGTGGAATTAGAATCAATCTCAGGGGATCATGCAGTCAACTACATGCCGGTTAAGTGCCTTGGCCCCCTCTGCTATCTCTCGGGCCCCTCAGCTGAGTGTTTAGAGAGACAAGAATGATACACTTGTAAAAAAAAAATTGCGACTTTCAAAATTCATTATTACTACTACTACAACTACTATTACAGAAAAAATGATTATACGTCCAACTTTCCTTAGGGATGACTATGTTTTGAACAGTTTGTCTATAATATCAATGTCTTGGCAAAAGTCACTACTTTTACTGTCTTGAGTAACTTAAGGTTACAAATCATTGTCTGCCACTAAGATATAAGCAGGTTATTAATACCTGAACATACATTATCATTGCTGTTGTTCTATCATGGAATCTATCTTAGTCTGTTGCCAAGAAAGAAGTCAAAGTGGAACATCTACTTCACCAGGCAATGGAGGATATAGTTCCCAGGGTCAGGAGATGGTCCAGTGGCCAAAGTACCTACATCACAACCTGAGTCTGTGGTTCCGTCCCCCAGCACAGTCGCATGTTCTGAGCATGAACTGGCACTCTGCTGTTTGAGAGTGGCACTTAGTTATCTGTGATCCCTGAGCCACAAGCCATTCATTCCTACCTTCATGCAGCCAGTTGTGTGTGAGCACCACAACTAACCCCATGCACAAACATGTCGGCCAGGAGATTGGCCAACAGTGAGTACCACAATGATTCCCAACAAGTGCCACAACCAGATTGTGTATATGCACCACATATATACAAGGAGGAAGAGCCCTGGAGTACGTGTGCAAACCCCCAAGTAAAGGAGTGGAGCTCATGGCCAGCACCGTGGCTATGTGTGCAAACCACACAACCTGGTGTGCAACTGCCAGAGAGAACACAGGTATGCACAGATACTACCCCAGGCACGTGTGTGAACTGCATTCCTCACAACCACATCAGGAGAGGGAAAACACCACATTATTTCTGGAGAAAGACTCAGACAGTGAACTCTGATTTCACTCTTCTGCCATGATCCTGTAACAATTTTAGCTTCCAGGGATCTCAGTTTTTTCATCCTGTATAGTGTGAATACGGGTAGACTGCCGTGGGGCTGAAATGAGATCATCTATGCAATATGCTTTGCTTGGTGTCCTGAGTTAATAAGTACTGAATGTGTCCTGACCATTTATGGCTTATATATTATAAATGTGAAAAGATGTTGGGCAATACATAAACTACTCAAAAATAGAACAAAATCTTGGAGCTTGGATATTTGAGATCAGTTATACCAGTAATAACCTACCTTTAGCCTATTTTCCTTCACCATCTCCACCTGCACCCATGCAAATACCACTGATCTACCCCAGCAATTTTTTCCCAACAAATTCACTTGAGTGCAGAGTCCTTAACATAGTGTTTATGTAACTACCACTTTGGATTGGAGTTGATCCTTGAAATAAAACCCATTTACCACCCGTAGCTCACTCAATAGGTGAAGAAGTGAATTTCCTAATTCAACACCATCCATTAGTGTCAAAGCTTAGATAAAAATAGTCTCTTGTTACATAGTTGACTACACCAACTGCCGCATAATTTATAGCTTTATATATAATACAATCTCTTAAAATGATCTAAAAATAAATACCCTTTGAAGGGAAGGGAATTTGAAAGAAAACTGTGAGTTAAGGAATACAGGAAATGTGAAATTTCTGGCTGTATTTTAATTCATTTTAATCTTAATGGTTAGTTAACATTTGACTAGAGAAGGAAATTAAAGAGACTATACATTTTGTATCATTCCATATATATATATATATGTATATATATCATTCCATATATATACATATATATATATGCTTTTTGGGTCACACCCGGCAATGCTCAGGGGTTTCTCCTGGCTGGCATGGGCCGGCCACGTGCAAGGCAAACGCCCTACCCGCTGGACTATCACTCCGGCCCCATTTTTCATTTATTCAATAAACATACTTACTGAAAACTTTGTACTAAGTATCATACTAAGAACTACAAAGATAAAAAGCCTCAAAATATGACCTTGCCTCTCAATTATCTAAATAATCTGCATCGGACAGCTTTGGATTGAGCTAGCTCTGAAGCAGTCTTGTCAATAAATGCTTGTACAAATTTCATAGTAAACCAGAAGTTCAATGTACCTACTGGAAAACATTAGTAACTGTCGGGCGCCCCCGGGGTCCCCGACAGTGCCGGGAAGCGAAGTTCCCTTCTACCTCCGGCCGCGAGGAATGGATGAACACTTAGGAACCGATGCAGTTTTAAAAGGCTTTACTTATCACAGGTTCAGGCATACAAATCAGCAAAAGGAAAAACCTGATGCTTAGGATTCCAGGCTAGAACCCCAGCCACGTGTAGGCCAAGATGGCGACCACCACGTGTAAAAGCTTCCAAGGGGAAGAAACGCTCACAAGGAGAGAGATCCCACAAGGAAGAAGGAAAGGAGAGCAGGAACCGGCTAGTTTATATCCCTGTCACTCAGACCTTCTTCCCACTGTTATGGAAAGCAGGGAGGGTCCAATGCCCTTAGGTAATCCCTCCCTGCATCTCACCTAGGGCCTTTACTGTGCTAATGTTTTGAGCCGGGAATGCCTTTGTTATGTAGAGAAGGGGGTTTCTGAGATGGCATGTCACTGTACCAAAGACCAACACCAATGCCAGTTAAATATTTCTCCAAGCCTTCACAAGTCTCCTCTACTTCATTGTAGTTTTATATTTTAGTTGCCTTTGAGTATATCAGGGAGCCATGCTTGTTTGCTTGGAAGCAAACAGCATTTCTCTCTGGTCTAATTACTTAGGTGTCCTACGTGGCCAGGCTAATATGCTGGTAAGATCTAGCTAGTCCCACGATGATTGTGATAGCATGGGAGAATATTTATACCAGCTAGTACAGCATACATGGTCGGATAAACTGCCACATTTAGACTACCCCCCTTATCTACGGAGTGATTTGCGGGAGGCAATCCAGAGCAGATGCAGCGGCCCTTAGGAGTCCTGCAACAAGTAACTATTACATATAAGTCAGAAATTGTTTTTTCTTTTGTTTTAGTGAGGGGTTTTTTTTGTAATTAAATATTTGTGGTCTTGAATTTACTTCTTCCAACCCTGCTATTAATCTTCCCTAACTGCAAAATGTTGATTCAAAAGATATTTTCCTTTCTCTGTTTATTGCAGTATACTCACAATAGCAAAGATCTGGGAACAATCCAAGTGCTCAAGAACAGAACAGTGACCCAGAGAAATTGGGTCTATGCATACAATGGTGTACAAGAAGACACTGAAGACTACAGTTCTCTGTGACTTTGATAAAACTAGATGAGCTGATACTTAGTAAGTCAAGTGGAAGGGACAGATAGAAAATTATATTACTCATATGAAGAGTATATAGAAAGATAGTAAGAGAATAAACCATGACTATTGATAACAGACTCTGAGAGCCAGTCATAGACTTGTGTTAGCAAAGTGGGGCTCACCAGAATGCTAAGAACAAACATAGAAAGAGTGGAGAGATGCTGAGACTGCAGCTGTGTGTCTCCATGTGGACGCAGTACAGCAACATGGCTGTATTCATGAAACATTCACACCAACAATACTATAAATTACATTGCATAAATGCAAACAATGATTTTTTTAAAAAATGAAACTGTAAGATAACATTGAAAATACCATAAACGGGGGCAGAGAGACAGTACAGTGGTCAGGGCACTTTGCCTTACACACAGTCAATCCAGATTTGATCCCCAGCACCTCATATAACTCCCTGAGCCAGACAGGAGTGATCCCTGAGCATTCAGCCAGATATAAACCCGGAACATCACTGGGTATGCCCCAAAACAAACAAAAAAGTCCGTAAACAAACTTGTATTTCCGTTAATAATACATATGGCCTTGCTATTAGCTGGCATTAATCCACCCCGATTGCACAACATTGATTCAAAATGGCATTTTTCTTCAATGCTCATTACAGTGCCATAGCCACACTCTAAGAACAATCCAACGATCAGAGCAATGGAAAAGAAATATTTTGTGACTAAAACTTTACAAAAACAATGTCTAGTAAGTGTTTCTGTTATGGTCTAATGACACAAAGCAATGCTCACCGTAATCCTATTTTCAGGATTATGTTATTGTGCATTTGCCTTAGGGGCAGGTGTGCTTCCTAGTCCAACAAACAGAAGTTCCTGAGTGCCCCTCAGGGTGATGTCAAGGTGATCACACATTGACGCTGAGAGAACCACACATGATCCAGATCTTCCTGCAACTACTCAAAGACCAATCCTACGCCTACCCAGTTTGACGTTCATGTCCTTAAAGTCAAATTTGCTTACCTTCATTCCTTGGTCGTTATACACTATAGTTATTGTTCCACTGTTTAGGCAAGAGAGCCAGATAGAAAGCTGTATCCTGGAAAGCCTGGTTACAAGCAACCCCAGTCACACCTACTACCCATATGCCTTTGGGCAGCAAATGAAACCCAGTGCCAAACAGCTTGTCCAACCTGTTAAGGCTAAACACTAACTAATAAAGGTGTTTTTCCATTCTCTTTGACAGGGTGGAGTGGCAATGTGTTCATTCAGGGATACTGGGGGGAAACAAAGCTTGTCTGAGCTCCAACACTAAAGGCTTTGTCCCAATGTTGGCCATAATAAAACGTCATTGACCTAGATTCTTGGTAGGTCAACACCACGATGTGGTGCTGACCCAGTTTGCAATTGGCCATGGCTCTCCTTTTTTCACATTTGGATGACTCCGAGTGTAAACTTGAAGCTCTCTGCTCTTCGGGTGAAAGACTTGGGGAGAATTGCCCATTTGTCCCTTGAGGAACCCCTGAAATGAAATTTGAGGCTGAGCCTAGAATTGCATTGAGGACTGTCAAGGGTGGCTTGGAGACTGTGTTTCTTTTTGGAGGTGGGAGAATGTGGCTAAAACAAATATCATTTTTACCAGTGACAGCTCTTAGTTTCTGAGACCACCTTGAGGGCCAGAAGCAAGACTGTCAGTAAAAGTGGAATAATAGGAAGAGGGGAACTCTGGATTCATCCGCAGGGCAGATGTAGAAGGGGACTGAGGCATAGCACCTCCCCACACACCCAGGAAGGAAAACTTAGCACCTCTTCAAAGACTCATTCCTCCTGAGAGGAGTAGCCTGTGGGGACGGGGCCATGAAGCAGATCTCTCCTTACTAAGAGCCGCCTCCCTCCCTGCTAGCAATTCGGCCCCAATACAGCCTTGTCTGTCTCACTTAGAAGCAAAATTGCCAAAGGAGCAGTTTATAGACCTCTTTTCCCTGAGTACACAGGGCTCAGGCCCTGTGGCCAAGAACTTGTAACTGTCCAGTCCAGAGAGGAGTCATGGCAACTATGATCTTCTTGGCATCACTGTAATTCAGGGACTATGGGCTTCACTGCTATGAGCATGTGGGAAGGTTGTTTGGTTTGTCCTGTGAGCCGGGAGGGAGCCAGTGATGCTGAGGAAGAGAACCCAGGAGACCTGCTTGAGCCTGAGCTGCCCCAGCCTCTGGACCGAGGAAGAGGATTCCTCGAGCCCTGAAACTGGAGGCATTGAGCAGGGACACCACAGGGCATAAAGTTACATCCTGAGAACAGAAGGAAGGTCGGAGCTGGAAGCAGCTGACTTGGACTTTGAGGGAGTGGGAACCGAACTCTGACCCTACAGTACTGCCATTTTAAACGTGATCAAAATTGTAGTTTTTTTTTTAAGGAACGGACCTTAGCCATCAGAAAGACTGATGTTGGAGACAAAGTCTTCTGTGCCAGATTGACCCCCCCACTTTCCTTCCTGTATTTAGCACATGCTTAAAGAGCACTTAGTCTACTGCAAACACAGCCTGAACCCCAGAAGGACTGTGAAAAGCTTCAATTTGTCTTCTCTGTGGCACTAAGGGGGAGAGAGAACACAACCAGAGAAGGAAAGTGTAGATTGTGGGTCACGAGACATCCAGTGACGTGTGATGCTGACTGTCTCCTCCTGGAAGGTGGCAGAGAGACATGTGCATGGATTCGCACATACATACACAAAGACACAAATACACACAGATACAGACACACAAACACAGACATAAACACATAAACACACACACACACACCATATGCACATGCACGCAAGGTTAGTGGTTTGTACTAGGTCTTTCAAATAAGTCTTCATGCGCCTGGGCAGCCAGTGAGGTGGGAGAGAGGGTGTTAGGGAGTCAAGGGGAAACATGGGCCCTCTCTGGAGACAGTAGCACAAAACATCCACCATAGGAGGCCAGAAAGAAAATTCAGGGAGGGAGCATTTCTCTTGCTTATAGTCGACCCCAGTCTAGTCCCAGCACTGCATTTGATCCTCTGAGCTATACCAGGAATGGTCCTTGTGCACTGAGCCAGGCGTATCCCCGAGCACCACCAAGTGTGACCTACAGTCTTGGAAGTCAAATTCCCTCCTCTCCATGAAAACGCAGGCTCCATAGAAGTGGCACATGAGACAGGAAGCATGTGAGCACCAACATCTACCAGCCCAGAGTCAGGGACCCTATGGACCTCCTCCCTTCAGGCCAACCTCCCATACCCTGGCAAGTCCACTCCAGAGCCTGGGAGGACCCCAGTGCCACAGTTAAAGGAGCTCTCACGCAGTTTCCCCACTTACCTTACTGCCTGGCTCCCTCTTCACTCAGCAACGTGCTGGGCCTTCTCCATTGCCAGGCACACAGGGCACTGAAGGCAAGGCCATCCTTAAAGGGGCTGCAATAACAAGAGCCTTGTGCTCAGCTGGGGCCACTGTGTCTCTGGGGAGCTGGTAGATGGACAAGAGGGTGGGCTTGGAGAAAAAAGAGAGCTGGTAGGGAAGGAGGCCAAAAGGTCAGACCGAGTTTCACGTGCTTCCTGTCTCTTGTGATACTCCTGTGGAAGGGGTCACAGTCTTGGCATGGTCTTATGGAAATGAGGGAATTTATTTTCCAAGACCACAAGGCAGAGTCGTGTGTGTGTATGAGTGTGTGTGTGTGTCTGTCTGTCTGTCTATCTGTGTGTGTCTCTGTGTGTGTACTTTTCTCAATGGTCCCCCAGAAGAAGAGGAGTAATATTCTGCAGTAATAAAAATGGTCTGTGTGTAAGTTTGTAGATTTGCTAAGATCCCTTGAAAGGATATTTGCGCTTTTATGATGTTCTGGAGGGGTGCCTGTTATGGAAGGTAAATTACATCTATGTTTATAGGACAGCTTCAAGGTTAGCAGAAAAATTGACACTCTGGTCCTCTAACTTCAGCTCTTTTTTTCCCCATCATACAACAGCCACCTCCAATTATGCTATTATGCCACCTTATCTTTCATCGAAGGAAATCACCATAAATTTAAAACCAGTTAATCAGCTCTGCCCTAGGCTTTCCCTGGGGACTTTGGGTACCACTTTTGCTAAAGCTCAGCCATTTAATCCCAGGGCAGGCTAAAATAAGAGCAGTGAGCTCATGGAAAGTGAGGTCAACGCCCCCACTCCGACTCAATACCTTCTAGACATAATAGCAGGAGCGAGGATTATTGTAACAGCAATACTTGCTGCATCATTGGTGTGATGCAGTACTGAATAGGGAGAGAGCAGAAATATGATTTCCAGATTGCTGAATTCTGGAGTACTGAGAGAGATTGAAATTAAAATCAGTTTACCCCAGCGCCATGTGCAAAAACCACCACCTATACTTAATAGGAGAGGACGGTTCAGGAGAAACAAAAGTCTTCTAGCTACTTCCTACAATAATAGCAATTGCTTCCATAAGGCAATGGGATGTGAATTCTACAATGGTCAACCTCAGAATTGATGAAGAATTCAGGAAGGCAACCTCTAACCTTGTCACTTATATTTGTAAAACCAAAGAAAAGTCGTGTTTCATCTTTCCCTAGGTCTCTTCCCCTACAGAGTGGAGATATGAATATTTTCATCCTTGCCACACTATTAGGAAGATTAAATGAGACAAGTCATGTTTACATGGTCAGACAAGCAGTTTCCATTCCCTTTACACGGCAGGGCCGGTGCCAGTCCAAGAATCAGCAAGGGGAAACCACTAAAGAGTCCTAAGTATAGAAGCTCTTCTTAGCTATGAGGTAGCTAGGGGAGGTATTAAACTCGTTTCAACAGCTAGAGAAGCTGGAGCCAGAAACAGTGTTTTGTAGCTTCTTAGAGCTGGAACTAAGTGACTTTTCAATTCAGATTGCTGGACTTCAGTGTTGTCAGAAGGATATCACACGCAGCATAGGCCTTAAGAATTGAATGTCACAAAGATAACACGCAAGCCTAAAGAAGATGGACCTTCCCAGAACCACTCCCCCAAGAATGTTTCACACGTTAGGGTCTTTGTTTCCTTGATGTTTATTTCTTTCTTTCTTTGATTTTTTGGGCCACACCAGATCCTCATTTCCCTCTCCTTCCTGCCTCACTTCCATGATAACTGAGGCCAAGTGCTCCCTGCATAACCCCCCAATCCCAACTTCCACCACACACCGCCACCACCATATACACATAGCTTTAATGAGCATCAGGTGCCAGAATAAAGACCAGAGGAGAGAAAGGGGCCCATAGTCCTTATGATAGCCAAGGAAGATTGCAGATATGAGGAATTTGCAGGAAGCACTGCTGTCCTTGAGAATGAAGGTAGCCAGGCCAGCAATTTTGGCAGCAGCAGGCACCAAGACCCAAAGCATAGAGCATCCAAACCACACCCCAAACTAAAATGGGAAGAACTGAGTCTGAACCCCGGGTGCCGAGTCTGAACACCAAACTTGGAGGGCATAAGGAATGGAGTGTGGTGTAGACTCTGGGCAGAAAGCTGGGAGATCCACTGATCACTTGATCACTTGAATCCCGTTATTCATCGATTTGCTCGAGCGGGTGCCAGTAACATTTCCATTGGACTCTATCACGTGCCAATGTAGCCCAATGGCATCTGGTTGATTCAGGAATATGAAGAGCCTCAAACCATTCCTTCAGGGTCTTGACAAGGAAGTCTGACCATCTTGTAGGTGGGCAGCCACATGATCTTTTGACATCCCGTGGGATTCAGTCGGTAATGGCTCTAGTCCAGCGGTTGTCTCCAAATCGCATTACATGTCCAGCCCATCTGATTTTCGATGCCTTGGCAAACGAGACAGCGCCCCTGATTCTGAAATAGCGACGGAGGTCAGAACTCCGGATTCCTTCTCTCACTTGAGTGAGGCGTGATATTCCAAGCATAGCCCTTTTGATTCCTCTCTGGGAGACCCGAATAGCATTCTCATCCTGCTTTTGTAGGGCCCAGGTCTCTGGGATATATTGAGATCCACTGAGAAGGGAACAAAGCAAAAGTGTAAGGGAGGTCCTGGGGCAAACTGGGGCCACATTATGGGCTGAATAGGTGGGGTGTGGGGGACAGTGAGTTGGATGAAAGGACTAATAGTGGAGCAAAATTCTGTCAAGAGAGAATAGTTGAAGCCCAGGGGAGAGCAGAAATTGATCTGGGTGAATGGTGGCTGTTGAGTATGGGGAGAATGGTGGTTGTTGAATATGATTTCCTTTTTAGTAGTCAGACCAGAGGACAGAGATCATCCCTGGCTAGTGACTCTTTCTCACAAGCTTTGGAGCTAGACTAACTCAGGTTCATTGCTTGGCCCCGCCCTTGTGACTGCTGTGTCCTCAGGTAAGTGATTCTTGGTCTCTTTGTTAGCATGAAGGGGCTACTAAGGCCAATTCTTGTGTGGCTGAGCGGAGGAGGAGCGGAGTCTGTGTCAGAGTCTGGTGAAGGAAAATCTGTGCTGGCTCAGAGTGAGTCTCCACAGTGAGTTCTGATTGGTTCTTCTCCTGCCCTTCATTTCTCTCTTCTCCTTTATTGTTTTGCACTTATTTTCCCAATTGGGATCTGCTGACTGGGATCTGCTGAGTGCAGGCAGCTGCAGTGCCCTGGTTCTTAGCAGGGCAGGGCAATCTCTCTTTGAGGAAACCTGAATAAGTCTGTGGCTGACAGCTCTGTGTCTGGCTGGTCATGGTTGACCAGAGTTGTCCTTGCAAAGTTGTAATTTCAGTGAAGTAATCCCCTGTCCACGAGGTGGAATATAATCTCAACCAATTGACTGCTTTTGCCTCTTGGCCCCTCAATAAATTATTTGGATTTCAGGACTTTAGTTCCATAAAGATTTTCAGTCTTTGCTATTCAGTGGCAAGGCTTCTTGATACTCCGCATCATTAGTACGCTAGCGATACTTACCAGGTCTGAGCTCAACAGAAAGAACACACAACTATGGGGGAACACTCTTAGAAATGTGACTAGAGGAGAGCATGGACAGTTTTTGTGACAATAGTGTTTAGGAGAAGAACATAACAACAATGATAGAAATGTGAGCGTGCCATTCTGACAGTGGCTCAGTAATCCTGCACCCCAATGAATCATTTGTAGAGACCAAACACATGTTAAAAAAATCCCAAGCATAGGGCTAACCTAACATCCTATAATAGCTCTCTTTGTCATTTATGATCCAAAGCAGATGAGGTCTGGAAGACGTAATTTTATTGAGGAAATCAGTCACAGTTGACCTGGGGTCAGCACTTAGAACAGCTGTTGCCTCTGGTCAGCAGATGGAGAGCCTGATGCTTATACTGTTCTGTGGACCCAGTCCCAAGCTCACCTCAGGCCTCCTTCCTCGACCCTGACTATGAAAGAGTCTCCTCCCACATTTTCAGGGGCCCTTCCCAGTTTGGGCTCAGCACCTCCACATCCTGGTATGATATATCTTACTCTTTCAGAAACAACAAGCCAAAAAATCTTTCTTTTTTCCATGCCCCACAACACAGGCTTGGTTTTAAAGGTCAGGGGTCATGTGGGGATTTTTCCCTCCCACGTGGAAAGAGGATTTCATGCTTGATTACATTCTTCCTTGGCAGGGTAAGGGAATCTCCAGGTAGTTTTGTAGAGGTAAAGCGCATTAAACCAAGAAGTGGGGTTAAGGTCCCTGCTGTGGTTCCTGAGTGGGACAAGACCCTCCATTTCTCTGAGCCTCGTTTCTCCATCTGTAATGGCTGGGATTAGTTTGGGAATAGATCTTTCAACTCATCTTGCATCAAGGTTTCAGATGGTCTTCAAAGTTGAATTCCATTAACAAAAAAAAAATGAAGTCATATTGCTGACCAATGGATATGTGAAAAATATACTCTGAATTCCATATCGTCAGAGGACTGAAAATCAGACCAATGAGATATCATCTCATGCCATAGGACCAGGACACATCACAACAAAAGCAAGCATTGTTAGTGTGGATGTAGGGGAAATGGGGGGTGGGGGCCTCTTTTCCTTGCTGATGGGAAAATTGACAGTTTCCATTGTGATAAACAACATGAATATGTCTCAAAAAACTAAGATTTGGGGGCCCAAGAGACATTACAGCAGTAGGGCACTCGTGTTGCACACAGCCAGCCCAGACTTGATCTCCAACACTCCATATGATCCACCATTCGCCACCAGGCATGAACCCTGAGTGGAGAGCCAGGAGTAAGCCCTACATATAACTGGGTGAGGACCCAAAAAGAATGTTTTAAAGCCTAAGAATTAAACTTTCATTTGGCCTAGAAATTGCATTTCTGGGAATCTGTATCAAGCAAGGGCCTCAAATCATTATTCTAAACACACTTTTCACTCCTATTTTCATTGCACAGCAGTCATAATAGCCCAAATCTGGAAATGACCCAATTGTCTAAAAAAGATGACTGGATAAAGTAACTCTATACATGCAGACAATGGAACATATATACAATGGAATACTATTCTTCTGTAAGAAAATATGAAATTATGCAATTTGCTTCTATGTGGATGAATCTGGATTATGTTATGCTGAGTGAGAGACAGGTACTGAATGATTTCTCCCTTATGTGGGATATAAATACACATAGTAAGGAAGTAAGAAATGACCAAAGCATAGAACATGAGAAATAGTCTACAAAATTGAGCTAATTACAGTGGGAGAAGTGGGAGAGCTAATGGTGGAAGGAAGTGGCCACTATGGCTAGGGTGTGGAGTTGGAGCGTTACATGCATGAGACCCTAATACTAAGAAACACTAAATAAAACATGGGGATTAAAATTTTTAAGTTGTTTTAAAAGTAAGCTCAAAACTGATATGGATATAGGTTTAATAAATATTTTAACTGAAAAAATCAATATTGTTTGTAAGGATTCAAGTAAATATAGGTATACGTGCTCAAGTAAATATAGGTATACATGCTCATATATACATCGTCATAGCGTTTCTCTAGATAGTCCAATATTAAAGGTTACTGTCATGAGAAAACCAAAAAATACTGGGAATATCAATGGAATGTTTTGAATTCTGATTCACATTCAGACATTTCCTACTCATAAAATACAATTTTGTATGTGAAATTTATATTAATGCATATCATCAATCTCATGTGGTCTTTTAGAAATGTACCAAGTCATCTTTAAGTTGATCTATTTCACAAAGAGTAAAATATGTGGCTGTTCAATGCCTTCTCCTGTAAGAAAGTATCTGTTTCTGGAGCCAGAGCAATAGTTCAGCCGGTAGGGCATTTGCCTTTCATGCGGTCAACCTGGGTTTGGTTCTCAGCATCCCATATAGTCCCCCGAGCACCGCCAGGAGTAATTTTTGAGCAAAGGGTGGTATAATAAAATACTTATTTAAAAAGAGTCATAAGTAATACCTGAGCATCGCTGAGTGTGACCCCCCAAAAAAAGAAAGAAACTGTTTCCTTTGTTCATCCATCATATCCCATATGAGGTGCAGCACTTAGAAACTAGTACTTGGGCTAAACAACCATGGCAGAAAAGGCAGTCAAAGTGACTTTATACAGGCATAAAAGACAATAAGAGTAATAAAAAAGACAATAAGAATGATACAATTGTCTCTATTCTGATTTAGACCCTGGAGGGATGACTGTGTCACTTTGTATTTCCATGTGAACTTGTTCACTTCCATAAGGTTTTGTATGGACCTTCTCCCCTTATGTATGTATTTAAATGCTTTGTATCTGCATAATAACCTGCAGGGTTGCGCTCTTTAACAGCCTGATCTTTAGGGACTGTGGACATGTGTGTTTAACTCCTGTGACCATGCTGGATTTAAGGGTATGTTGAGTTCAGCTGTACCAGCTTGGCACATTATCTCATGATATATTCATTCTTGCTTGTACAAAATTTTTTAATTCCAGGGACTTTGAAAAACTAAAATATCATATTACAGGTCATTTAAGCACTATTGTGGTCTCTGGGTATTGATTACCATGTGTATATAAATATATGTGTGTATACATATATATGAGAAAGATAAGAGTGATAGACACAGAGACAGATACAGAAACAGAGGCAGAGACAGACAGACTGCAAAACCTTTAAATTTTAAAGACAGTTTCATCTATCTAAGAGACTCTTGCAATTGACAGAGGAGCTCTTAAAATATTGAAGCCATTAATGATTACTTATTCTTGTGCCAGTTTTTCTTTTTATTTATTTATCTTATTTTATTTTTTCTTTTTGGGTCACACCCAAAAATGCTCAGTGGTTGCTCCTGGCTCTGCACTCAGGAATTACTCCTAGCGGTGCTCAGGGGACCATATGGGATGCCGGATATCGAGCCTGGTTCGACCGTAGGTTCGCTGGATTGCAAGGCAGACTCCCTTCCGTTGTGCTATCGCTAGGCCCAGTTTTTATTTTTAATATTGGGCATCGACATTGATAACAAGTAAGTTACCTAAGAGAACATACTGTAACTATCAGGACATCAGCAATAGACCACTTGCCTTGCATCGGGTAAGTAAGTCCCTGGGTTCCATCCCCAGCACTCGAAATGAAAAATAAAACGTATCTATCATATAATTTCCTGAGTTTTAAAATTCCCTGTTCATGCTTCCAAGGTTATAAGGAGCAAATATAAAGTTGAACTATAGCAAATTCATATTAAGGCTGGAGAACTAGGATAACAGGTTGCATGTAGCCAACCCCTATTTTGTACCCAGCACCACATAGGGTCCCCTGAGTAATTGTGGGGTGATCCCTGAGCACCAAACCAGTAATAAGCTCTGAGCATAGCCAGGTGTGGCCTGAAAATAAAAAAAGAAATATTAAAAAGTATTTTGATACTGCGTGATTTTTTTTTAAAGAACCCAAACTTGAGTCTTGCATAATTCCCACTTGCCAATAGACAGGTTTTTCCATTTCCCAAAGTTGCACTGCTGTCTTAGCACTGCCTACCTTGACCTGGGGATGGAAGAAAATGAACCTGGGGATGGAAGAAAGGGATGGAAGAAAATGAGCCCCACCAGTGGGACCATAGCCAGAGCTGAACAGAGCTTGTAGGTGATCACTGAAGTCCTGGCCCTTGCCTCGCCTGGGAAGACTGAGCACCCCAGGAGCCAGGTGTCCAAATGACTCACACACCGTCACAGAGCTGGCAAATGGCTCCAACTGCCAAGTCCATGGATGCATTTTATAGAAGGAAGCAAACAGACAGTTATTTTAAGTGACAGGCTTGGAAAATTTATCACTTGCTGGTCAACTTCACTGATTTCCTCTGATCCTATTTATGAAGTACTAGCTTTATGGTAACGTACATGATGGAAAGAAAGATTCCCTTCTCCTCTCCTGACACTAGGGCCATTTATAAGCACAAGTTGAAACTTCTAGTGAGCTGTCACCAGGGATAAAGCCTGGCTTAGTAACCAGAGCCACAACCACCCACACGGAGAGCAGGGCCAGCCTTAGGCAGGCAGCTAAGTGGGTAGGACCTGCCTCAACCATCTGTCTCCAACGGAGCTCACATGTCTCAACCAGCAAGCTGGCTGATACAGCCCATCAGTATGACAGAGTATGGGGCTAGAAACACAGGACACGCGCTGAGTTTGAGTCCAATGCCCTGCATCCTTCTTACCTCTTCCAGGTCATTTGTCAGGGAACTGTTCATCTTATTAATATAGTGGGTGGCAGTGAGAAACAAGGCTTCTTTTTTATACATGATAAAATGATGGTCTTTCCTTTAGTGTGAATAACTATGTTTTATTGCTGGGAGTTTAGAAGCTTATTTCAGCTTTATAATTTATTGTTGTTTATGTTATGTTAAAGCTTTAATATTGCTCTATTGTCTTCATGGTAAGCCAACATCTTTTCTCATACTTTTCCCTCATATAAAATGCCTGTTTGATGATGCATGCATGCCTCTTAAGAGTTACATAAAATTTGTATTTAATTCCGTATCTAGGCTTGGCAAAAAAAAAAAAACACCCTTTCCAGTATTTCTTCAGTTTCGGTGTGTGTATAGTGAGGGTTTGGAGGCTCTGATATGCTCATAATAGTTCTTTGCTCAGCATCTATTCACCCTAGTCCTAGCAACTGTCCTGGTCTCTGCCATTATTCACCCATGTAGTGGAATGAGACTCAATCCTCCAATTCAGAGTTTGAACTTGTGTCCCAGGTCCAACGCATCTCCTGGTCACCAGATTTGACTCAGGCAAGTGCTCAGTCAGAGTCCAGGCACTCAGTTAATTTCCCCTTAAAAACTTAAGAGAACTCTTCTTGAGGTGTGAGATCCAATAAAGTAGAAATAATATCTAAGCAATTGAAGCACTGTGTCAGCTGGCTTATCAAGATGGAGGAAACAAGATGAAACAGACCCTCTGTGCAGCTTTTGTGTTAGGGAAAAGGAAGTCCATAGCTCATTATCGGTTACGGACTAAGGAAGGCACACAAAGGGGAAATAAGAAGAATGAATAAAAAAACTAAGTTTAATTATTCTTTTAAATTTTTAAACTTTATTTATTCTTTAAATTTTTAAACATTATTTAAACCCCATGATTTACAAAGTACAATTTTTCCACAAATCAGTTGTTAGAAACAGTCATCGCTCAACAACAATCCCACCCCCAGATGTCCCCACCATCAGAGACCCTCATCTCCCATCAATCCCCATCCCCTGCCTGCTCCCTTAGCCGGCACTAATTATATTGACCATTACAGCCTAAATCAGAGAATGGTATTGATAAAGTAATGACTCTTTTTCTGGGTTGTTAGGTACAAGTCTGACCCATTTCTGTTCTTGCATTCACTTTCTGAGTTTCCAGAACAGAGTGGGTTTCTACTAGTCAACCCCAAACCCATCACCACTACACCTATGGACAACACTTATTTCAAATTTTTATCGACCTCCGTTTGAGCCTGTCCTAAGCATACTTTGAATAATCTATTCTATATTGCTTGTTGGAGCTAATTCTCTCAATTCAGCTGATGAATATGTTCCTAGACAAAAGTCAGTGGAGATTGTTAAATCTCCATTGTGCCATTTGAGCCCACTGTATAGGAAATTATTGATATGTTCCCACAGACCACACATCATGCCCACACACTTCTGATTTTATGCCCCATTCTGAATTCTATGAAAAGTGATGGGATACCTGGTAAATCCGTATACCAGGATGTGAGATATTACCACTTTGCAGCCATGCACCACGGGGAGAGCAGGCAGCAGCTCTTCCTGCATCTGAGTCCCTGAATCATGACTGACTGTGCCAGCAGCAGTTCTGGAGGCCCACCGGGCGTTCTGGAGGGGACTGACGTGGAGGGAGGGGCCTCAGCTCCAGCTCCGTGGAAGTCTGGTGTGTTTAGCAGCTGAGATCCGCATACCTGGGCTTGAAATTGGCTTCACTTTTGGCAGACACTCTGACAAGCTGAGGAGTCCGGATCTTGAATATGGTTGCGATTGTGGTGCTTGAGTTTCCTCTGGCTTCTGAGGCTCTAACAGGGCTGCAGGCGAAGGCCAGAACCTGCCCCCTCCAGGACACTTCGTGGTCAGCCTAGCATAGGGAGAGCGGGCAGCTGCTCTTCGTGTGTCTGAATCCCTGAATCATGGCCGACTGTGCCAGCAACAGTTCTGGGAAGGCCCACCATGCCTTCCAGAGGGGACCGATGTGGGGGCAAGGGCCCCAGCTTCAGCTCCACAGAAGTTTGGTGTGTTTTAAGCTTGATTATTTTATAAAGGAGAAAGCATGGAGTTTTTGACCTTTGAGAAGAAATGATGAACCAGGACAAGAACAAGTCAACTCAAATTTCTCTATAGCCAGAAAGGTTTATGAGCATTAACCAATGGCCCAGCCACTTAAAATTGCATTTAATTCATGAAATATTTGCGCCACAAGGCCTTTTCATAAAGGGTAAAATTTGAATATGCTAGAATGTTATTATTAAAGTATAAAAAATATAGCAGTGGGAATGAGACATGATTTTTTTTTATCTTACTTCTTAAGCTCCTTGTGAAATTGGAAATGCCATCAATTGGAAGATATCAGGACAACTTAAAATAGAATTAATTGTTCAGCATATACAATTTCTTCAAAGATCTTTCTTAAGGGCCAAAGAGGTAATTCAAGTGGTAGAAAGAGGCCTAGTAGGGATAGGCCCTGGGTTCTATTTCTAGAAATACATGGTCCTCCAACCACCAAAGAAATTTTGTGGGGGCCAGAGCGATAGCACAGTGGGTAGGGCGTTTGCCTTGCATGCCGACCTGGGTTCGATCCCGGCATCCCATATGGTCCCGCAGGCACCGCCAGGAGTAATTCCTGAGTGCAGAGCCAGGAGTAACCCCTGAGCATCCCCCGGATGTGACCTCCAAAAAAAAACAAAAGAAATTTTGTGGGCATATAAACACTGCTAACCTGAGCACCGAACTCACAGGCCTTTATCATCACAAGAAATAACCATTGTCTCCAAGCCCCACAGAATATGGAACCTATTTTAAAACAGATGAAAAGAAGAAAGAGCTTGCTTTTATTTCATTTGCCCTTTAATAGTGGGCACATAAAATAACTCAAAGTCTGCTACATAGGTTTAGGGTTGAATCTCAGTTCTTTCACTGACTAAGTAGATATTTGTGACCATCTAGTTTATACTTTAGGAAAGCTCTTCACACGTGCTTTGGTGCAGAGTTGAGGAAAAGATGGATGACTTCCCAGCAACTATCAAGGGCAGTTAGGACACGACTCCATGAACATTTATAATCTTGGTCCAAGAACCTTAGATGTCAATTTTTCTTAAGTCAAGAGAAGTCATTTCCAGAACGCACCTCCCAAATCCAGCTAATTCATATGTGACAGGAGAGCTTTAACTCCTGGCAACACGCTGTGGACAGATCTATATACTAAAGAAACCATGTAGCTAGACTATAAACAGCTGATTAAATATTTGAGCAACTCATTTTATGTGACCTCACTAAGTGTCTACATGTTGCACTAAACCCATCAGCAGTGAAAGAGCTCAGAGATTGCCCCAGAATGCAAAGGCACCTCCTTCACTGCTTAAAATAGAAAAATCACTAATGTTCTCCTAGAGATCGCAATACAGATGCAGAGGACAGAAGCCTTTTTAAATGACTCAACCAGAGGCCAGTTCACGTTGCCTAGATATCACCTGCAAACAGTTGTAAAGCAAGATTTAGAACTTGCATTCTACTGGTAAAGCCCAGTGAGGGCGGAGCTGAGGTTAGAGCTTACATTCATGATGAACTCCTGGGAGCTACTGTTTTCTTTATATATTTGTGTCCTGACTTCTTCAGACACTAATAAATTAAGCAGATTTCCTTCTAAAAACACGGAAAAGTAATCCAATAAGAGTTCCAGTATGTATGGAACATATTGGATCATGATTAGAAATTTTTTTAACTAGAACATAAAGGCACAGATAGGAAAACTTTAGCATCTATCGTCTGTAGTAACAGGTGGAATAGTCTATGCAATATTTGTTTTAGCTTCATGTATGAAAGATATTATGATAGAAACATTACTGTGGATCATGAAAAGAAAAAAGAGAAACACATGGTATTTAAGGACTTTTTTGCTTTTAAGGTGTTTTTGCCTTTATTGCCACAAATACCTGAACAAAACTAAAACATTATTGCAGCCCATGTTGGTAATAATGATCGTTTTGTGGTATCCCTACTACATTCTTGTACTGGAAATGTGAACAGTGCTATATCTAGCTGCTTCTTTTCTTCATTTATTCCTTCCTCCTTCCCTCCCTCCCTCCCTCCCTTCCTTCCTTCTTTCCTTCCTTCCTTCCTTCCTTCCTACCTTTCTTCCTTCCTTTCTTCTTCCTTCTGCATAATTAAGTAAAACAGTTATTTGTATTACCGGGACAAGAAAGTAAGCTAGAAGGAACACAAAAGAAGACTAGTCAGAGGACAGATTCAGAAAACACAGCCTCAATGTCATATACACCTGACTTGGCTGCTTGATATTTTTCATTTTAAAGCAAATAAATTCTATACTGCAATAAAATTCACAGATCATGAAACCCAGCAGCACTTGCAATTTTATTTTATTTATTGTTATTATTACTTCTATTTGTTTCTGGGCCATACCAGGCAGTGTTTAGGGCTCAATACTCGTTCTGTGTTCAGGATCACTCCTGGCAAGATCAGAGGGCCATACAGAAAACCAGGGATCAAACCTGGATCGGTCACATGCAAGACAACAGCCCTACCCACTGAATGATTGCTCTGGCCCCACTACACAATATTCTGCAGAGGCTTCCCAAACAGTGCCTTGGGGTCACGGAGTCTCTCACCTGACTCAGTCAATTGGGCTGTGGTTCAGACCAGGGCCAATGATGTGACACTATTTGGGCCTTTAGGTGCCAAGGAGCACCAGGCTATCCAGAAAATGCTCAGGAACCTCCAGAACTAGACCCTGGGATGTTTGGGAATTGCTGGAGATTGACCAGATCAGATGTATCAAAGCATGCCCCTTTCCTAAACCCTGTGTTGTCTCCCTGGTCCACAATTTTTCCAAAGCAGTACTGTAGCACTACACAAAATAGTGGGCACTTATAAATTCAGGAAGAAATGAATTTAAGGTAATAAAAGTAAAATCTAAGTGCACCTGCCAACACTAATGTGTGATTCTTTCAGTAACAACAAATTGGTGAGAAGATTGCAGGTGTTTGTGATCAATGAGTAGGGCATGGAAAGAAGGAAGCAGGAAAGAGCGCCCACCACGGAGAGTGGGGGACAGGGAAAAAGGGGCAACATGCATGGAGGTCATAAAGTCGCATCTATTATTCTGTACATAGTAGCTGACCAGAGTTATTGCTGATCTGTGATAAGAGAAGGGGGAGTGACCTCACTGAAGAAGGAGAACATGCTAAGACGAACCACGTACTGACTGAGTGGAGAAGATGAGGAAGGCACGTTCCCTCTAACAAGTTTAAGTCATTAAGTCATTAAGCCATTTGTAACTGTGGCATCAACTACTGTCTTTGTTATGACAGGAATTGAGGCATGACAGAGCTCAGTGAGAGACTCGCTCCCTGCCCTGTGTCACGTACCCTTTTACACTCTAGGGCTAAAGAGACTTAAGGGACTGCAGACTTCAACCTATGAAGGAGAATCAGGAGCAGCTGGGGAGATGAGCAGCCTTTTTGGGAGCGAGGATGATTGTCAGAGGCTGTGAGGCAATAAGGCAATCCCAAAATAACAGGCTATCCCAAAATAAACATGCCAGTTGAATGCCAGATAGTTTCAATCATTGTTTTTAAAGATTAGCAATGAGTGTTGGCAAAACTGAAAACATTAAGGAACACTTTTCCTTTTTGTAGAGGAGAGGGCACCCCCAGAAGCGGTCAGTTGATGTTGGGGATTGAACTAGTCTCTTGCATATGCACATGCTCTGCCACTCTGAAACAACTTTTATTCATGAACAGCATAAGATTATTGCATTTATTATACCTATATGTTTGCATGATTCGGATTTAAATCTTCTAACTCTGCTAAGGGAGTCCCAGATAAGTTAATTTTTGACATGACATATTTATAAACTTTCCAGAATGTGTGAGAGCGTGTCTGTGTGTGTGTAGCAGAGAGCAAGCAGGTGGCAAGAGCCTGTGCAGAGACTCTTGGTTTGTTTTCAAGTTTTACAAAGGATAAGCTTCCCCTGATTTGCATAGCAGATGTATTCTTGAAAAATCTGTGCCTAGAGGAAAACAGCACAAAACCCACGAGATACGTATAAAACAGAGGCAGTTCCTGGTGTCAAATAATTATGAAAAGATCTCTCTATTATGTGAGTACCTGCTGGAATGTTGCAGTCATCCTTCACTTGAGGTGATTCTGTGTTGTGTGAGACGGTCACTAAAGGTGAACATTGCTCTTTCAGACACTGTTTGGACCAAGTACTCTCCTTCAGGTGGCCCAAAAAACAATGCTCTGAACCTTGAGTTGAATGACTGTGTTAAACCTTGAGTCGATCTGCTTGATCCCCAGTGGCTCCACACAAGCCCAGCTCCCCTCTGCTTGTCTGTGGCTCCTCAACCCCATCAGCTGATGGTTGTTGCCCAGAGCCACAATAATGTGTCTTTCCTAGGACACAATCCGCCACTACGATTCTGCACCTCATTCTCCACCGGAGCAAGCTCACCCTCTCTGCTTCCACTGGGAGCAAAGGGTTTGGAGTCTGCTGACAGTGAGCTAAGGAGAGTGAGGGTGTCAGGAGTACAGGATTTAAATGTCTATTGATTCCTAAGCTTTTCAACCAGAAGTCCCAACTGTTTATCCCCTTCCAGTGATTTAAGGATTTGGGATCTCTCTATCTATCTCACTCACTCACTCACTCACTCACTCACTCACTCGAGCTACCCGTGGTGTATTCGATATGCCCAAAACAGTAACAATAATGGACCTCATTCCCAATGAATGGAGACATTACTGGTGTCCACTCAAGCAAATCCATGAAATTGGAAGACAAGTGATCCAATCCTCCCAATCCACGAGTAGGAGGTGTGTGTTCCATTTTCTCATGTAGTTTTTATTTCTGAACTAGGGTTTTGTAGGGTTTTTTTTTTTTGTATAGGTCCTTCACCTCTTTAGCTAAACTGACTCCGAGGTACTTGAATTTCTGAGGCATGATTGTGAATGGGGTTGTCTTTCTAATATCTCTCTTTTCTTTCATTATTTATTTATAGAACTCTTTAAGATACACCTGTACATCAACACATCTGTCCTGCTGCCAACACATAATGGTGTTAACTGCTAGCCTCTAAAATATTAAGTGACCTCCCAGACACTTCTGATTGTGTCCGACTAATTCCACATGTGTGTCCTTCTAAAGCCACTTATGTCCTTAATGTGGAAGCTTCCCTTGTCCCACTCTAGTAAAGAATCTGCCTGGTCCTAAAGGCTGTTCTGGTTTTTTGGTCTATAATTCAGGCTGCAGCCACTCCCATATTTCTGCCAAATTGATCATTCTGACATGAACTAAGGCAAAGGGCACCTTTTACGCTGTGTCTATGGGTCTGTACTCAGCAGTTAGAGGTGTAGAGGCATGAAGATGTGGCCCAGGAGAAGGCCAGCACTGCAGCTTGAGAACAGAAAGTATGCTGTGTGTTGCCTTGGTGGCTACTCGTGGTCAGCAGTGTGGCATTAGGCAATGTGCTTGTTCTTACTGCAAATGATGCTGAATCAACCACTCTTCCATCCACCACTATCACAGTGGATATGAGAGAGTAGGATCAGAGAGACAATAGGTCTGAGAGACAGAAGGACATAGACAGCTGAGACATTTTTTTGAATAGGCCTGGCATTATTTCCTTATACAGCAAAAACAACCATGAGGGGATGTGAGTCTCGCTGGCTAAACGTAACCTCTAACCTTTCAGAAGCTCATTTAGATCATGTGGTCAGTTGGAAGATTCATCACTTTGGAGAACATTCACTGAGCATTGCTGAGTTCACTTCTCTGTGACCTCCTTTTCTTTTTAGCTGAAAATGCATATAGGATGCACCCTGCTTAGGGAAAATGTAAACTTGTAGTAAAAAAAAAACATTGACAGCTCTCATTAGCTCTCTGACAACAATGCACATTCCATTTTTCTGCAGGAACTTGTCAACACTGTTTCCATGAGCCAAGAGCAGACATCCAGTTGTGTCCGTAAGAGAAAGGCATGCAGATCATGGGTCAGTCCTCAAGACAGGTAACATCTAATCCTCTATGGTTAAGGTTCTAGCTGCATGCAACTGAAACCAATTTTTTTTTTGTTTTTTTTTTTAGGTCACAACTGGTAATGCTCAGGGGCTACTCCTGGCTTTTCGCGGGGACCATATGGGATGCCAGGGGATTGAACCTGGGTCGGCTGCATGCAAGGCAAATGCCCTACCCACTGTGCTATCGCTCCAGCCCTGAAACCAATTTTAAGCACAGAAAAGTTTTATTACGCTTTAAAGAGAAGGAATATTCCCTGGACACCCCAAAACACACAACAGAAACACCATTTACACCTCTATATTCATTACAGCACCATTCACAATACCCAGAACCTAGAAACAACCTGAGTGCCGGAGAACAGAAGTCTGGATAAAGAAATTATGGTACATCTACACAATGGAATACTATGCAACTCCTCGGGAGAAACGGTTATGAAATTTGACTCCAAATGGATGTACATGAAGATTATCATGCTTAGTGGAATAAGTCAGAAGGAAAAGGACAGATATAGAATGATTGCATTCATTTGTGGGATATAAATATATACTAGTATTCTACTAATTGTTGGAAATGGTAAAGCTAGACTAGAACTGAGCATTGAATGTAGTCAAAGTGATATACATGATAACCCCAAATGTATGTATGACAAGCCACAATGCCACAATATGTAAGAGAAGAGAGAAAGAGAGGAAGAAAAGAGGGAGAGAGAGAGAGAGAGAGGGAGAGAGAGAGAGAGAGGACACAAAGTGCCTGCTATAGAGGCAGACTGGGCAAGTGGGGAGGGAATCTGGGGACATTGGTGGTGGGAAATGTGCACTGGTGGAGGGTTGGGTGCTGCAACATTCTATGACTGAAACCCAATCATGAATAGATTTATAAATGTCTATTTCACAGTATTATAATATAAATTTTTTAAAAGAGAGAAACTGGTTTGTCACAGGGTTTCCAGGAAGTCTGGAATAGCAGGTTTGAAAACAAGGTAAATAAATATATGTAGACACCGGTGGCCCCGGCACACCCCTCTGCCCCATTCCCCCCATGTGCTGGTTATCACAGGGTTCCAATCCTACCCTGCTGCCACATAAGCAGCCATGCAGAGTTGGGGTGCTCGCATCTATGGCTCTGCTTTTCCGGGTCCGTCCTGTGGTCTCCCTGAGTCACGGCTTCATGCTCTGGATACAAGGGCAAATGGGCACATGTGTCTGATGAGTCCTTTCACTGTGGGGAAGACTCGGCCATGAATCCTGTTAAACCACTACTCAGGGAATTCTGAAGTCAGATGGGCAGTTCTCTCTCTTGTGGAATAACGCACTGCAGAATGCTTTCTCTCTTCCCAAATAAAAGTTATTTAAGAAAATCTGTAGGGCTTAAGAAAGTATCATGGTGTTACCACAGCTGCTAATGAAAAATAGACCGCTAAAAAAGAATAGGGAGACTGTAAATTTGACAGTGATCTGATAAACTTTTCAAAGCGTGTTTTCTGTAGGGAGACTGTTTCCTTTGCCTGTGTGCTGCTTTTGCTTTTCAGCTTCCACAGATGATTTAATAACAGCTTTCCTTTCACTACAAAGAATGCTGTTTGGTTAATAATGCAGTTATGTGCCCATGTGTGACTGACTGAGTAAGCTTGTTTTCATGTACTAAGGGAGGTGCTGGAGGACCAACAGCTGTTGTTTTCGTCTCACAGCCCTGTGCTTTCTTCTGGGAAAACATGCCAGGGAGAGTTTCCGTCCCCAGCTCCAAGAGAGTTGGGGACTGCTGGGTACAGCGCTGGTGCTCTTGGCTGTAGGGTAGACCCAGAGAAGGTCTCAGACACCTGCCTCGGAATCCTTTAACTTTCCTCTGATGCCTCTGGGTTGATTTGATACATGGGGAGTGCAGGACACTATGGTCTCCGCCCGATTCTCTCTCCTCCATGTGAAACCTGGTCACAATGAGGGGGAGCAGGAAACACAAAGAAATTGAATGATGGTTGCTGTGTCGGGGCATCTCCTGAAAATCCAAGTCTCCAACAAGTTCCAGTCTTGCTGAATGAAGCCCTATGTCCTCTGCCCACTCCTTCGGGGTACAGGGCCTAGGAACTGCTTCCTGCACTCAATCCAAAGAAAGCCTCAGCAATACTAACAGTCAAAGTTCCTTGAACAGAAAACACAGTGCATGAGGGGAGGCCGTCTTAACCCCATCACTCCAGGACTGATTCTATTCTCATCACTGTATCACTGTCTTCCCGTTCATCATCGATTTGCTCGAGCGGGCCCCAGTAACATCTCCATATGTCCTGTCTCATGATAGTAGAGCCCAAGGGCATCTGCTTGCTCCAGGAACATAAAGAGCCTCAATCCATTCCAGAATGAGGTCTATAATTGTTACTGGTATTTGGCATATCAAATACAACACGGGTAGCTTGCCAGGCTCTGCCGTGCAGGTAGCATACTCTTGTAGTCATCATAAATCCAGCATTTATTGATGAACCGCTGCTAGCAAGCCGCATGAGCCGGACTGTGATAGACTGTGATAGTCTATTCTCATAATCACCCAGAATTCTTTTCCCTCGCTTTCTTATTGCCTTAATTATTATCCCCTGACTTACAAGGAACAAGCGTAGAGAAGTTAGGAATCATGTCCAAGATCACAAAGCAAGTAAGCAGCACAGCCAGGATTCAAGAGGGGGAGTGGACCCGTGTTCCTGTCAGTCTCTGAGCTTCCAGAGTGAGAAAGAGGCAAACACAGAGAACTGTGGATCCTTGAAGCACTCCTATATTACACAGGTTACAAATGCATCCTCCTTGAAGTCCCCCTGCATTACATAGGCTACAAATGCCTCCTCCTTGAAGCCCTCCTATATTACACAGGTTACAAATGCCTCCTCCTTGAAGTCCCGCTGTGTTACATAGGCAACAAATGCCTCCTCCTTGAAGTCCCCCTGCATTACACAGGCTATAAGTCCCTTCTTAAAGCATCCCTGCATCACATAGGCTGCAATGACTTCCCTGCGTTTCAGCTTAATTTACCCCTGTGGCCACTTCACTCAGCAGTTAACAGGAGATACAGTACAGGGTTGGCATGGAATCTGGGTTTAAATTCAAACATGGCCTTCTACTGGCAGTATGACTTCAATATTATTTCTTAAAATAGGGATAAAGCTAGTATTTACTATTTACAAGATACAGTACAGGGTTGGCATGGAATCTGGGCTTAAATTCAAACATGGCCTTCTACTGGCAGTATGATTTCAATATTATTTTTTAAAATAGGGATAAAGCTAGTATTTACTATTTACAAGTTTTAATATGTCAATATACATTGATACTTTCAGCAACTTCTGTTTCGTGAAATATTGCTTCATCTAGTGTTAGCTGTTTCTGTCCTGCTGTGTTCCAAATGTTTTGAAGTACACACTGCTCTCGCCCAGGTGGAGGTTAAGCTCTGTACACTTGGAGTTTTGTTCCCATTGCATCCTTGAAGATTAGTACAGTCACTTTCTGCATACATTAGTGCTGCATATATTAGTTGATCCTGCCATGTTTTAACTCGCTGTCTCCTCTCATGACCATTTGCTAGTAATTGGTAAGATTGGAGAGTGTGTGCATAAAGCAAAGAGATCATTTGGATTTTGCTTTCTTTGTCCCTAAATTCACATTCTCTAAGTGCATGGAAACCCGCAATTAAATAGTGCTGCCCAATATGGATTAGAATTGCAAACCTGAAAATCAGGTTCTCTTTCTGGGAAATATCCCATTCCTGACATAATCCAGGGAAACCTGCAGCTCTTCCCAGAAGCTTCTCCAACAGGTGGTGGCAGAGGGTAGGGGGGGGACGAAGGGAACCAGAGAGGAAGTGTGAACTTTGGGAAAACAGTCATCGCATTCAAAATATCACCAGCACAGTGAGCTGCGTCATGGCTAGCTGACATTTCCACTTATCGAAGAGATGCAAACAGATGATTAGGTAAAGGCGTTACCCTTTATTGAATCAGTTTTCATTGCCTATGGGGCTTTGCCTGGTGAATTCACAGAGACAGCCAGGCTTAAGCTACTAGAGTTATCTTTGAGTTGAACAGGTTTTAGTAGCCACTGACATTCTTGAGTAGTTAATTTCCCTCTGCCTAAGACTATGTCAGCCTATGGTCAATTCCAAATTTATAGAAAGAGACAATGAGCAAAGGTGGGCAGAGCTGAGTGCAGAGTTTTTATCTGTCACCTGTAACTGTGTACGATTCTAGAGCCATCTATGTAAAATGACCAACATCACTCCTGCTTTGCTTTTAGTGTTAGCTGTGATCAACCTTATGTTCACGAATGCTTTGGGGTTCAGGATGCTTCCCTTGATAAAGCTTTAGTTCTGCAAGGCTGATGCATTGTGATAAGAATATAAGAGCATGGAATAACATCTGACAAGCACCTGCACCACACCTAGCAGACACTGAGTGTAGGCAGAATGACTTTCCTGATAGTTATGATGCCAAAAGGAATGGACATAAGAACTGGGTTGAAGGTTACTAGGTCTCCTTTCAGCAATTATCTCCTAACTTTGCAGATTTGGGACAGCCTCTATCAGACGAAAAAGTCAGAATACTCTCAAGAACTGCAATTCACCCCCACAAACCATATGTGGCATTTGAATGGAGCTTTCAGGGATTTAATTACTGGTAGCTCTGTTCATGTTTCTATTTTAACTAGCACTCTTTGAATCTAAGGCCTTTGAGTACAAAAAAGTCTTAAAATGGGGGAAAATATTATTAGCAAAACCTTCCTGCCTTGTGCTCATGGCAAGTGTGACTAATCAATTATTGTTCTCTCCTTGCTTATAATTATGACGTCTCTATCCTCCACACATGTCTCCAGACAGCTTTTCCTAAATGAGCACACTTGGATTTGTGATAAAGACTATTTGACACCCTCACAATTTCAGAAAATAATAGCATTTTATGGGCTTGATAATTAAGACAAATGGGCCCCTATGCCTCTCAAACTAGATTAATCAACTTTGGAATTTAGATAATCCATGGCGGGATCAGCATATTGAAGTTGGTCTTTTTCCTTTCACCACCCCATGCAGAGAGGGCTGGAACATGCACTTCATGCCCAGTGAGGCCCTTCTTGAAGCTCTTTCCTGCAGGAAACCCAAGACACAGGGTCCCAGTGAGAGCTGCTAATATGCAGATGGGCTGGGGTAGGCTATCGGGATGTTTGCTACATTAAAAACATTTCTCATTATTCAGAATTCAGTTGTTTGGACTGGAGATAAATTAGACTCAGTAGACGCACCATCTCCTCGGCCGCTCTTTGGATACTTGTGTCCCTCATCCACTGGAGATAGGAACCAAAACCAGCAGGCACACTTGCAAGTAATAATACTTATGGATTTGCAAACTCTGTGTGCCAGATCCAGACAGATGGCAGAAGGTTACTGGGGAATTCAGTTGTGCTGTGCGTAGTTGGCTAAGGGCTACAAACCTGAAATTATACCCAGACCGAGAACTATTTTCTTTATCACCACCATGGCTACTGTCCTGATCTGTGCAGCCTCCTACCCTAGCACATTTGGGAAGCCTCTATCAAATGAAAAAGTCAGAATACTCTCAAGGAAAGAAATTCACCCCACAAGCCATATGTGGCATTTGAATGGAGCTCTCAGGGATTTAATTATTGGGAGCCTCTGTTTGTGGTTCTATTTTAACAGCACTCTTTGAATAAAAGACCTTTGAATACAAAAGGCTTAAAATGGGGAAATTAAAATGGCTTGAATTAGACAACAGATTTCACGCACACCCCCCCAGCCCTTCAGTTGGCCTTTTGCCCCCCAACCCCCCAGCTTGTCAGCTTGTCATGTTTGTCTGTTTTCAGTGCTGGAGAAAACACCAGATTGCATCCTACAGACCCGGCCCATCCTGTTTCTTTCCACCCCTCCAGGATCCTTCCTGCTCACTGCGGGTCTGCACCTGTGTATCAGGGTTTCCTCCAACACGCAGATGTTTCCACATGGCAGCTATGTTCAGGCTGTTCCCTGTCCATCGTGCTTCTTTCCCAAAGGTCTGCCACATAGTTTCCTGCCACCATTTCAAATCTTTGTTCACATTTTCCCTCTGTGAGGCCCTTCTGCTACTTCCTTCACTCTTAGCATTTTTTTTACAGCAATTGAGCACTCTAGATTGATTTCCTATCTTTGGGTTGACTTTATCCTTCTTCTATTATATCACTTTCTAACATCCCCGTATAAGTTGATGATTTATTACATGCATTTTTAATCTGTCTACCCATCTTGTTAAAAAAAAAATTCAGGGCTATCAGGGAGGAAATCGGTCTGTTTTGTTCCCTGCATTTCCCTGAAGAATGGTTTGAGGCTCTTCTGTCTCTGGAGGTTTGAGGCTCTTCCCATACGTCCTGTCACTTGCTTGTGACAGGACGTATGGAGATGTTACTGGTGCCCTGGGTCTCAATCTTCCCGTTGATCATCTATTTGCTAGAGTGGGCACCAGTAATACCTCCATATGTCCTGTCTCATGCCAGTAGAGCCAGGGGCATTGGCTTGCTACAGAAACATAAAGAGCCTCAAACCATTATATTAAGTCATTCCCATGGGAATGACCTAATATAATTGTTACTGGAATTTGGCATATCAAATACAACACGAGAAACTTGCCAGGCTTGCCAGGCTTGCTTTACTGGTGCCCATTCGAGCAAATTGATGAACAACGGGAAGACAGTGATACAGTGATTTCCCAGATAATTAGAACACTATGTGGCAACGAAATCCTACTGGGGTTTCAAAAATGATTTGTTGAAAGTATGAATAAATGAACAAATAAATGAATAGGCTTCTGAATCCACAGCCTATTTAGCAGTCACAGCAACTTTATCTTTAAAATGAACCTTGGGGGCTGGAGAGAGAGATCAGGGGAAGGCACTTGCCTTGCATATGACTGACCCAGGTTGCATCCCTGGCTCTTCATATGATCCCTTGAAGAATGCCAGGAGTAAGTTTTGAGCACCACTGGGTGTAGCATAATTCCCACAAAGAATAAACAAACAAAATGAGAATAAATAAACAAAATGAGATTTGATTTTAGGTTTTGTCTAGGATTCCATTGGAAAAAAAGATTCTGTAGCTTCAAGTTCATTGGGACACCATCACTCTGTTTCATCTGCCCAGACCCAGACGGGGGAGCAGGTTTGAGATCAACATCTGTCCGTTAGAGCAGAGTAGGGAGTGAAGCCCTCTACCCTGACTTAAGAATGCAGTTTTCCTCACACTCTCCAATCTTACCAGTTGCCCTTCTCTGTGCCTGATTTTCAGCTGTGTACCCGCCTTTCTGGAAGCTGCATTTCACAATTTGTCTACTGGAGAACATTACTGTTACCAAGTAGTAACAGGAGCTGTTACTGGAAAAGCCCCCTCCCTCTATTGAGCTCTGATTACCACAAGTGACACAGTCATGGTGTGTGATAAGCTGGTTGTTCTATTTCCTGCTCAGCCACCAGGGTGTTATTAGGTTTATTGATGTTGTTTTTGCTAGTAATTATCTCTCCCTTTCCCCCTTTTGGCTGGCAACACCCAGTTCCTAGAAATTTCACAAGTGTTTCTCACATATGCAAAGGCGAATGAAGTGGTAAACATCACCAGCTGTTCTGTGTGTTTTCTCGCTGTAAGGAATTCCCCTCTTTCTTTTTCTCCTTTATCATAGTGTGGGACAGAAGTTGACCACGACTTAGCCTGCCATAGAACATTTCCTGGAGCTTGTCTTATCTCCAGATGTAAAGGGGAAAAAAAGCCCACCAAAGTGTGACTAATGTATAAATGCACAGCACGACACAGAGGTTACAGTGTTTGCAGACACAGCTAGTTACAGTGTTGGTGGCAAGCACTGTCAAGGCATCCTCTAGGTTGAGTGCACAGGGCGTTTGCCCTGACTTCTCTCTACTGAGATGCTCTGCCCCTCGGATTTGTTGGGGCCGCATCATTGCTGTCACCTCCACGTACGCAGGACAGTCATATCTGTCCCCTATCTATCATTATCTCTCTCTGGTGTCAATTGACTATAACTTGTTTATTTCTTCCTGTGATGTCCTGGGGGTCAAACCCAGGATCTCATACATAAGAGGTATGTGCTTTACCACTAAGCTATGTCTCCAACACCTGTTCATATAATTAAGTTGGGGAAGTTGGGGCACGCATACATACACACAGTAGTACTCAGGGATTACTCTGGCTCTGTGCTTAGGAATCACTCCTGGTGGGCTCAAGGTACCATATGGGGTGCTGGATTAAATCTGTGTCTGCCACATTGCAAGGTGAGTGCCCTACTTACTGTACTATCTCTCTGAGATATATAATTTTAAGTTATGTATATGAATATAATTATATATTATATATGTATTGCAAACATCATTTGTCTGAAAGCATATATATATATATATATATATATATATGTATACATTTTGGAGGGCATGGTCAAACTATAAGTAACAGATTTCATGCATGAGCTATCCCAGAACCACACCGTCCACCCATGTGACCACTTCCCTTCAGCAGTGTCCAGGGTACCTCACTTACCCTCCCTACTCCTACAGAAAGCTTTTTTTCTGAAAACAAGCTCTCAGTTTTTGTTTATTTATTTTTAACTCCTTTACTGTATCCAGTTCACCTAGAATGAAGACTCCCATGAAATTTGGGGCCAGACCTCATCTATCTTATTCCATGATGTACTGCAGTACCTGAAGGAGGACCTGCAGGGCCAGAGAGATACTCAAAGTAATCAGTGCAGGTTTTGTATGCAGGAGATCTAGGCTTAATCTCCAGCATCATATGGTGCCTGGAACAATGCCTGAGCACATAACTCAAAGACAATTCTTAGTATCACCATATATAACCCTCCAAAATAATCAATAAAATAATAATCACTGGAAAAACTGTACATACTTTCATTCATGCAATTATTTAAAAAGCTTCACGGTCAGGACCAGAGAGATAACACAGCAGGTAACCACACCTGTCTCCTGAGCCCACCAGGAGTGTCCCGTGATTACAGGGCCAGGAGTGAGCCTTAGGCACTGCTGGGTATAGTACCTCAAAAACAACAAAAAAGATGAATTAAAAAATAAACTTTAGGGCTGGGGATATGCTCACTGGGATGAGCACAGGTTTGCATGCAGGAGGCCCTGGTTCCATCCCCAGGATGGTCAAGACTCCCAAGTACAGAGCCAGGAGTAATCTCTGAGTTTCCCCCTGGTAACTGAGTTACCGCATGGCCCCAAAACCAAATAAGTAAAAATGAAAGCTTTGACCTATTCTAGGATTTCCAATCTCTGGGTTACTTTATCATTTCTTTTTTCTTTTTTTTATAGCCCTCCCCATTCCAGTGTAAGCAACTCACTGTTGTCTTATCTTTGTACAAAATACCAGATTGAGTTTCTGTTTTCATGACTTGGCCTGTTATTGGGTGATGAGGCCATCACTCAGTATCTGAAGTGTTTCAACAAGAGAAAAAGCGGATAGAGAAAGGCTTTCAGAAGCAATAAGAGGGGCCGGAGTGATAATACAGCGGGAGAAGGGCATTTGCCTTGCACAGAGCCCACCCTGGTTCCATCTCTGGCATCTCATATTGTTCCCTCAGCACTGCCAGGAGTAATTCCTGAGTGCAGAGCCAGACCCAATGGCAGAGCCAGGAGTAATCCCTGAGCATCATTCAGTGTGACTCTAAAAAAAAAAGCAATAAGAGAAAAGCAAAGATGAGTATAAGGGAACCCCACAAAACTCAGTAGATTTCCACAACTGAAACTCTACAGACCAGAAGGGAATGTTAAAATATATTCAAATCACTGACTGGAAAGGAGTTCCAATAAAAAAGAATATTTTAAGCATCTAGATTGTCACCTTGATTCAAAGGAGTAATAAAAACTTCAGATGAACAACAGTTGAATTAATATATGGTCAAACCCAAGCTGGAGCTCAAGTGGTAGAGCACATCCCTTGCATGTGTAGGGCTCTGTCCCCAGCATGGTGTGCCCTTACCCAATGGTAGAGTGTGGAGAAGGAAAGAGAGAGAGAGAGAGAGAGAGGGAGGCAGGGAGGAAGGAAGGAAGGAAGGAAGGAAGGAAGGAAGGAAGGAAGGAAGGAAGGAAGGAAGGAAGGAAGCAAGGAAGGAAGCAAGGAAGGAAGCAAGGAAGGAAGCAAGGAAGGAAGCAAGGAAGGAAGGGAAAAAGAAAAGGAAAAAGGAGAAGGAAAGCAAGACAAGGGAAGGAAGGAATGAAATAAAGAAGGAAGAAGGAAAGGACGGAAGTAGGTTAAGGTTTGGATATTAAATGAAGGGAAGTGTTTATAATCGATGGGATCTGATATGTGCCTGCTATGCCATCGCTCACAGAGTAGGGCCTAATCTTTCCATTTAAAAATAAGAAAAATGGCTTTGGACTCTGATAGTTTACTGCTCTGATTGACTTGTTATATAATTGACTAATTAATTATCTGATCAATTCATGCACTCTGAACCACAAGAATTCTGGAAACCTAATTTTAATAAAATAACATATTCCACAATTCAAATATTTTATGCCTAGACCAGCTAAGATTGATACTGTACAGTTTACACTAGGAATCACATATTTTGTCGAAAAGTATATTCTATCTGTTGAATGTGCAGGTATTTTATCACAGAGAATAAAGGTGTACTTCCCTGATAGCAATCTCAAAATGTCAGTTACCATTACTATAGAGGCTCAAGTTAATTTTTTAATATGTTCGTGTTTCTGCTATTGTTATTTTTGATATAGCATAATCATTTTCACTCTGAGTCAAGATGTCTTTTCTTTCTTATCATGTTATACTTGCCTTGCTTTTTTTTTTACCACACTTGGCAGTTCTCAGACACTACTCAAAGCTCAGTGCTCAGGGACCATGCAGTGCCAGGGACCAAACCCAACACTGCATATAGAGCATGTGTTCCAATCTCCCTGAACTATCTCTTTGACCCTTGCTTTTGCTTTCCAGATGACTTTTACAGTGTTGCTGTAGAGAGATAGTACAAAGGTAGGGCACTGGCATGTTGCCAATCTGTGTTCAGCCCCCAGCACCTCTTATCCCACCCTGAATCCTGAATCCTCTTATCCCATCCCTGAATCCCACCAGGACTGATCCCTGAATTCAGAGTCAGGACTGATCCCTGAATCCCTGAATCCTCTTATCCCATCCCTGAATCCCACCAGGACTGATCCCTGAATTCAGAGTCAGGAGTCAGCTCTGAGCACTGCTGGCTGTGGCACCCAAAAATATATATAGGAAACCATCATTAATAGTACTGTAAATCAAATAATCTCAATCCAAAAAAAGTTAAATAATAATAAACATAAAAATCAAATATTACGTAGAAGATGAGGACTTTCTAAAAAAATAATATATTCAAAAAATAAAATGTCTTGGGAGCTGGAGCTATAATACAATGGGTAGGGCATTTGCCTTGTATGTGGCCAACCCAGGTTTGATCCCTGGCACGATCCCAAAATCAAATAAAAATGAACTCTTTGACCTATTTTAGGGTTTCTAATCTCTGGGTTACTTTATCATTTCTTGTTTTTTTAATAGTCCTTCACATCCAGTGTAAGCAATTCACTGTATTGTCCTATATTTGTTTGAAATACCTAGTTCAGTTTCTGTTTTCATGACTTGGCCTGTTATTGGGCTATGAGGTCATCACTCAATATCTGAAATGTTTTAGCCAGAGGAGAAATGGGAAGAAAAAAGGTTCTTGAAAGCAATGAGTGGCCAGAGCAAAATGTGTGTCAATAAAAATAAAATGAATGTTTTAAAGAAGGACCTGTCATTCTATAAGAAGGGCAATTAAACTATAATAGTGAAGGATAATTTTTGCATTGACATCTTAAGTCACCCAACTATAATCAGACAATTAATTGTCTTGCAGAATTTAAATAGACAGAGGATTCCTAAATCTCTTGGAATGGTATCAGAACATTTTGAATAGCTGTACTTTTTGGTAGTTACTAATGTGGGACACTGGTTTTTCATTATAAGTCCCTTCTTTTAGAAGTACCCTCTAATCCTTCAGATGAGCCAAGTTTTGGGTTGTCTTACCTAAAGATCCATCAACTATATTGGTACACGAAAGCTATTGTATATCTAATCATTTAATAGATATTTTAAAAAATAACAACATAGCATTATAAATACTTTTGTGGTCAGATTTTTAAATTCAGGTTTATAGGAAAGAGCACAAAGTTCCCTTTACTTCAATATTCTGTTTTATGCCTTTGGTTAGCTAGCAACTTTTAAATTGTTTTATTGTAGGTATGAGGAGGTGACCCAAAGCTAGCAGAAAACCAGGTGGCTGCTAAAAGATAGGTGGGAAGCAGGGAGAGGCACTCCAAGGCCAGGACACCCGGAAACAGCCGATACAGCTGCTGTTCACTGCCTTCTTCAAAGAAAATGTATACCCCAATCAACGGCTCAAAGCTGACCACTTAACATCTGGTTCCTGTGTTGAAACTGTGCATGTTTGCTTCAGCTAATGAGAAAGTTGGTTGATGTAACCAAGCAGAATATTATAGGAATGTTTTAAAACTTTGCCTTGACTCAGATTCAGTGCCGTACAGTACACAGAGACTCTTGCTCTCAGGCTGGGCAGCCCCACAGGTTAACAACGACTCTTCAGTTCTGCAAATAAGCTTTTTCGAGACTTATTGATACCTCTTGGGAAATTCTCACTCTGTAAAATACATCTCGAGATGACTCAAAGGGCTGGAGCACTTCGAAGGGCTGAGCATCATATACTGAGGCCCCAGTCTGATTCCTGACACAGCAGCTCCCCACTGTTGTGTAAATGGAATAGCCCCAAAGCACCAGCTGGTGGGCCCATCCCCCAGATACACACAAAGATATTTAAAAGTGGTTATGAACATCTAACAATTAGCTATAGAGATCTGATTCAGTAGCGGAGTGCCTGTCTGGCACATATGACATGCTGGGTTTCATCACTGGCACTGCAAATAATGATAACAATAGTAGTAATAATAATAATAATAATAATTTAGGGACTGGGCATATAAAGCAAAAGACCAAGGACATACTTTTTGCATGTTAGAAGACCAGATTCAAGAGTCAGCTCTGAATGGCACCTTTGCTAGGACGGACCCCCAAGTTCCAAATTGTGTGTGTCCCCCCAAAACAAAACATGGATTCCCTAACTAAACTGCTCCTTTGCAATTTTGAATTGTAATTTGAGCTAACCTTAAAAAGAAAGATGGTGCCGAAAGGGGGTGGGGGTATGGCGCCTGAACTTTGATGCATGAAACCCATCGTTAAGAGTCTTATAAACCACTTTGCTTCAAAGACAAAAGAATAATTGAAATACAAGACATACAATTGAAATGTCTTGTATATTTTCTATTTATTTAAAAAGTGTGTTGCTAGGTTATTTATAGCTTTTCTTTTTCATTCTGCTGATGATTTAAAATACATTTTTTCCCACCTGAGAGGTTAAATGTTATGTAATTTTTATCAAGTATAGGCTTGAGTTCTGGGTAATAAATATCTGTCACATCTCTGTTACAGAACTTTGTATGTCTTTGAAGTTTAGCTAATGCCTTAATTTAGTCCTTTATTGGGTCCAGACAAGGGTTTTAATTTAACTTCTATAAAGCTGTTTACTGGTCTAGCAATTCTGAACTCTGAGCAAGCCTGGAGAAAGTTGTGCTCATTAAAAATGGCAGTGATATGGAACAGAAAGAGAAATGCAAGGTAGGTGTGCGAAGATTACGTGGGCTTTGATTACACCTTTGTTATGAGGCCCTGGCAATGGATTAAAGTAAAAATATTAACAGCTTAGGTTTCTGTCTAAAGTTCCCCAGAAAAGTCATTGTTATGCTAAATGAAGATGCATATTCCCTATTAAGGGAAGTATAAGATCCTACAAAGAGGCTCTATAGAGAGAGCCTTAGTGCTCTCAAGAGGAGGCTGAGATCTTGGTAAAAAAAAAAATCTCATAGAAGAAGAGACACCTCTGTGCCCAGAAAATGCTGGGAAGGGGCAGGTATGAACAATTCAGCAATTTCTGGGAAATCTGGGGGAGGCTATGGCCAACAATGTTTAAGGCTAACTCCTGGTTCTGCACTCAGGGATCGCTCTTGGTGGTGCTCAGGGGGTGCCAAGGATCAAACCTGGGTTAGCTGCAAGCAAGGCGAACACCCTACTCTACCAGCCTACTCCAGACCCCAACAACTCAGCAATCTTTATCCTCTCTGTAAGGTCCAACTAAGCAAACCAAGTGTCTGATATAAATGAACAAAATAAGCAATGTCCACGTAGAGTTTTATAGGGGGTCAGAGGCAAATTTCCACCAATAGCTTTTTCACAAATTGACCATGATCCAAGGGATTTACAAAGGACACCTATAACCAGAAACTTCTCAAGCACATGTCCACTTCTTGACACACTGAACAGAAAATAACAATCTAGAACAATAACACACATGAAATAAAATAGCTATGTAGGAAAAATAATCAATAAAGGCAAATGTTTTCTGATTAGGAAAAACTTAAACTGCATATGTTCAGACAAAAAAAGTGTAATGTCTATACAAAGAGCCAATTCTGGGCTGGAAGTAGCTCAAAATGTTGGAACAGAGGCTATACATATACAGGATCCCTGAGTCAACCTCAAGGTATACTCCTGATGGCCCCCAGTCCTGCTTGGAAGCCTGCACAAGCACCCCCAAAGAGCAAAGCATAAGACTAACAAAGGAACTGCGTCTGGTCTTACAGACTGTGCTCATTGCAGACAATCATCAGTGGGAACTCAGTGAAAAGCAGCTTGCACTGGAATTACATTTTAAATGTAACTTATTGTTCACTACATAGATGAAAACACTACTTTGCTGAGCAAGGCTACTCACTATATAGTAGCCTGATTTATTGCTTACTACATAGTTGAGCAATACTGAAAATCAAGCCTCTCTGAATTGTTAGATGTTTTAATGATTATCAAAACTCTAAGTTATAAAGAAAAGTCCTGATAATATGTAACACATTTGAAATCCTTTCAAAAAATTTTGTGGTACATGATTAAATGATATGTAAATTACAAAGTATCTTTAATCAAATATTTCATTGTTTTTAGCATTTGTAATATTATTATCATAACTTGTTCAAGATCTAGCTCCAGTGTACTTTCATCTAATAAATCTTTTGGCTCCTTAGATCTTTATTGATCTTACCATTCTATGAATTTTGACATCTATTTGTACCACAGATATTATTAGCCCTATTCATCTTGATTTCTTTACCATAACTTCTTGTTATTGTCTAATATCCTTCAAGGAGATTTAAAGCATTCATTTCACCAGAGCACTCCAGAAAGCCACTGTAAGTTAAAGTGGAAGTTTATACCATCTGAGACAAAGCCTCCTTGAGAACCTCAATGTAATTCAGTTCTCTGCTTCCCAGTTAAGACATCAAGACCCAGTGAGCAATGTCTTGCTCATGGAGCAGAGAGGAAGAACTAGATCCAGTACTGTCTATTCCAAGATAGCATCATTCTTTCTTCAATGCACTGCTGCAAGATTGGTTATTGGCATAGCTGTGCTTATCACTCTAAGTAGAGTCTAACAGATACCTAAGATGGTCTTTGTTGAGATGTCAGCTACTGGAAAGCTTTGAAAGTAGAGCATTTCCTTAACATTGCTAACATATGACTTAATGTTGAGTTTGTCTGGGATGGAAATTTAATTCATGATTGTCAGTTATCTGACATCTCATTCAAACTTGTAATTTTTCACTCTTTATCTTATATGAAAAGATTGATAAGAGTTGCCCCCCTCCCAACAGAGTCTCAGAGGCCGAAAGACCTAGCATACCACAACCACAACCTTTCTCAAGGTCCACGCTCCACAGCTTGTCAGAGCCCCACCAAGAGAGAAGCCAAGTTCAAACCCAGATATACGGAATTCTGTGGTCAAATTCACCAGGCTTTCCATGGAGCCGAAGCTGGGGCCCCTTCCCCACCTCAGTGCCCTCCTGAAAGGCCTTGTGGACCGCCCAGGACTGCTGCTTGTGCTGTTGGCCAGGATCCAGGTACACAGGCACACAACTAAGTTGCTGCCCTCTCAACTTGTGCTAGGCTGATGGGGGCGTCCTGAAGGGGGCAGGTTCTGGTCCTCGTCACTCCACAGACTCTCAGAGACTGCAAAATATCATGCACCACAACTGCAGCCATTCTCAATGTCTGGACAGACTCCATAGCTTGTCAGAGCCCCCTCCCCCATGGCGCACCAAACATGGTATACTCTTCTAACAGGTATCCCATCACATTTCATAGAAACACAAGTGTATGGACACGATGTGTGGTCTGTGGGAACATATCAAACATTTCCTGTACAGTGGGCTCAAATGGCACAATGGAGATTTAAGAATCACTAACAACTTTTTGTCTAAGACCATATTCATTGACTGTAATTAGAGAAGTAGCTCCACCAAGCAATATCGAATAGATTATTCAGTGTATGCATAGGACAAGCTCAAGTAGAGGTTGAGATAAATGTGAACGTTGTCCGTAGGTGCAGTGGTGAGTCTGGGGTTGACAGTAGAAAACCACCGTGTTCTGGAAATCCGGAAAGTGAATCCAAGAACAGAATCGACAAGACTCCGCACAACAACAACACCCCCCAAAAAAAAAGCTGTGACTATCAATACCATTCTAGCATATGGGCCGTAATGATCAACATAACTGATGCCCACTAAGGGCAGGCAAGGGGGATGGGACTGGGGGATAGGTGAGAAGTGCGGGTCTCTGGTGGTGGAGGGGACACACTGTGGTGGGATCAGCGCTGAAAGGTGAGTCTTTCTAACAACTGTATTGTGAAAAGCTTTGTACTTAGTAAATCATGTGTTTAAGTAAATAAAAGAAGGAAAAAAAAGGTTGACAAAAGAGATTTCAAATCAGTTAAAGCACAGACCAAATAGTTCATACAAATGGAAAGATAGTGACTGCCCAGAACCTTCTTCACTTTAAAAAACAGTAATGTAAAATAATCATAGTCACAATAAAAGTTAGATTTGAACAGCATAATTGTAAAAACATTCTTGCAAAACAATAGCTTATTCTACTCTAACATATTTAAAACCCGGGTTTGATGTTTCTGGGAGACTCGTTCTTCCAGATTGTTTAAGCCAGAAACATAAATGTGCACTTCACAAAACTTAAAACATTAGATTTTGTAAACTCCAACATAAGTATCATTTTGTCTTTGAAGGTTATTGCTACCAACTAGACAGGAAGGGGAGTCTTGTTCAGAACCAGTAAAGGCAAACGTATCCTCTCTGCAAGAGTACCTGATCTCCATTTACATAAGCAATAACAGTTTTATTAACCATAGCAACCAAGCCAATCTCCTCCCTTTTAACTTTCTATTTTCTCTCTAGGAATCTCTGTGCTGTCTAGTTTCTGGTTCAGTTCTTCATCAAGGGTCAATAGAGTTAATAGATGCTAGATGATTCATCAAACATCAATAGAAGATGCTTCTATTCCCAACACACCTTTCTTTTTTTTTTTTTTTTTTTTTTGCTTTTTTTTGGGTCACACCCTGTGACACTAAGAGGTTACTCCTGGCTCTTCACTGAGAAATTACTCCTGGCTGTGCTCAGGGGACCATATGGAATGCCAAGGATCGAACCGGTCGGCTGCATGCAAGGCAAACGCCCTACACGCTGTGCTATCTCTCTGCCCCCCCCCAACACATCTTTCTTTTCCCATTTCACTTTGTGAAAGAAAACATAACCAATGAGAAAAGGCAATTTACCATTTTTCTAGTGTGTAATAGGAGTCATAACTATGTACACAAGCTTTGTGCTGAAATCCCATTTTTAAAAGAATTTTTAGAATTGTTCTGAGGAAAATTACAAAAGATGAAGAAATAAGTAACTTGCACAGTGGAGGGGGAATACAATAGACAATAGAAAACGCCTTCTATTGTGTTTCTATTCACCTTCACTTTCTATAGTGCAGACAATAGAAAACCCCTTTTATTATGTATATTCTTTAAGCTCTGTGATACCAGAAACTAATAGTGAACAAGTGTTTACTTAAGATCTTAAATACAGCATTCAAAAAATTGCTGTATGTTGTGCTTATGGGTAAAGTGCTTGCTTTGCAAGTGACCAACCAGTGTTCAATCCCTGATATTTCATATGGTCCCTGGAATCACCAGGAATGATTCCTGAGCACAGAGCCAAGAGTAACCCCTTACCATCACTGGGTGTGGTCCCCAAACAAAAAAATTATGTGAATAATACCATTTTAGAACCATATAAATATTGGTATACTTACAAACAGATGGAAAGTAGTGAATACAGACCAAAAATAGATGAGAATGGTTGGGTGTGAGGGGTTGCTGTCTTTCCAACTGTTTTTTTAATAACTCACAAACCCCACTACCTTCCCAGCCCAGCTGGTGTTATGACCTATGAAAGGTTGAAATGACACCAAAGGCAACATGAGCCTGGAAAATTCTTCCCTCTCTAATCTCACTTTTTGTCACCTGTAAGATGAGGTCACCGAGCAACTTTTTTCCTAAGCTTATTTGTAGTTTTACATGTGATCCCCTTTCATGGCTTCTTTTCTTCTTTATTTTATTTGTTTATTATTATCTTATTACACCACCTTTAGACACACAGTTACAAGATGCCCATGCTTGAGTTTTGGTTCTACAGTGTTTCAACACCCATCTCTCCACCTGTGCACATCTCCCATCACCAATCTCCCCACCTCTCTACCCCCTCCCCCAGTCCACCTCCATGGCGGGTTCTGTATCTCCTATCTCTCTCTCTCTATCTCTCTCTCCTGCCTACCTTTGCTACACATCGTGGTATGTAGTATATTCTAGGACATGATTGGTTCCACTAGTTTGATGAACCGTGTCTGGACAGCGAAAATGACAACTATTGTGGTGGGCGAAGTCTCATCCAGCTGCTTCGGGTCCCCCCAAAGGTAATGGGCCAACACCCAAAACCCATCTTTCGTCCTGGGAGCCTCATGGTTCCCTCTTCCCTAGCTGGGCTAGGGAAGAGCTGAATCTTCTTTATTTTAGTCCATGTTTTAAAGTATCTTAAAAACACTTAAGGAGGAGTAAACATGTCTCAGCCAAGATCTGGTTCTGCTGCCCTGGAGAACTGATCAGTGGAGAGCGCAGTGACAGGCTGAGAAAGAATTTCATTTTTTGAGGGCCCTTTGGAAGATGAGCACTTCCTGTCCTCAAAGCGGCTGTCTGTCCTCCTGGCTACACAAATAGCTTGCTAAAGAGAGGGAGAAGCAGATTTTCAAAGAGCGTTGGGGACAAGAATTAATAATTAATTGCTTTGTGGCTGGACCCTGAGACAACATAGGGTTTTTGTTTGTTTTTTGACAGTGGGGGTTGGAGTTTGGGGTCCTATCTGCTGGTGTTCAGAAGAACATGAGGTATCAGGGATTGAACCAAGGATCAACCACATGCAAGGCATTGTCTCACCTCTTGCCTCCTATATTATCTCTCTACCTTCACCCTTGCCCCTTTTTAAAAACTTTTTAAATGTTTGCTATTTGAAGACCACCGTGTCTTATCTGTGAACCTCCACAAAGGAAGGGTAAGGCACAAGGGAAGAAATGAGGCTTTATCTTCAGACTTTGAAGAAAAGGTGAAAACAAAATTTTGGGTTGCCAATCTCTATCTTTGGACTGATTTCAAATATTTGTAAAACGTCAAAGCCATAAGCCAGGGAAAGACTTTCGGTCCTTGTCTCAATGAGATGAGAAACATCCAAAGTACTATATCTGTATCAGTTAAGAACTAGTTATTTTATTCATGAGCTACACTTTCATTTACCCGCTTTACAGAAAAGTTTGTGTGTCTAACTGCTGTTGAGTATATAGTTTTAAGCATTCAAAGAAAATTCTTTAAAATATAGAAAATTCAGAGCCAGGAGATAGTCCAAGGTTTAAGTCATTTGCTTTGCATCGTTAACCCTGGTTCTATCCTGGACACTGTCAGGAGAAACTTCTTTCCCCAGAACAGACCTGGGAGTAACCCCAAGCACCCCAGGATTTGGCCTTATACCCCACTCTCGCCTACAAAGAAAAGGAATAGAAAATTTGTGTTATCCAGGGCTGGGTGATTGTATTAGGAAGGGGAAAAAAAATCAGAGATAGTACAGGGGAAACGTGCTTGTCTTGCATGCTACCAATCTAGATTTAATCCCCAGGACCCCATATAGTTCCCTGAGCACCACCACCTGTGACCCCTGACCATATAGGAAGCACAGCCCCCTAAGACTCTATGGCTGCTAATATGAGATGGAATGGAATCTCTGTCCAGCTGCAAGGCACAGATAAACTTTTTTTTTGCCTATCCCTGTGGTGTTCAGGGCTTACTCCTAGCTCTGTATTTAAGGATCACTCCTGGAGAAGCGCCAGGGATCAGACTGGCTCAGTTGCAAACATCTTACCTTCTGTACTATGTCTGTTGTCTCAAGGCATAGCTAGGTGCCAAGTCAGCAAGTGCAGTCAGCAGGGGTAGGAGGATCAGCATGGCCTCCTGGGGTAGTTGGAATTCTCGGAAGTAGTATTTGCAGAACACACTCATTTTATCTTGGGTCCAATGACCAGTTCCTTACAAAAGACCTCACCTCACTTGTTTCTGTTTAGACCAGCAATCCCGCTTACTGCCAGGATACCCAAAGCCTAGCAAGGACATTATGGTCATAAGCACAAGATTATGGACATTCCCTTTACCAGCCTCCTGCCCCTGTGTCTCCCTGACCATAAGGATCCTATTACAAGGAGCCTCCTCAGAGATCTCACTCTCTCCTGCCCCAGGAGGGTGTCTGGAGCATAGAACCTAGTCCTGATCACATCTTTCATTTTTTTCCTCTTAAGTATAAATTAAAATTAACACTATCTTTATTCATGGCATAGACGATGCTATTGGGGTTGGGGAGATAAACCATACTCCAGGAGTTCCAAGGGCCCAATCAGCTATTCTCAGCCCAAAGGGCAGCCAGTTCAGCATAAGAGCCTGAGCATAGTGCTGTTCGGGTCTTCAGTGGCTGAGGATACCCTGGATACCTGGTGACAGGATCCCCAAGGGTCACACCCTGTGATACTCAGGGGGTCGTATGCTGGTGGGAGTCAAAGTTGGTTCAGCACCTGTGAGGATTACCCTAACCACTGTACTATCTCCTAGCCACAGTGATGTGGTGTTTTAAAAATATGAATTGTGCCCTGACCAAAAATAAAATGACACTGTCTTCGAAAGTTGAGAATTTATTTTATTTTATTTTTGCTAAACCACTGGTAGAACTTGGGGCTTTGCATCTACGAGGCAGATGTTTGACCCCTGAGCTATATCCCCAACCCTGCAAACACTCACCCCCTGAGCTATATCTCCAACCCAGAACATGGTGAATATTAAATAAAAGTTAGACCTTTTCTTATTTTCTTATCTTCTCTTTTAAGGACCCCATCTAGGTACCACAGAAATAACACAGGGGTTAAAGCACTTGCCTTGCTGTAGCTAACACTGGTTAGATTCTCGTCTCTATATGTGTGGTCCCATAAGCACCGCCAGTAGTGATCCCTGAGCAGAGAGCCAGGAGTGCATCCTGAGCACTGCTGGGTATGGCCAACGGCTCCCCCACTCCCCCCCCACCCCACCCTGGCCAAACCAAGGAGTTCTAGCTATAGCTCTGATGTTTATAACAGTTTGGACTTTATATGGTCTCTCAAATGACTCATTTAAGTACTCTCTTAGGGCCCATGCAACAGAATAAATACCTATTAAACCTGCTAGAAACTGGGAATGAGCATGGAGTCCAATAACGTCAGACATTAAGAGGAAGCTAAAAATAGAAACCAATATTTGTCGAATGGTTCAGCAAACCAAGCCCTGTACTGAGGACTTTGACTACATTTTTCTCCTTTTTAGATACGTTTTAATCTTTACAAAACTTTGCATGTTTTGCATGAATGTTACTATCTTGTTGCTAGTTAAGAAATGCCTTTTATGCCAGGGATGTGCCTAGCAACAGCACACTTGCCCTTGCATAACATGCTAAATCTCATCCATGGCACCACCAAAAAAGGGGGTGGGTGAGGGAGCAGAGAGATAACACAATGGTAAGGCAATTGCCTTGAATGTGGCAGGTCCTGGTTGAATCCCTGGCACTACATAGAGTTCCCCATGCACTGGCGAAGTGATTCCTGAGCACAAAGGCAGAAATAAGGCCTGAGCAAGCCTAACCCCACCCGTTCAAATGTCATTTAGGTAGATGAACTATTGTGATCAAAAGACATAGACATAAATGACAGCTAAACCCTGGAGCATACATGTCTCTGTTTTGACTCTGAGCTTCTCTTTTAAAAAATAAACTTACTAATAGATTCGTTGAGTGACTAGAGAGTACCAGGGTCCAACAGCAAAGCCCAGATTTGTATATGGACTGTAGTCTTACTGAGGATTATCTGCAACTGGCTCTGCTTAAAAGTTTCTGCCTTTGATGTCATTGGAGCTCACATTTCTGATCCACCAGGTGCAGGCTGATACAGAAAGGAAAGAAGGGATTGTCAACTCCTTGACAAAAGTCAACTCCTTCACCTGCCTGGAAGTAAAGCAAGAGAGTCTCTAAGTCCCATCTCTATTCTCTAATGACATAATTTCTCAACAATTATATCACTAGACTTTCTCCAGTGATATAATTGTTTCCTTTCTTTGCATGGCAGAGCTGGGGTGGAGGATAATGGGCCATTTCCAGGGATATTCAGATCTTACTCCCGTCTCTGAGCTCTGCATCAATCCTGATGAGACTCAGGAACTCTATGTGGTATGGAGAAGGCAAGATAAAACACCTTACCCCCATGCTGTTTCTTGGTCCAATATTTTTTGCTTTATGATTTGGGGCCAGAAGTGCTTGGGGCTGAAATAGAACCTGGCCCTCCAGAGAGCAAAGCCTGTGCTCTAGCCCGCTGAGATCTCCCTGGCCTATGAATGGTCTGTAAATATTTGAGATGGTGTCACATTAAAAACCCCAAGAGAGAGGTGGGCAGTGACCAAAACAGCTTAGAGACACCTGGGAGGGAACCAATCTTTACAGCACAGGCCATTATCTGCCAGGTACTTCTGAGAGTCAGCCTCAAAGTCTCTGTTTCACTGTGTGACTGTGCATTTCTTCACCACTCCACAATCATGGTAAATGTACAAAAAATATTCTAAGGGCCTTTTGCGTAGTGCAAGCAACATTGAAAAGAAAGCCCCCTGCTCTGTCCCAGGTAAAGTGCCTAGGCAAGAGAGGACACCTACGTTTTCTAGCGGTAAAATCAAAGTAGGGGATGTCATTTCAGACTACCACAACATTATGGGGAAACAATGCAGACCCTATGAAGGAAAGACCCCTGAAGCCTCAACAAGGTAGACCCACAAACATAACCTCTGTGACAAAGAATTCAGAGATGAAATGGTGAGGATGTTAATTAAACGAGCTCAAAGAAACAGTGGATCAGACATCCAATAAAATACAGGAGTAAATGAAAGCAGAAATAAGCAAACTGTAAACAGAAGTGTAAGTGTCACTAGTAAAAAAATATTCAGTAGATGAAATGAAAAACTCAATGTTTCCTTCAACATTGGAATGATAACAGCCAAAGACAGAATCAGTGAGTTTTAAGATGAACTGCAGAAAGCACTCAGGCAAATGCAGAAGATGGAGAAAGCCCTCAAAGTAGCTCAAATTATTGAGGGGCCTGCTTAAGGCTTAAGGTGGTTTGAAAATATGGAGACAATGGTGGAGGTAAGGTGTAATGATGGTGGGATGGGTGTTGAAATATTGAATGCCTATAACAAAACATCATTAACAATTTTGTAAACCACAATGTTTATATAAAGTGTAGGAGAAAATTTACATTTTTACAAAAATTTACATTATTTCCAATTTGGAATTTGGACTTCCAATGACATTGGAATTTACACATAGGTTGACCTATTTTGTTGCAGGACTCCTCTAAGAGCCTCTGCATTTGCTCTAAATTGCTGCCTGCAAATCACTTTGTAGATAAGGGGGTAGTCTAAATGAGGCAGTTTATCTGACCATGTATTTTGTACTAGCTGGTATAAATATTCTCTCATGCTTCTACAATCATCGTGGGACTAGCTAGATCTTACCAGCATATTAGCCTGGCCACGTTGGATCCCTAAGTAATTAGACCAGAGAGAAATGCTGTTTGCCTCCAAGCAAGCAAGCATGGCTCCTGATAACGCAAAGGCAACTAAAATACAAAACTACCGTGAAGTAGAGCGAGACTTGTGAAGGCTTGGAGGAATATTTAACTGGTACTAGTATTAGACTTTGGTACAGAGGCATGCCATCTTGGAAACCCCCTTCTTTACCCTATAAAGGCTTTTCCAGGCAGATCTTGGCTCAAGACATTAGCATATAAAAGGGCCTAGGTGAGGTACTGGGAGAAATTACCTGAGGGCATTTGACCCTCCCTACTTTACATAAAAAGTGGGAGGGAAGTCTGAGTGGCAGGGGTATAAAACTAGCCTGCTTCCTCTCTTGCGTGCTCTTTTTTGGGCTCTCTCTTTGTGAGCTCGCATCCTTCTTGGAGTCTTGTCTTTGTCTCCTTTTTACAGGGCCTTTACGTGGTGGCCTCCATTTTGGCTTACACGTGGCTGGGGTTCTAGCCAGGAATCCCTAAGCACAGGGTTTTTCCTATTGTGGATTTGTATGCCTGAACCTTTCCGGGAGGAGTGTGGGGCAGATTGTTTGGTCAGCCCCGAGGATGCCCCCAGCCCCAAAGCCCAGGGTTCTCAGACCTCCCAGCGGCCCTGCTCTCACTGAGGCTCTCAGAAGCTTCTGGGGGCCTCTGTGAGTCGGTCAGTCTCTGCTGCACGGGCCCGCTGTCCCACCTGGTCAGTGCTCGTGCGGGGACTTAGGGGGTTCTATACAAGAGTATGCTACCCGCAGGGAAGAGCCTGGCAAGCTACCCGTGTCGTATTTGATATGCCAGATACCAGTAACAATTATAGACCTCATTCCCATGACCTGATGGAATGGTTTGAGGCTCTTTATGTTCCTGGAGCAAGCAGGTGCCCTTGGGCTCTACTTGCATGAGACAGGACATATGGAGATGATACTGGTGCCCGCTCGAGCAAATTGATGATGAGCGGGAAGACAGTGACAGTGATACAGTGATGCCTGAACCTGTGATAAGTAAAGCCTTTTAAAACTGCATCAGATTCCTGAGTCTTCATCTATTCCCGCTGGCTTTGGAGGTAGAAGGGAACTCCCGCACTGTCGGGGACCCCCCCGGCGTCCCCAACACTATTTTGATGTAAATTCCAAAATATATTAATATAGAAATGCTTTAAAAGTTTTATTAATGACAGGTGAGACATGATTATTACCATAATGAGATTCAAGTATAAAATAAAATTTAATGTGGTATACTTTAAATTCTAGTGTTCGAGGGTAAGACAGAGAAGGGAATAGTGTGCTAATAATCGCCAAAAATGATAATACCAGCCTGGAACAGAGAATTGAATATAGGCAAAAAGAAACACATGATAACCTCTAAATGTTTGTATTGAAATCCACAATGTGTAAGAGAAGGAAGAGAGAAAGAAAGAAAGAGGGAGAGGGAGAGGGAGAAGAGAGAGAGATAGAGAGAGTGAGAAAGAGAGAGAAGAGATAGAGAACTTGCCATATAGGCAGGCTAAGGGAGTGGAAGGTTTGGGAACATTGGTGGTGGGGAACGGGCCCTGTTGGGAGGATGGGTGTTGAACCAAAACCCAAATATGGACATCTTTGTAATTGTATATCTCATGGTGGTATAATAAAATATTTTTAAAAATGCAATAGAGAATAAAAATAAATAAATTCTAGTGTTGGAAACTTTTATGTAAATGATACTACGCATTTTATTATACTGTATTAAATGGTTTTAATAATCTTATTTACCTAAGTTAATGTCATATGGTAATCATTAATTGTCTCTTACTGATTTATTTTCTGATCATTCTATTTTCCATTTGTAAAAGTTTTGTTGGAATAAGCAATATAAAATAAATTTATTAGCAAAATACTTAAAAGTGACTATAGACCTCAAAGAAGACATTAACAGTAGCACAATAATAGTCAGAGACTTCAACAATGCCTTATTGACTATGGATAGATCGATGAGACTGAAACTCACCAGGGAAATACTGGACTTGAAGGAAGAAATGGAAGAAAGAGAGCTGGTTGATATATACAGGGCTTTTCATCCCACAAAAGCTGAATACACATTTTTTTTCCAGTGCACATGGAACATTCTCCAAGATAGACCATATACTGAGCCACAAACCATACCTCAACAAAATAAAAAAGATAGAAATTGTGTCTTTTCAGATCATGATGCACTGAAAATAGTAGTTAACCATACACAGAAACAGGGAGTCAACCAAACAACTGGACACTGAACAACTCACTGCTGAACAACAAATGGGTCATAGAAGAAATCAAACAGGAAATACAAAGATTCCTAGAAACAAATGAGAATGAAGATACCAACTATCAGAACTTGTGGGACACAGCAAAAGCTGTGTTAAGAGGAAAGTTCATAGCTCTGCAAGCATTCATAAGGAAAGAAGAAAGGAACCACATAAATAACCTGACCTCACAGCTGAAAATATTAGAAAAAGAACCCAACCCAGGCAGAAGGAAGGAAATAATAAAACTCAGGGAGGAAATCAATGAGCTGGAAACCAAAAAAAAAAAAAATCTGAAAGATTAATGAAACCAAGAGCTGGTTCTTTGAAAAATTAAACAAGATCGACAAGCCACTGGCAAGACTTGTAAGGACAGGGAAAGAGAGAACCCAAATAAACAAAATCAGAAATGAAAATGGTGACATCACAACAGAAAAGACAGAAATCCAAAAGATCATCAAAGATTACTTTGAGAACCTGTATGCCACGAAACATGAGAACCTAGAAGAAATGGATAAATTCCTGAAGTCCTATAACCTCCCACGATTGAAACAAGAAGACCTCCAATACCTGAATAAGCCTATCACCATCAAGGAAATTGAAACAGTAATTAAAAGTCTGCCCAAACACAAAAGCCCAGGTCCAATGGTTCACTAGCGAATTCTACCAAACCTTTAAGGAGGACCTACTGCCTGTCATGTTCAAGCTCTTCCAGGTAATAGAAGAAACAGAAACACTCCCAAACAGCTTCTATGAGGCACACATCACCCTGATACCCAAAACAGGGAGAGACAACATAAAGAAGGAAAATTACAGACCAATCTCCTTGATGAACACAGATGCTAAGTTCTTCAACAAAATACTAACAAACAGAATCCAAAGACTCATGACCAAGTAGGATTCACCCTGGGAATGCAAGGATGGTTCAACATTCGCAAATCAATCAACATAATACATCATATCAATAAGATAAAAAAATAAAAACTATACGATCCTATCACTAGATGCAGAAAAAGCATTTGACAAGATCCAGCACCCGTTCATGATTAAATCACTGTCACTGACTTCCCGTTCATCATCGATTTGCTCGAGTGGGTACCAGTAACATGTCCATATGTCCTGTCTCATGCAAATAGAACCTAAGGGCACCTGCTTGCTTCAGGAACATAAAGAGCCTCAAACTATTCCATCAGGTCATGGGAATGAGGTCTAATATTGTTACTGGTAATTGGCAGATCAAATATGACACGGGTAGCTTGCCAGGCCCTCCAGAAAATGGGAATTGAAGGAAGCTTCCTCAAGATAGTCAAAGCCATCTACCAAAAGCCCACAGCGAGTATCATTCTCAATAGGGAAAAATTGAAAACCTTCCCCTTAAGATCAGGAACACGACAAGGTTGCCCTCTCTCACCTCTTTTTATTCAATATAGTACTGGAAGTACTCCGCCATAGCAATCAGAGAAGAAAAGGACATTAGGGGCATCCAGATAGGCAAGGAAGAAGTCAAGCTATCATTATTCGCCAGATGACATGATATTATACCTAGAGAACCCTAAACTCTCTACCAAAAAACTCCTAGAAAAACAATAGGCGCATATAGTAGAGTGGCAGGGTACAAAATCAACACCCAAAAGTCGGTGGCTTTCCTATATACAAATAACGAAAGAGAAGAAAGGGATATTAAGGAAGCGACTCCATTCACAATTGTGCCACAGAAAATCAAATACCTAGGAATCAACTTAACCAGGTGTGTAAAGGACCTGTACAAAGAAAATATAGGGAAAATTCCTCCACAACATTGAAGCTAAAGATATCTTCAAAAAGTGAAACACCATTAACAAAGCAACTAGAAGAAAATATAAATATATGGGACTACATGAAACTGAAGAGCTTCTGCACCTCGAAAGAAACAGTGACCAAGATAGAAAGACAGTCCACAGAATGGGAAAGAATATTCAGCCAATATCCATCTGATAAGGGGTTAATATCCAGGATATATCAGGTACTGGTACAGCTATATAAGAAAAAAACAGCCAACCCCATAAAAAAATGGGGAGAAGAGATGAACAGAAACTTTGACAAGGAAGAAATCCGAATGGCCAAAAGGCTTATGAAAAAATGCTCATCATCACTAATCATAAGAGAGATGCAAATCAAAACAACAATGAGATATCACCTCACACCACAGAGAATGGCCCATATCCAAAAGGGTAAAAGCAACAAGTGCTGGCATGGATGAGGGGAAAAGGGGACTCTCATCCATTGTTGGTGGGAATGTCAACTTGTACAACCTTTCTGGAAAACAATATGGACATTCCTCCAAAGACTAGAAATTGAGCTCCCTTTTGACCCAGCCATACCACTCCTGGGAATATACCCTGGGAAGCCAAAAATACACAGCGGAAACACAATCCGCACTTTTATTTTCGTAGCAGCACTATTCACAATAGCCAGAACCTGGAAACAACCAGTATGCCCAAGAACTGATGACTGGATAAATAAACTGTGGTACATCTACACAATGTACTACTATGCAGCTTTTAGGAAAAATGAAGTAATGAAATTTGCCTATAAATGGATGGACATGGAAAGGATCATGTTGAGTGAAATTAGTCAGAAGGAAAGAGAGAGATATAGAATGACTGCATTTATTTGCATGACATAAATATATAACCAAAAGTGGAAATTACCGCAAACGTGTGGGAGTCAGAAGATAGGTAAGACAGAGAAGGGAACATGTGTGAATAAATGTCGAAAGGGCTGATACCAACCTAGAACTGAGCTTTGAATACAGGCAAAAAAATTCACGTGATGGCTTCTAAGTGTATGTAGTGCAACCCACAATGTGTAAGAGAAGGAAAAGAGAGAGAGGGAGAGAGAGAAAAGAGAAAGAACCTGCCATTAGGCAGGCTATGGGAAGGGGGAGGGAATTGGGGATATTGGTGGTGGGAAATGGGCACTGGTGGAGGCGGGGTGCTGGAACACTATGTGACCGAAACCACTAAACATGAGCAACGTTGTAACTATATATCTCACGGTGGTATAATAAAATGTTTAATTAAATAAAAATATTGTATGCCTAATGGAGCAACTTGGAATTTAGGGGGAAAACTGGGGATACTGGTGGAGGGATGTCATACTGTTGGTGTCAGAACACTAAATGCTAGAAACAATTATATGATGACCAACTTAGTGAACCATGATGTTTTTAAATAATATTAACTTAAAAATTAAATCACTATCACTATATCACTATCTTCCCGTTGATCATCTATTTGCTAGAGCGGGCACCAGTAATATCTCCATATGTCCTGTCTCATCCTAGTAGAACCCAAAGGCATTCGCTTGCTCCAGGAACATAAAGAGCTCAAGCCATTATATTAGGACATGGGAATGACCTAATATAAACGTTACTGGTATTTGGCATATCAAATACGACCACGAGCAGTTTGCCAGGCTTGCCGTGCAGGTGGCATACTCTTGTAGTCACCTCTAAATAAAGCAATTATTGATGAACCGCGCGGCCGCTAAGCGGCTGAGCGAGCCAGGCTGTGATAGTCTGGTCTGCTGGGTGGAGTTGTGACAAGAAAGAAGTCCGGATGTGGAAAACAGCAGCCCCCATGGAGTCACGGGGGAGGGGGTCGTCTGGCTTGTGAGGCTCTGTTGGGGTGGCAGGCCAGGGCTAGAACCCTCCATGCCTCCCGGAAGCCTCATGAGCGGCTGGGCACAGGGAGAGCAAGTAGCAGCTCTGCCCCATGTCTGAGAGTCTCTGGTTCAGCATACCTGGGCCGGATTGAAAAAAAAAAAACTGTTGCAGGGTGGGTGTGGATGATCCAGGCTTTGATAGTCTGGTCTGCTGGGTGGAGTTGTGATGAGAAATAAGTCCGGATGTGGAAAATGGCGGCCCCCATGGAGTCAGGGGGTCATCTGGCTTGTTGTGAGGCTCTGCTGGGGTGGCAGGCCAGGGCTAGAACCCGCCATGCCTCCCGAAAGCCTCATGAGCGGTGGGGCACAGGGAGAGCAAGTAGCAGCTCTGCCCCATGTCTGAGAGTCTCTAAAAATTAAATTCAATTATGAATATCTTTGAAAATCACAGTGCTTTCATCACTTGATCACTTGACATCCTGTTATTCATCGATTTGCTCAAGCGGGTTCCAGTAACATTTCCATTTGACCCTATCATGTGTCAGTGTAGCCCAATGGCATTTGCTTGCTTTAGGAATACGAAGAGTCTCAAACCCTTCATTCAGGGTCTTGACGAAGAAGTCTGACCATCTTGTAGGTGGGCGGCCACATGATCTTTTGAAGTCCTGTGGGATCCAGTTGGTAATAGTCCAGAGGTCATCTCCAAATTTCATTACATGTCCAGTCCTTCTGATTTTTTGACGCCTTGGCAAATGAGACAGCGTCCCTGACTCTGGATCGTCGACGGAGGTCAGAACTCCGGATCCCTTCTCTCACTTGAATGAGGCATGATATTCCAAGCAAAGCTCTTTCAATTCCTCTTTGGGAGACTTGAATCACGTTCTCATCCTGCTTTCGTGGGGCCCTCGTGTCTGAGGCATATGTTAATGTAGGGAGAATGATGGAGTTGAAGAGATGTGACAGGAGTCGGAGGTTCTTTTTTCCTTTTACCTATTTCTTCGATGCTCTTGAAGGCAGTGCTTTAATAAAAATTTAAATTTTAAATGTTTGTCTTCTTTTAGTTAGTTATCTAATAAATAAATGCATTTATTTGCTTTCTTGGATAAGAATTTACTTAGGTAAAATGGCATTTGTGTCCCCAAACTATTATGTTGTGAATGATCTAGTGACAATAGTCATTGAAACATTTTCTGAAATGAGGCTTGACTATTCAAATCACCAAAACATCTTTTATTTATTTTAAGTAAGAAGAGTAAAGCTCAACAGTATTGTATGAAGCCACTTTTTTCACTCTACATTTCTTTTTAAAGTCCTACACACATGAATTTAATATGATTTACACTAAACAAATTAAAAATACAATAAGTATTATATCTTAGAAAATAACAGTTGTCTTGAGACCAAGCAGGCGGTGACTAGAGTGTGTGATAGGACTGATCTAGTTTCTCTTTAGTCAGCAACTCTGAGTTCTGGTTGATTTGAACTCAGTCTAAAACATCAATTATTTTGCATATTTGTTCTCTAACCCAGATTCTAAATACCTTCTTATAATAACCGATTTTTTAGATCATGCTTCTCCTCATTGAAATGGAATTTTTATAAACAAGTGTCTTTCATGAGCACCAATAAACTATTTGCAGAAACCATGTCTAAATCGATTGGCCGGCACAGATGTTTGCCATTGTCTCCTGCGAATATTTTCAACCCTCATTTTGGCCACATTTTTATCCTATGTGCCTAAAAGGGAAGGAACATTTGAGACTGGCAGTGTATGTGAGGGATGAAGGAAGTCCATCATTTATAGCACAGCCAGATGGGGCCCAGTAGGCAGAGTGCTTGCTCTGTAAATTGCCAACCCAGGTTGGATCAGTGAGATGTACCCGGAGCACGTCCAGGAGTGATTCCTGACTACAGGACTAGATGGAGGTCCTGACCAAGGCCAGCTGTGACCCCAAAACAAAAAAAGGAAATAATATGGAATGGATTCCCTCCTCCCACCCCACTGCCAGTTCATTTCTGCAAGATTCAATGTAGAGCCTAGCTTCCTAAATTGCAGCCCATAAATGAATGTGGAGGTCACATTCAGGTACCTTTTTTTTTTTTTTTGCGGGGAGTAAGGGGGGCTTATACCTGGGGGCGCTCAGAGATCAGTCCTGGCAGGACTCCCCAAAGGACATATGTGGTGCCGGGGAACCTAACTCGATTGGGTTCGCTGAATATAAGGCCGAAACTACTCACTTTATTATCTCTCTGACCCTCAGATAAATTTCTTTGTGACGTGTTATCAGTATGGACTTGCTCTGTATGTCAATCAATACCTATATACCTATGTTCAAAAACATTCTCAGGCAGAAATGGTCCAGGTGGAAAAGTTCCAGAGGCCTAGAGCACTGGAGAGGCGTTTCTTGGACCAATGACTGACTTACTTGACTCTCTGCCTCTCCTACTTGGCAGGTCTAACGCATAAAAAGTATTCGTGCGTTCTGAGATGTTCTCGGTGGAGGTTTTAGAATAGAGAAATTTCAAAGTAAAGCCACGGAGTAGTAGATGACTGAGACCCAATCTCCTTGGAAGGCTTGTCTGGGAACACGGGACTCATGGGAACATCGGAACGATTATTCTGGAAACATGGGAGGGGGTGGGCGCGTGCGGGAGCAGCCTAGTACGCGCTGCAAAGACACTTGAGCGCTTTCCCACGAGACTCTGACCCTTCTCCGGGACTGTCGGACCCATCCGTCCACCCCACACCTACCCATCTCTGGACTGAAACAAAGACCAGAGAAAAAGAATAAATAACATTTATTGTACAGGGCACAGCCATAGACCTGGCACAGTCTCAGCTCAGCAGCAACGGCCGGGGCGGCAGCTGGTCGCGGACCAGCGCACTGTCGCGCTTCTCCACCCAGACGCGCACGGCCGGGCTCTTCCCGAGTCCTCTGAGGAGCCCATCGGGCCCGCGGTCCCTCTCCACCGTGGCTGGGCGCGGCGTTCGGGCCAGGCCGTGAGAGCCCCGCAGGCGAAGGCGGAGGCGACTCCGGGTCCGACTGGAGGTGGTCTGCAGGCGCGGAGCGGCCGCGGAGCTGCTGCCCAGGGGCCCGGCGTCCTCCTCGCTGCCCGGAGCCGGAGACAGGGTGGGCACGGGCCAGGCCGAGACTCCTGCGGGCCCGCAGCGCTCGGCTCAAGAGTCCTTCGGGGGGCGCGGAGGAGGCGGCGGGCGCGGCGCTCGCGCGGGGCTCCGGCGGCGGCTGCGGGCGCGGGGACGCGGCTGCGGGGCCGCCGCGGGGGGGGGGCGCGGGGCGCGGGCTGTCGCAGGAGCGCGGTGGCGCCGGCGCTGCCTAGGAAGAGCGACTCCTTGCGGCGCGTGTGCGGGCTCTCCAGCAGCGTGCAGAAACCGTAGGCGGTGCGCGCGCGGGGCAGGTGCGGCAGCGACAGCGCGGCCTGCGAGCGCGGGTCCCAGTCCGTGCGCCCCGCGCCGTCGCCCCTCGTCTGTCCGGGCTTGCTGGCCGCGGGAGTCCAGCCTCGCGGCCAGGGCGGCGCAGGGAGCGAGTCGCGGGGGATGCAGAACTCGGGGATGCGGTCCGGGGTGAGCACGTTTGCGCAGGCGGCGGGGCGCGGCTCGGCGGGCGCGGCCCCGACGGAGACCGTTCCTGGGCGACAGGAGGCGCTCAGAGTCGAAGCGGAGCCGCTCCAGGAACCACATGGGGCCGCTGGTGCGGGATCCCGGAGACCCGCGGCTGCGGGAGCGGGCGGGTGCACAGTAGCGAGGTCGCACGGACCCTCGGAGGACGCAGCAGGGCGCAGCAGTGCCTCTCGGCCACCTTCTGGGCGCTCCGCGGCGGTCCAAGTACCCGGCACGTTCCGCTGCAAAAGACGCGTCTGCTGACGACTGGTCTAGGTTTCGGAGTCAGGGACTGTGGGGAACTTGTGCCGTTAGTCTTGGTCCGCCCGTTCTAGCCTAGGGCTAAGATTCTCCCCAGAGTTGGCCTCCAATTGCGGGCGCAGTTACCGTCCGTGCCAAGAGCGGCTTTGTTTGTCAACCGTTCCTGAAGCTGGGGTTACTGCACGCAAATCCTGGCGGAGAATTAGAAACGCGGTGGTTGTGTTCTCTCAGTCGGGACGTCCGTCTCGTTCTCTCCTTTGGGGGTGCAAAGATGAATCTGGGAGTGGAGATTAGCACGGTTGAGGGTCCCTCTTTGTACTCGGGATCTGGCGTCCGACGGTCGCAGTGACTCTCTGCGGGTACCGCTCAGGGGCCGACCGGAGCTGCTTGCAGTCCCCCGCGAGCTCAGAACGCTCCAAGCGGTGCGCCCGCCGTTCAGCAGCTGAGCCGAGTGGTTCAAAGGCCGCCGGTCTGAGCCTTTATACCCAGAGCTGGAGCCGCAAGTGGGGGCGGACCGCCCGCCGCGCAGCCTGGAAACCTGACGCCAGACCTTCCCGGAGCCACGTGGCTGCTTTCTTCTGCCCTGGTGCAGGCACGGTTCACCTACGCCCCGTTTCTTCACGCACAAAATGAATGAATGTGACCGCGGGGAAAGACGCAGTTCTCCTGCAAGTGTAGTTTACATGATGCTAAGCTAAGCCTCTTCTTTCTTCTCTCTCTGCCCTTCTGGTCTGGCGTTCAGATTAGAATTGCTTCCTCTCTGCGGATTTTTAAAGTTATTTACTTTTTACATCACAAAATTATATATATATATATATATATTTTTGGGGTCACACCCTGCAATGCTCAGGGGTTTCTCCTGGCTCTGCATTCAGGAATTACTCCTGGCCAGTGCTCGGGGGACCATATGGGATGCCGGGAATCGAACCCAGACCGGCTTGGGCCTGCCGCGTGCAAGGCAAACGCCCTACCCTCTGGGCTATCGCTCCCGCCCCATACAAAAATTTAATATTGGGTCATCGAGATTTACAGTTCTTCTTAGTTGAGTTTCAGACATACAATTTTCCAGCACCAATCGTACCACCAATACCAACTTCCTTCCCCCCATCCCACATCTCCCAGCCTACCTCGACAGGCACATTTTAAAGTTTGACCAATACAGTTTGGGCCTCTGCTTTCAGTGACATTGCTTTAGATCTATACATATACCTCACCTCTATACCGCCCATGTGACTGAGGTCCCAGTCCCCTGCCTCTGTTACCTCCAATCTTTGTGAATTATAAATCCCTTTGGGCTCCAGACCGGCCAGAAATATTGCATATCTCGATGCAGGTGGAGCAGCAGAGACCATAATCATCCAGCAAGCCCTAAGGATGACACCTGTGCTTACATTTGAGATCATCACTGTATCACTGTCTTCCCGTTCATCATCGATTTGCTCGAGCGGGCACCAGTAACATCTCCATATGACCTGTCTCATGCAAGTAGAGCCCAAGGGCACCTGCTTGCTCCAGGAACATTAAGAGCCTCATCAGGTCATAGGAATGAGGTCTATAATTGTTACTGGTATCTGGCATATCAGATTTGAGATCACATGTATCTTCTATCCCATGGGGGAAAGTCACAACTCACTTTTCTAATTAATGTTTTATTAATTAAAAGAGACTAACGGACATGGGGCTGAGCTGCTACTGGCTCTCCCTGTGCCCAACCACTCACGAGGTGCCTGGGAGGGATGGCGGGTTCTAGCCCTGGCCCGCCACCCCAGCAGAGCCTCATAACAGCCAGGCGACCCCCCTACAACATGAGGGCCTCCATTTTCCACATCCGGACTTCTCCCTCCTCAGAACTCCACCCAGCAGATCAGCCTATCACAGCCCGGCTCTCGTGGCGCAAGTGGCCGGTGGTTCATCAATAAATGCTGGATTTAGAGATGACTTCAAGAGTATGCTACCCACATGGCAGAGCCTGGCAAGCTACCCGTGTCGTATTTGATATGCCAAATACCAGTAACAATTATTGACCTCATTCCCATGACCTGATGGAATGGTTTGAGGCTCTTTATGTTCCTGGAGCTGGCAGGTGCCCTTAGGCTCTACTTGCATGAGACAGGACATATGGAGATGTTACTGGTGCCCGCTCGAGCAAATCGGTGATGAACGGGAAGACAGTGATACAGTGACAGTGAATGTTTTATTATACCACCGTGAGATATACAATTAGAATATGTTCATGTTTGAATTTTGTTCATACAGTGTTCCAGCACTCATCCCTCCACCAGTGCCCATTTCCCACCACCAATGACCCCACTTTCCTTCCCCTTCACCTAGCCTGCCTCTGTGGCAGGTTATTTATAACTCTTCTTTCTCTTTCTCTCTCTCTTTTCTCTCTCTCTCTTTCTCGTTCCCCTTTCTTACACATTGTGGACTGTAATACATACATTTAGAGGTATCATGTGTATCTTTTGCCTATATTCAATGCTCAGTTCTCGGATGGTATCATCATTTTCAATGATTATCAGCACACTGTTCCCTACTCTGTCTTACCTAGCCTCTGACTCCCACACATTTGTAGTATACCAGGTTTTGAGATATCACAGAAGCGCCCATGCACCGTTGGGATCGGGCTGTGTCCAGCTGTGGAGTCCAGACCTTGAGAATGACTGTGGTTGTGTTGTGCAAGATTTTCTGGTTTCTGAGTGCCTGAGGTAGGGCAGGTCAAGGAGCAAAACCTGCCCCCCATCCCAAGATGCCCCATCAGCCTAGCACAGGGCGGGCAGGCAGCAGCTCCACCCTGCACCTGAGTACCTGGGGTCTGGCCGAGAGCCTTAGCAGCAGTTCTGGGCCCAGCCACCAGGTCTTTGTGGAGGGAGCCGGAGGGGAGGCAGCCCCAGCTTCAGCTCCCTAAAAAACCTGGTTGGCGTAGTCACTGAGTCTGGGCTTGAATTCAGCCTCTCTCTTGGGTCAGGCTGTGTGCAGCTGTGGAGTCCGGAACTTGAGGATGACTGTGGTTGTGTTGCGTGAGGTTTCCTGGCTTCTGAGTGCCGGGCTAGGGCAGGACAGCTCACTTTTTGATGCTGTGTACAGAGTTTTTACTTGGAAGCAATCTGGTCACCCTAACGGCACTGAGCACCAGAGTTCCTCTCCTTCCCCTTGCTTGTCCTCAGCCTGAAAGAGAGCCGCTTGCTTCTCTTTGCATTTCTGTCAGCGTATGGCTGGCTATGTGTTTTGTCCATGATGCTGTCTTATAAATTTGCATCCCGAAATATTGTTAAAAATTTAATTCAATTCTGGCAAAGGCTATTTCAGATTGGGACCCAGGATATGAATACACAATGTGTTCCTTGATGTTTATAGAGTCTAGGATGGCCTCTTAGCTTGTAAATGACTATTGCTAGTAACACGTGAAGTATGCAGAGTTAAAAAATGGGAGAAATAATTTGCACTAGTTGGTTGTTTGGAAGATTAACGAGCCTGATGATTTAAATTGCTTAGCACTGTGAAATGCAGTAAGTGCTAGATCCACAGAAGGAGTGATGATTATTATTAATGAAACAGAAAGGAGGTTGTAGATTGTAATGGTCAAAAATGAGTGGAAGGGCCAAGGAGATAGCTTAAAGGACTGTCATTGCAGAGCCCTTGGGTGCATCAGGAGAGAGCCCTGATTACACTAGGGTGACTTTTAGAAAGAAAATACAAAACAACAGACCAAGGATCTGGAATTAGATTATTAAACTTTCATTGCAACCAGTTATAAACTACATGTATATGATCTGTAAACTACATACACTTTTTTTTGGTAAAAAGCAATTGTTAATACCTATCACCTAAGATTGTTATAAGGGTTACAAATGTGTGGAGTACTTGGCGTACAATAAGTGTTGGCTAACAGTTAACACAATATTATTACAAAAGTTGGCATGACCAGAGGTTATCTCTCTCTCTCTCTCTCTCTCTCTCTCTCTCTCATCACACACACACACAGACTGCTTTAAAAACATTCCTGCTTTTGTCTCTCCAAAACTGATTGGGCTTGTTTTAGGATTAATGGTTCACCTTCTTCATTACACCATACAACTTTTCCTGTGTAAGATTTCTTAAAAATAGCAGACAGGCACTCAGGCATTACTGGGTCTCACAATGAGCCCCACCTAACACAGTCATGAGACTGCACTGTACTAGCCTCAGAAGCATTAGACCTGCGAAACGCAGGGAGAATGGGGCCCAGCCATAGTCTGGAGCATACATAGACATTTAGACAAAGGCTGTTCCAGGGGCTTGAGAGACCACAGAGCAAGACGCTTGTGTTGCATGTGGCCAGCCCAGGTTTGGCACTTTAGGTCCCCTGAGTACTGTCAGAAGTGATACCTGAGCACTGCTGGGTGTGACCAAATTTCCCCGAAGGTAGTTCCAAGGTCACTACTATAGTCATGGAAATGTACGATATAGGAGATGGAAAAGAACTCGTAAGTTTTGTGGGAGAGGAAGGAAGACAAGGACTTGAAGCAGGTGTAAAGGTGCGGGGCATAGTTCAGGAGAAATTTGTTTTGTATGTGTGAGGTCCTGACTTAAATCCCCAGCTCTGCAAAAATACATACAAAGACAGATACATGCACTTGTAGATATATACATATGCATATATGCACACCTTTATACATAAATGCGTGCATGCATATACATACGCATGTATATGGGGACTTGGTGATGGTTCAGAATTCCACAGCACCATCCTTTCTGGCATGAAGGCATGAGTTCAATCCCGGAGATGTCGTGTGTACAGATCACCATCCTGGCATCTGTGCTCTTTGGGACCCCGGCACCTCTGTGGAGTGTGTGACCCCCAAAGCACCACAACCCAGCGTGTGTGAGCGCCCTGGTCACTACAACATTCTGCAGCAGCAAAAGGAGGGTAGAGGGGGAAATAATGGAGTCATGCTTAACTACAGGACTCTGGGAACTCTGCCTCTGTGTGAATGTGACCCAGCACAGCCCCGCAGATGGCCGCGTCTTCTCTGCACTGGGACTCTGCAGAGTAGAGAAGGCACCGGAGTGGAAGGCTCATCTCTGACCCAAATGCTGTGAGCACGTGACCGGATGCAGAAAACTGGAAGGCAAACAGGAGGAGAGTGTGAAGCCAGGAGAGAGCTGCTCGTTTTGACTTGTCGTTCTCACGCTACACAACAGAAGAATAAAATACATGAAGAACAGGGAACCGGGCACTTGGGTTTCAACTCAGTCTGTCCCTACTGTCTTGTGGAACTTGTGCAAGTCTGCTAATTCTCTCTGCACTCAGTGGGGTTGAACTGTTAATGTTTGCTCTCCTGGGACTCCAGCATTCTGAGGTCCACACCATGATTTCACCCAGGCAATCTTCCCAGTTTTGTTTTGTTTTTTGACAGTATTATGCATTTAGTTTTGTATTTTGCTTCCGTTTCTCCTTTTTTTTCCTACCTCCTAACTCCCATTTGGCCCTTTTCAGCAGGAAAATGGGCAAGAAACAGTATTAATTTAGGATGTCTAAGTTATCTCTTTGTTTGGGAGGAAGGACTCTTAAGAGGTGCTCAGGAATTCCTAGGACCTTCTGATGATTCTTAGCCAAGTGACCAGAGGTTCAATGCAAGGGTCTGAGGGTACAGGACTGTTTAGTATCTGCAGAGCAGGGGAGTTACCCAGCGCTACCCGGCAGTGCTGGGGGCCTCCAGGCCTGCACCCAGTGGTGCTCTGGGAAATGTGATGCTGGAGATTATATCTGGGTTGGGCATATGTGCCCTGAGCCACGTTCAGTTCCAGCCCTTGTGTTTTTCATTTAAAGCAAGAGCTGTATTACCTTTGCAAGTGACCCTAATTTTGACTTTGCTTCTCTCTTCCAATTGTTCAATCTCCGGCGTCCTTCTCAGTGTTATTAACAAGAATGAAGGAAAGAAATAATTACTAGAATGTACATTTAATTTTGTTTCCATTGGATCCAAATGCCTTTGGGCACACAGCAGATCCTTAGAGTGATCTAGTGTCACGCTGAAGAGAAAAATAATCTTTTCCAGAATCTGGGTGGTGGGGAAGGGGTTTTCACGTGGTCCTCAAGTCCCATGGGCCTCTTCTGCTGAGGCATGTTCATCTGCTACCTGGAATAGGAACACAGGACTGGGGCGACCTCATGATTCCTGGGTTTGTTGTCAGAGAGAGAATTTTCAAGGTCAAGATGGAGTGGACAATACCAGAGATTTGTTTCTTTGAGGGCCACATCCAGCAATGTCAGGGGGTCCATATGGTTTAAGGGACTGAACCCTGAGCTCCTACATGAAAAACATGTGCCCCATCCATTGAGCATCGCCCGGTCCTAACAGATTTATTAAAGAGACTGCACAAGGGGAGAGATGGAGGCAAAATACAAAGAGAGGCACGGACATGGCCACTCTCCAGGGAGTCTCAGGTACCAGGATTTAGGTTTAGCGTCTTGTTTCTTGGCTACACTCAGTGGTGTCAGGACACAGGGGTTCCGTGTGGTGCCAGGAGTTGAACTGGGGTTGGCCACATGCAAGGCAAGTGGCTCATCCTATTTATGATCTCCTGTTAGGTAAGTGTGTTTATGGAATGCAGTAACTGAGGGAGGAAAATGCACTCAGGGCAGGGCAGGAGAGGGTCAGCCGGGGGTGGAGCTAAGGTTGCATGTGCACAGAAGGACCATGGGCTTATGCACATGTCACATAAGTTCTTAATGTCTGATGATGCAGCCAGGGGGCATGTAAGGTAATGCTAAATCCTAGGCTCCATGAGGTAAAAAAAGGGGGAATAGGGTCAGGATTCTGTCCTTGGAGCCTGTCCTGGTAGTTGGTTGGAACTGGGTGAACCAAGGGCATCTCTCAAGAAGATGGTAAGTGCAAGGTTCGTTGAGAGTCTCATGCTGAGACTCTCCATGTTGAGGGTCTCAAGGCCCCTTTAGTTTTCTTTGGCCACATGGGATGGTTCTTTCTTGTTCCCTGTAGTAGCTTTCCACTCTGCCTGTTCTGTTACCACTGGACCTGCCCAGCTTGTGCAACCTGCGGGTGCTGTGTGCCCTGTGGTAGGAAGGTCAGCATGCCCAGGGTACCTCCCTCCTTCGACCTCAACTGCTGAAGTAGGCTCCTGCCACTTGGGACTTTAAGCTGGGAATAAACGGGTTGGAAAAGGAAAGAATGACATAAACTATCGTTTGATAATCTAAGTGATTTGGAAGCGATGCTTCGTCTGAGTTTGATAGGTTTGTCGAATGTGTGTGCTCAGGGTTTTGGAACAAATTCAAGACTGGGTAATTTATTTTCTTGCTTTTTTGGTCACATCCGGCAATACTCAGGGGTTATTCCTGGCTCTGCACTCCAGAATTAGTCCTAGTGGTACTCCGGGGACAGACTGGGTAATTTTAAACAAACTGAGGGGCCAGAGAGATAACTTGAGTTGCATGATCCTCAGCGTCTGATGACGTTGAGGGAAAAAGTCCCTCTTTTTCCCTCCAAGAGGGTTAGGGTTAGGGTTAGGGTTAGTCCCTCTTAGAGCGATCCCTGAACACCTCTGCATGTGGCAAACTGAAAACAAAAAAGAAAACTCAAAACAAATAAATGAAAACATTGATTCAGGAGCACTGCCCGACAGGGGGTATGTTTCTTATTTTTTTCCCCTTTATTTAAATCCTTTGATTTATAAAGTTTACTATACGGACCTTTCGGGTACTCAATATTCCAACACCAGTCCCACCGCCACCAAAGTCCCTAGTTTCCCACTCACCCCCGAAACCTGCTCCCTTAGCAAGCAATGAATGGTTGACTTTATAGCTTATTATGACACATATTTCACAATGATGTCGCTAAGGGTATGATATTTTGACTGAGCTGTTTCAAACAACTTGAGCGTGATATGCTACGGCCAAGGCTTTGGGTTATGGGCGAGTCTGCCAAGCCTTCTGGCAGAACAGCAGGGTGGCTCTTGGAGGGTTTACTTCCTGCACCTCATGGTAGGATACGGATAAGGTCTGGTGCTGCCTTATCCAAGTGAGTTAGGTCTCCTAACACAACCACATTGTGGTTTGGGTTTGAACACAGGAAGGGTTGGGGGAACATTCACTCTAGAGCAGTTGATAGGCTAGCTCAGCAGCTTTTCAGATTCTGCCTGTGGTTGGCTTATGGGCAAAAGTGCCTCAAAACTGTTGCCCTCAGGAGCCATGGTCTTCACAACAATCAAAAAGGAAAGGGAAAACAATCTATGCTTTAACAAATAACTTTAGCTTATTTTAAAAAATTAATTTTTTTTATTAAAGAGCCATGCTTTACAAAGTTACTGACATTTGCGCTTTAGGCATACAATGAGTCAGCCAGTCCCTCCACCCTTCCCATCCCAACCCCACTCCATCTCCGCCTGTCAAGAACTTTTTTGGAGCGATAGCCCAGTGGGTAGGGCGTTTGCCTTGCACGCAGCCGGCATATGCTGGCCCGGGTTCGATCCCGGTGTCCCATATGGTCCGCCGAGCACAGCCAGGAGTGATTCCTGAGTGCAGAGCCAGGAGTAACCCCTGAGCATTGCCGGGTGTGACCAAAAAAAAAAAATAAATAAATAAAAAAGGAATTTGGGGCCACACCTGGCAGTGCTATTCCCCATGTGGTAATGAGGTTCTAATGCCACGAAACTGTGCTCTGCCTGTCCCGTTATCACTGCCAGCTTTCCCTTAGCACCGACCTTTTCCTTTTATTATTCCCACATGCCGCCGTGATTCACTGATTTCACGCATGTATTTCAGGGAAAGGTTTCAGCACTTTAAAAGGCAAGGGGTTGCCAGCTGGTGGTAAACTTTCACTAAGGTGGAATTTTTCTGCATTAAAATGCCAGCTTTTAAGCTCCAGGCCAAAGACTAGGAGAAAGTGACTTGTACTTAACTGCTAGCCTGGGCTAGGGGTAAGAAAAAACAAAAAACAAAAGAGGAAGTTCTAAACTGGGCATGCCTTTCTAGAGAGTTAACTGAGTATATGAGCTCCAAGGGGAAGGAATAAAAAGGTGCATGAGAAAATACGCATCCAGTTTCCAAGCAACCAATGCGACCCCCTTTCCAGGAGGCTGGGGTCCAAGCGCCGCGAAGCATCACGAGCAGCGAGAGCTCGCCGCAGGCGCAGTGCAAACAGTCCGGCAGCTCCTTCTTCCCCCTAATCCTCCATGGAGCGGGGGCCGCTCTACGGGCGCGGCTGAGGATTGGCCCCACCAAGCGGCTTTCCCGCCAGACTCTACGACGCGTGCCTGGACCCCAGAAGCTCGGGGGCGCGGGAGAACCGGGGGGCAGGTAGGCCCGGGCCGGGCTCGGTGCGCTCGGCGGCGGCGCGCATGCGCAAGGCGGGTCACGCGCACGGCCGGGGCGGGCCGGCGCCGGGGCGGGGGCGCTGTCATTCGCGGTCCGGGTCGCCGCCCTCCGCTGCGCCCGACGGTTCCGGCTCCTCCCGCCGCCGCCGCCGGGTCCCCCACCATGGTGCTGGAGTCGGTGGTCGCCGACCTGCTCAACCGCTTCCTGGGGGACTACGTGGAGAACCTGAACAAGTCGCAGCTGAAGCTGGGGATCTGGGGCGGTAAGCCCGGCGGCCGGCGCGGCGGAGGGGGCTCCTCCCGTCTGGGGCTTCCGCGCGGCCTGACTCCGCCTCCGGGGGCCGGGCTGCGGCGGGGTCCCCAGACGCTCCCGGGCGACAGGTGTAGGGCCCGTGGCCGCCTCCGCTGCGCCGGGATCGCGGGGCCGAGCCGCCCCCATCCCACCGCCCGCGTCCGGCTCTCCTGGCCGCCGGGTCCCGGAGGTGCCGTCCCGGCGCCGCGCTGCTGGGGGGGCCTCACCCGGCGCGCCCCCCAAGGGCACGTAGCGTCGCGAGCCGGACGAGGCGCTGAGGCCCCGAGTTTTTCATGCGCCCCGGGGCTACGGGTGGAGGCCAGAGCCGCTTTCCCCTTTGGGGTGGTCGGGGCACGTCCGAAGGGGCTCCCTGACCCCTTTCGCTACCCACAAAGGCGATCCCCGCTCCCCACGTTTCCCCTTCACTCCGGGAATGGGCTCGAGAAGCGCCCGGGGCAGAGCCTGTCCCGTGTGGCCACTGACCCGCGCACCCGCGCTGGCCTTGGGAGTGAACGGTGCGCGCCCACCCCCCTCCCCCCCAAAGCCCTTTGGTCAGCGTCGGAGGGCATCCCAAAGAACTTCCTGATTCACTAAACGCAGGGACAGACCTCACTCTCCCAGAATGGGAGGACACCAGCCACGGGGGCTGCTGGCCTCCTGGATTCTGTTCCGCGTGTGACGTGCTGCAGAGTTTTGCACGAACAGTAACAGGAGGAACCGGGGTCAGCAGCATCCCATGTCGCTCCCATGTTTAAATGAGAGTATTTGAATATACTGGGCCAGGTGAAATACCGTGTTAACCCTATTCTAGCTGTTTATTTTTGCTTTTTATTTAAGCATCGTTTTTTTTTGGTTTGTTTTAAATGACGCCCTGCTTCTAAAACGTAGCTGTCTACGTGGGCCTTTCCTTGCGGGCAATAGCAGAGCCCTGAATGCTGCTCTGAACCTTGGAGACAGCTGCTGTTTAGTGACTCCGCATCTCTTGATTGGTTGGGTGTGGTCCGCGCGGCCCATCGTCCCGTCTCTACGCCTCCAGCCACACAGTATGATGCAAGAGAAAGACCGGGAAGAGGGCATTGAAGGAGTCCAGTGTCCAGGGAAAATCCTTCGGAATACTCTGCTTGTAGAAGCTGTCCCTTCTAGCAAACCGTTGGAATCTGAAAAATCACTGGCCTTGCTGAAAGGCGACCTTGGCTCTTGCTTGTGGTGGACGAGCCTTTTTACAGGACCTGTACCACAAGTTAACACTTGTAAAAGGGTAGGAAAAATGATACCAGATAATTTTAGTTTCCTCTATAATCCCAAGTAACTCTGCTCTTTACGCTCAATTTTGGACTACCCCCTCTATTCTGGCTAGAAATAAAGCTCATTGGGCACTTGAATATTCCTTCCTTGCTAAATCTTACCTTTTCCATAAGGTTGAGGTTATGGAATCATCAAAGTAACTTTCCAGCCAGTGCTGTGTGAGTCCAGCTATTGATGTTTTTGCTTTGGAGTTGTGACACTCCATGAGGATTTGAAAAAAATTTCAAGGCAGTAATGAGAGTGCCCTAATTTTGCTTCATTTTGTTTTTTTATTTTTGGGTCTAGGAGCCTGGACCATGTGGTTCTGGGAATACTTGGGACACTCCCTGAGGTACTTGGGGGCCTCAGGGTCACACTCGGGTACATGGGATTGAGACAGACTTGACCTGTGCTATCTCTTCGGCTTAAAGTATACTTTTAAATCATTTCTCCTTCCTCTGGTGAAACTTAGGGAGAGACTTTCTTTTGCTTTCATATCATGTTTTTCTTTTGTGAGATAGTATTCTGCTAATGACCAACATTAGCTCTACAAAAGGCCTGAGCAAGCGAAACCCCATTTCCTTTAGAAATTGTATCCAGTCAAGGATTCCTTCGCCCCTCTCCCCTCCAACTCTGCCTCTTATTATCAAGATTATAGTAAAGGAAGTAAGAAATTGAGCTTTTGTGGCTAGTATGCAGGGTCTGTATACACTAGTTCCTCTGTGAAAACAGGCAGAACGTGTAAGTTGACACTTTGTATTAGCTAAAACATTGCCAAAGAGTTTTTCCTTTTTGCGTGGTGGAGCGTGCTCATGGCATCTCATTCCTGTAGTGTTCAGGGCCAGGCCTTGATCAGTGGCGTAGCAGTGAGGGCTCTGTATCTCAGTCAGGGAGCCAACAACATTGGGGGTGTGGGACCCCGGCCTACAATAGATCACTTTAATATGACCTGCCAAGCGAGGGAGCAGACTGGGGGTAGGAGAGACCCCAGGGACCCTGGTAGAGGGAGCTGACACTGGTGGTGGGATTGTGTTGGGACACTGTGGTCTTGAAACTAATGTGAACAACGTTGTAATTCATGATGCCTTAGTAAAAAGCTTAAAAAAAGGAATGTATCTTAAACCCGATGCGGTAAATGTGGGAATATTGGTGGACTTAATCCCACCAACAGAGTAGCTCATATTTGTGAAATCTGTGATGTTTGCAAGTTTCATAAAGAATTGAATAGCTTGTAGCCTCTCATTTGGAAAGTATTTGCAAATAAGGCTTATGTGCCATTGCACTTGCTTCTTTGTTTTTACCTCTGGAGCAGGAGAAACAGTGAATCTGTTTGGCACAGCAGGTCTTGCTGTTCTTTGCAATAAGTGGAGAATGAAGCTGGTACCTCATTGTGGATCACATCAAGGCAGAGGTTTCCCATCGGCAGTGCCTTTGCCCGCGAGGGAACTCTCTGGGAATTTCTGAAGCCTTTTCTGTTGTCACAGTGAAGGGTCAGGTTTGCTGCCGCAGCAGCAAGTGGGTGGACCCCAGGAATACTGCTATGCCCAGGATCAACCCGCCTAAACTGTTGTGAGATCCTAGTTGAAAGAGAAGAATGAGATTGCCACCTGCATTTTTAGGACCCCTTTAAGGGTGCAGATAAGTCAGGAGGAGAAAACCTAGAGAAAGCAGATGTAGGCCCAGATCTGAAATTTCGGAGAGAAACAGGTCTTCAGAAGTGGCAGCAAGATCCCACGTCAGGCGCAGCAGCTTTACCGGGATGCTGTCAGGGGGCAGAACCACATGGTAGTGTTCCCGTGCAGTGAGGGACGCCACTGTGTGAACAGGGTCGTAGCTATCATGCATGACGAGCGAAGCCCACACAAGAGGCAGAGGGAGCATGGCGGGATATTTGCAGTGTCCCCAGCAGTGGGGAGACCTCAGCTCGGGGTTGAGGGACTGATCAAGGAAGGAGTCTTGGGTGCAGTTGTGGACCTCTCTGTTCTCTGAAGGTCGGTATTTTCAGGGAGGCGATACTGAGTCATTTTTGTTCTGCAAGGCCAATTAAAGTTGGGAACCTCGTCTAGAATAGGGATGTGTGCTGTGGATTTTGTCTTCAAATTAGAGAAGAAAAAGCCCAAGAACATAAAACTTTTTAAAATAAAAACTTTCAGTTTTTAGTACTAAATGTGTGTGTGTGTGTGTGTTTGTGTGTGTGCATGTGTGTCAAGGATTTCCTGTGTTTTAAACAGTGATTTGAACAGGACCAGGGAGATAGTACAGGGATTAAGGAGCTTGCCTTGTATGTGCTGGCCTGAGTTCAGTCCCTCGCACCATAGACTGAGTATGGTCCCCGGTGCCAGGAATGATCCCTGAGCTCAGAGCCAGAAAGAAGCCCCAAAGGGTAGACCCAACACTAAAAGCAAAGCAAAATTAAAAAGGATTTAAAAGATTCTTGCTTTTGTAGAAAACCAAGGCTTTGATGGTTTATGAGCAGAGGGACCTTGAACCTGGGAGCCCCAAGAAGTTTTGGGGTGCAGACATCACTACTGCCTGTGTTCCCTCAGAACAGGCCTGACAGTTCCTCTTGGGCCTGGTTCTGAGGGGCTGCCCAGGCCATTTGGTGCTGAGGCCCAGGGCCACGTCCAATGTGCTGGGATCTAACTTGGGGTCCTCTGAGCTATTTCCTTGACCCAGCATTAATTTTTTTATGCCTTAGTTTCATTATCTGTACAGTGGAGAAATAATACTGTGTTTATGAGATAAATTATCGAAAAGTCCATTGTAAATATAGTTGTTACATTTTTACCATAGTGATCACTTGATTACTTGATCACTTGAATCCGTTATTCATCGACTTGCTCCAGTGGGCGCCAGTGACATTTCCATTGGACCCTATCACGTGCCAGTGTAGCCCAATGGCATCTGGTTGATTCAGGAATATGAAGAGCCTCAAACCGTTCCTTCAGGATCTTGACGAAGAAGTCTGACCATCTTGTAGGTGGGCGGCCACGTGATCTTTTGACATCCCGTGGGATCCAGTCGGTAACGGCTCTAGTCCAGCGGTTGTCTCCAAATCGCATTACATGTCCAGCCCATCTGATTTTCAGTGCTTTGGCAAACGAGACAGCGTCCCTGATTCTGGAATAGCGACGGAGGTCAGAACTCCGGATTCCTTCTCTCACTTGAGTGAAGCGTGATATTCCAAGCATAGCTCTTTCGATTCCTCTTTGGGAGACCCGAATAGCATTCTCATACTGCTTCTGTAGGGCCCAGGTCTCTGATGCTAATGTTAATGCAGGGAGAACGGTGGAGTCAAAGAGATGTGGCCGAGCCGGAGGTTCTTTGTTCACTACCATAGTGATAGTGATGATAAACCTGAGTGAAGGCTAACATTTTGCTTTGTTTTCTTTTCAAGTTTCTTTCAGAATCTCCGGTTTACAGCTCTGGTGGTGAGAAAATTTTATGTAAAAATAAAGTGCACATCTCATCTTTTCTTTCTTGAAGCTTTCTCTATAGGAAAAGTAAAGCCTAGTTGACTCAGATATACACTTATGAATCATTCTTAGTGTAAAACTACATTTTCACAGTTTTCAGAAAAGTGCTGTGTGTGCGCCGAGGCGTGTGTGTGTGCGTGTAGGCATGCATGTAGGCGTGCGTGTGTGCACGCTTAGGTGTGTATGCACTCATGCACGCTTACAATCTGGGCTTTGCCTTGCAGGTAAGGTTTCCCTGGGTTTTGCTTACTATAAACTGGTATCAAGTGGTAGATTGTACTGCCCTCAGCTCTTTGAGGGATGTCTAGGAAATAATTGTGTGTTTTTCTTTTAGGTCTCAAGCAATTCTTAGGAAGCCCAGTGGTTCAGTATTTCTCAGCCAATGAGGCCTGAGTTAGTGCTAGGACCTGAGCATGCCATGCTGCTCTAGCCCTGTGATGCTGGGTGTACCCAGGCCACCCCAGAGGAATTTGAGAGTGTGCCCTCTGATGCCAGGGACCTACAGTTAGCCCCACATGCGCCTTATCCCAGGTTTTATCCCTCTGGCCTCTGGGATACCGTCGTTTTAAGAGTAACGGATCTGGCCAATATCTTGATTGTGGTGACACCTTCAATGGTACATATTAAAAATTATCAAAATTTTAAAAAAAAGAGTAACGGATTTGGGGCCGGAGTGATAGCACAGCGGGTAGGGCGTTTGCCTTTCACGCGGCCGGCCTATGCCAGCCCAGGTTCAATCCCGGCATCCCATATGGTCCCCCGAGCACCGCCAGGAGTAATTCCTGAGTGCATAGCCAGGAGTAACCCCTGAGCATTGCCGGGTGTGACCCAAAAAGAAAAAAGAAAGAGTAGCGGATTTGGAAGATGCATGCCAGTGGTTTGCAATTTGGCTTAGCTAATGTTTTTGCAGGGTGGAGCTTTGGCATAGGTGTAAAATCCACAGGAAGATCCTGGCCTCGGCGTCCAGCTGTTCTCCACTGTGCTCTTGTGAGCCAAGGTAGAGGCTGTAGTGTGCCGGATTGCGGGAGTAGCAGCCTGAACTCGGAGTAGGAGCCAGCTGGAGAGCCTGCCGTCTCGGCTCCACACGCAGGTCCGGGCTTGTGCTGATTCCAAGCTGTCCCTCACACACACCTGATGCTGTTCCATTAGCTGCCAACTGACTCAAGTAGATCAGAAGGAAACCCGGGCTGGAATTCCATCCCCATCACTGCCTGCTTATGTGGCTTCCGGCAGTCTAGTGATGCCTAGGATTTTTATTTTCTTTACTACACCCTGTAAAGCTCAGGGCTTACTACTGCTTTCAGATCACTACTGGTGGGACTCAGGGAACCATACGTGGTGATGGGGATCAAAGCTAGGTCAACCATGTGTAAGGCAAGCACCCTACCAGCTACACTGTCACTCCAGCCCCACTGACCCCTTGTTACGTGGGAGTAGCCCAGCCTTCTCTTCTGACTGTGGATCTTCACGATTTGGAGAAGGCCGGTGCAGTGAGAAGTGGTGGTTGGATAACGACGTTCTTGTCTTACTCCCAGTGGGCAGAGTGAGAGAGCTGTGAAAACCAGCAGGATAAACATAGCTCCATCATCATAATATTGGTGTGCCCAAATCCAGCAAGGTAGTGCGGCATCTTCCTAGTAGCTACAGAATGAAAGAAGGGGCCGGTCTCTTTGCTTCTTTTCACCTCCCACATAAAATGTTGTGCATCTAGGTTTTGTAAACCTAGAAGAAAAAAAACTTTTAAAACTAGTAGAAGAAATTTGTTGTTGTTCTTTCCTCTGACCCATGCTTAATGGACTGAAGCCCACATTCCTCATTGGGTTTGTCCTAGAACAATGCAAGAGAAACGAGAAAGCATCCAGCATTATAATACTCAATTACTACGTATTTAGACTCAGTTCCTGTTACTGGGAGCAGCGCTTAACATCTAACTCAAAAGCACTTTTCCACATGTTTCAGCAGAAACCCCCCATTAAAAAGAAATTGATCCCTTTGCTAGACCTAGAACCAGAGGTTGGTGCCTTTGGAGTTGATCTGCTCATGACTTGGCTACTGTGTCATCCTCTAATGAGGTCCCTGAAGTGTGCTTGAAGGGGAGAAAGTTCAGAGGCCAGGCGGCAGCTCTTCATTTTCCTTGCCAAGCTTTGTGTTTGAATAGGGAAATGGAAAAAGTAAGAGTCAATTGTTTCCCTCTTGCTCTCCCCCTCTGGAGGCAGAGTCACTGCAAACTCTCATCTAGCAGCCTGGGAGAGGGACGGGATTGTTCAGTAGAATGAGTCAGCACGGGCCGTCACTATTCTTTATGGAAACATTCATTATTCAGAGAATTTTATACCTGCTTAAAAAAACTCAGTCATGATTCAAAGCAGGCTGCAAAATGAATGTGTCTGAATAGACTCAAGTCATGTTTTTGTTAGCGATCCATAAAGGGAGTTGTAAATGAAAAAGTCAGTACATAGCAGTCAGTTCTGTCCCATCCACCCCCTCCCACTGTGTTTATCAGCTGTAATGCATTATTGTGCCCAAATCCAGCATGCCAGTGCTGCGTCTTCATAGTAGCTATAGAACGCAAGAAGGTGCCGGTCTCTGATCCACAAGTTTTACGGATTAGGACATGGCATTGTGTCTGTTAGCATTTGGGTTTCTAATCACAGCTTTGGATGATTCTCTGATTTTTTGTTCAGTGTCATCTTCCAGCAAGGCTGGGGACATACACTCTAGTCTGGCTCCGCTACACTTTCGTTGTCTAACTTTGATTTAACGAGGTAATCTTTAAGTGTTCAGTTTCTTCACTTGCGTGAGTGAGAGGGGATTGCTTTAAGAATCTCCAGTGTTCTAAAGAGTTTGAAACTGTAGCTTGTGAGTTTTTACCTTTTAGGAGGAATGCAGCTTTCTTTTCTTTTTTATTTTTTTTAGAACTAGCCTGGCATTTCGCACCACACCTCTTGTTTCTGTTGCTACTTTTTGCTGAGGCTCTTGCTCCTGGTGATACTCTGAATGTGAACATCTACTGGATTTACTCTCCCAGTTATGACTTTTCAAGTTGTATTTGAAAATACTTGAGTTTTTGTTTCTGGTTTTCTTTTTTTTTTTTTTTTTTGGTCACACCTGGTGATGCTCAGGGGTTACTCCTTGCTCTTTGCTCAGCAATTACTCCTGGTGGTGCTCGGGGGACCATATGGGATGCCAGGGATTGAACCTGGCTCAGCCGCAAACGCCGCATACCCGCTGTGCTATCGCTCCGGCCCCCCATTTCTGGATTTCTTTACCCTTTTATATGCAAGGACCAAAGGCAGACCCATTGGACTGTATAGGTTTCTCCTGCTGGCTCTGGAGCCTGTAACTATGACCTTAACGGACTGTTTTCTCCCAAACCAGGCCTATTTCCCAGTTGAAATACTCTGCCCTTCTGCGTTGGGGAGTCGTGTGATGTTCCAAACACAGCTTTGGGCGTCAGAGGCTCTGGGCCCTGACCGGTGGATGCATGTCTGCCGCTTGGTCTCAGCTCCTGTCTGTGGACCTGCCACGCAGGCTCTGGGCGCCGCTAGGCTGACCCTCACCAGGCTCTGTCCACCAGGGGACTTGATGCTGCTTTAGTTCATGGTGATGGGGATGACCAGGGTGGTGCCCAACTAGGGGGAACCTGGGCTCTGACTTGGGGCCTTGTTAGAGCCGTTTCCCTGGCATGAAGTTGCTTTTGCTTAACGTATGTGTCTTGCCTCCTGGTGACTGTGCAAAGATCTGAGGGTTTTCCCTCCTGTTGTGGGTACTGTGGGGACCAGCTGGTGCTGGACATTGAATTCAGGGCCTCGCATATGAGGCAAGTACACGGCTACTTGGCAAGTGTCTACGACTGGGGCACAGCCCAGTATCTGCAGGTGTTTGTAGATGCGTTCTGAGTCCATCAAGTCAACATTTGTTGAGCACCCGCACTGAGGCGAGGCAGTGAGGAGCGGGGGCTTCAGAGCCCAGCGTTGGGTGCCGTGGAGTGACAGTTTGGTTTAGCCCAGCCTCTGGGACGCTGTGTGTATTCACATGCTTAGCGGACATCCATCCACACTGTATCCTCACATTTACTTTGTAGGCCACCAAGTGTTTTAACAGGTACTTGGGGCTTAGCTAGACTTATCCTATATTCTGCCAGGATACTGTTTGTGTGTGTTCAGAAATATGCTAACTTGGCTGTAACCTGTTATGTAGCAACTGCTTATTTTTATTTATCTATTTTTTTAAGATGACTCCAACTCTTATCTTGCTGTCATTCACAAAGTGAATTTTCATTTTCATCTTCTGGTTCATCAGCAGAGATTCTTAGATAAATTTTGACCCATGATTTACCCTTTTTAGTACCTTTCCTTTTTCTTCTTCTTCTTCTCTCTCTCTCTCTTTTTTTTTTGCTTTTTTGGGTCACACCAGGCAATGCTCAGGGGTTACTCCTGACTCCGCTTCAGGAATTACTCCCTGCGGTGCCTGGGGAACATATGGGATGGGGAGGTGGGGGGTGGGGGGGGGGGATCGAACCCGGGTCAGCCGCGTGCAAAGCAAATGCCCTACCCGCTGTGCTATTGCTCCGGCCCCTTCAGTACCTTTATAAAGGAGTGTTGTTACTGACCAGGATTTCTGAGCCTTTCCCCCACTGTGGCCTCTTCCGACCTGATTTCCTTCTTCAGGCCTCCTTGGTCTCCTGATTGCCCCCCGCTCTCATGCCTGCCCTCCCCACCACCCATTTATGCCATTTTCCCCATGTGGTGGCCTTAGAATATCCACCCACAGTCAGGGGTTGTGGCTGGGAAAGGTGGGCACGTGGTTGCAGTAGTGTCAGCGCTCCTAGTTCTATGTACAGTTAATGTCCTTCCCGCACAGGCACTGCCAGCCGAGCCTGACACTCTCACGTCCTCTTCAAGTGGGGGCTTTGAAACTTAATGTGTGACCTTGCCCAGGTGAGATGATGCTGTGGGGAGAATCGGAACCTTATGACCACACCCGTTGCTCCCTCCCGCCCTGTGCCTGTCAGGCCCCTCACAGAGGACGCTCACTTCTTAGAACATATTTAACTGTTGTGTTCGCTTCCTTGAAACATTTGGGGTTAGAGAAATATCTGGCGTAGTGCCTCCTTGCTGGCAGAGATAAGTATCCCTGTCTCCAATTAGTCATCCGTTCAGCCTCCTTTGTTTTCTTAGAGATTAGATGCAAATATTTGCCCTTAGTCTTTTCAGGCACTTCCCAGGCCTCCTTCTGCTCTTGACCCAGGTTTTCCAAGGATGCTAGCAAAATTGTTTAAATGTGTATATGATTATTATTATTATTCTGAAACAGAAAAGGAATTTTTTCCTCAGCCTTCAGTTAAATATAACATGGTTGATGTGTTTGCTTGGTTTGCGCCACAGCCAGCTGTGCTCAGGCCTTCCCCTGGCTCTGCTGGATCACTCCCCTGGGGGCTTGGACCATTACGGGTGGAGCCGCACAAGGCAAGTGCCCTAGCTGCTGGACTGATTCACTCTGGCCCCTAAGTGGTGATTTTAAGGTAGTGGTTTAGTTTAGTCTCTATAAGTTATAGTCATTTTCACATTAATTTAATCTCTGGCATTCAAGAGTAGAAAATGAAACTCTTGCACATGTATCTGGCAGAGAAACAGGAGTTTAGTGGAAGTCTGCCTTTTTGCTCAGCATTAGTGAGATAAGGCATTCGTTTGCTGGCTGAATGAATGAGGGGACCCACTTTTGCCCTGCTGTTAAACTGTTAATCTGAACTGTGCTTCTGTTTCTTCCTGTTTCTTTGTATTAGGGCTAGTGGCACCTCCTTTAGTGCAAATAATTTACATATTCTATCATTCCTGTTTCCTTTTTCTGTTTACTGTGTGTTAGATAACATTCACACTTTCCAGAGAGGAAGTGGACATTTGTTTGCTAGAACAAGTAAGAGAAATGGTCTGTTTTTCGGTGAGTCTGTAGATAATGGCAATATTAGATAAGAAAAAAATTTATGTAAAACATACTAAAGTCATATTTGACTTCAGAACTTACCTTCTTATTTATCATCTTATTGCAATTTGTGTAATTTTTTTATTACTCTGGGGCTATACATGTACACCCTTACACCTGTAGAGCAGACGCTCTTCTGCACCCACCCTCCCACCCGTACACCCTTACACCTGTAGAGCAGACGCTCTCCTGCACCCGCCCCCCACCCGTACACCCTTACACCTATAGAGCACACGCTCTTCTCCTACACCCGCCCTCCCACCCGTACACCCTTACACCTGTAGAGCACACGCTCTTCTGCACCCGCCCTCCCACCCGTACACCCTTACACCTGTAGAGCAGACGCTCTTCTCCTGCACCCGCCTCCCACCCGTACACCCTTACACCTGTAGAGCAGACGCTCTTCTCCTGCACCTGCCCTCCCACCCGTACACCCTTATTTGCAGGTAAATTTTACAACTTTGTCTTTTCTGACAGCTGCATAGTATTCCATTGTGTAGATGTACCACAGTTTCTTTAGCCAGTACTCTGTTCTCGGGCACTTAGGTTGTTTCCAGATTCTAGCTATCGTGAGTAGCGCAGTGATGAATACCGAAGTACAGATGGTGTTTCTGCCATGTGTTTTTGGGTCTCTATATTCCCAGAAGTGGTATTGCTGGATCAAATGGGAACTCAATATCTAGTTTATGGAGGAATGCCCGTATTGTTTTCCAAAAGGGCTGGACCAGTCGGCACTCCCACCAACAGTGAATGAGAGTCCCTTTGTCCCCACATCCACGCCAGCACCAGTTCTTGCCATTTTGGATGTGTGCCAGTCTCTGTGGTGTGAGAGGGTACCTCATTGTTGTTTTGATTTGCATCTCCCTGATGATTAATGATGAAGAGCACTTTTTCATCCTTTACATAATCTTAGGGAGATTTTTTTTCCAGTTGCCAGAGCATCAATTTTTCACATCTGCCTAATCATTACTTCATATTGTAAGACTGTTGTGTCATTTCTCTGTGATTTCACTTCTTCACGCTACAGTCACACAACAGTGCCTTTTGAAGGGTCTGAGAAGCTGCCTGGCTGACGGCTTTCCTTCTTTTTCTCCCTATCGTACTGTAGGAGGATTTTCTTTTCTACTTATATGGTTTCTTCCTTTCTGTTTCTCCTTTTGTTTTGAGGGCTCCCACGATGGTCGGGAGACCTGGGGCTTTCTGGTGATTGTTGAGCGACCAGCAGATCAGCGCAAGGGCTTGAGGCGGCCCAGGCCCTGCCATGCAGGACTGCCTGGATCACCCTGGCCTGGTGATGGTCAGCAGCCTCCAAGGCTGCCCGCAGTGGTGCAGGATTGACCTGGACTGGCTGCACTGAGAGGCTGCCCTTGACCCGCTCACCTCTTCTCTGGCCTCTCCTCGCTGAAGTTTTCAGCTTTTTAGAAAAAATTAAAAGATATATGATGGTGACAATTTATTATTTATCACATGGAGATAACTATTTGATGATTATAGTATCTAATCCAGCATCTAGTTTTCAGTTTTATGTGTATGTGTATATATGTGTATATACATATAATATTTTAAAGCTGAATCAATCTGGACATACTTTAAACTTTTTTTTTTAATAAAATTCAGTATTTGATGAACATTTTCTCATATATTCTATTTTTTTCTCTATTGATATTATAGGTTTTTTTTATTTATGCCTTCCTGGAGTTTGAGTTATTTAGGTTTTTTTTGTTTGTATGTTTTGTTTTGGGCCACACCCACGATAATCAGGGCTTACTGTTGGCTCTGCACTCAGCAGTTACTCCTGGTGGGCTATGAGGACCATATGGGATGCCAGGGATCGAACCCAGGTCGGTCATGTGCAAGGCAAATGCACTACCTGTTGGACTCACCCCCATAAATCTTTAGATTTGTTTCCCTCCTCTGCCTCCCTTCCTCCTGTCCTTCCTCCTTTTCTCCCTCTTTCCCTTATTTTCTTCTTCCAACCTAAATTGCAATATCTGCGTGATTATGTTGTTCGGGTAGATCAGTGGTTCTGAAAACAACAGAGTATTGATTTTGGATTTCATTATTCTGATGAGAACTTTCTTTCTTTGGCGCCGAGGATGGACCTCATATATATGATATATGCTCTCTGCCGCTGACTATGTTCCTGTTGAACAGTTGGACCTTTCTATCCTGAAAACCCTTGGTTAGTCCGTCCCCTGTCAGTTTTTCTCATGTCATCTCTCTTTTTTTTTCTTTTGGGTCACATCCAATGACGCTCAGGGGTTACTCCTGGCTCTTTCACTCAGGAATTACTCCTGGCGGTACTGGAGGGACCATATTGGATGCCGGGGATCAAATCCGGGCTGGCTGTGTGTAAGGCAAAAGCCTTACCGCTGTGCTGTCGCTCCCGCCCTTCATGTCATCTCTTATATGTTGCCCCATCTCTGTCGAGGCCCGTGATTTACAGCACTGTTAATTATAGAGTTTCATACAGTGGCTCACCACAACACCTTTCATTGAATGACAGTAGAAACAACAGGGAAAGAGAGTTCTATTTAACTGAACCAGGACCTTTCCTTGTTTTTATGTGGCCAAGAATATCTGAGCTATATATCAGTCAATAAAGATACAATAGTGTCACTATGGTTTTGGTTTTGATGATACAACATCTGAATAGAATTATGAAAAACTGGGCTAATGAATACGAGAAGCATGCATGATAATTGCAAAGGTAGACTACCAGAATTTAGGTAGAATCCTGGGTTGTGGAACAACTGCTGTCCAAGAAATCCAGAAGAATGCTGTGAGACTAGTAATTCTTGACTGTATATTCACAACTTTCTTGTGCCAGAACCACCTTAATTTCTCGAAGCTTCCTGTTGACTTCTAGGACCTAGAATTTAGCACAATAATGTGTACTAGTTGTTATACTAGTTATATTAATTTTGTATTTTGCCTCTTTTTTTTCTTAAAGGAAATGTGGCTTTAGATAATCTGCAGATAAAAGAAAATGCTCTGGTAAGTTTTTAAATTGTGTTGATAGTTCAGTTAAACTGTAGCTCTTGGGACCCTGGATTACTAGGTAATCTGGTACCAGGTTCCAAATAGCACGATTAAGTCACTTACAGAGGTTATACTTTCTTAACTGTTTTCTGTAAGATATTTGTGGTTAAAGATTTAGAGTTTATTTTCTTGATAGTTAAAATGTATTAGAGAGTGAAATATTTTTCTTTGATCGAATGCAACTCTTAAGCTTTGTAATAGACATTTGCCTTGATGAATACTTTTCTAAATAATTTTCTTCACTTATTTCTTTCAAATACATCAGGATTTACTGTAGCAGTTTAATAAATTACTGTATTTTGAGTTGCACTGACAGGTAACAATATGGTAATGTTTAGAGGTAAATGAATTTTTGTACTCTAGCTTAGACAGTAATTTGTGTCATTTGTTTTTAAGATAGAAGCAAAATGTTTCCCTCCTCACATACTTTATTATTATTATTATTATTTTTTTTTTGCTTTTTGGGTCACACTCGGCAATGCTCAGGGTTTCTCCTGGCTCTGCACTCAGGAATCTCTTCTGGCGGTGCTCGGGGACCATATGGGATGCCGGGGATCGAACCCGGGCCGGCATGGGCCAGCCCGTGCAAGGCAAATGCCCTACCCGCTGGGCTATCACTCTGGCCCCTCATACTTTTTATTTTATTAGGCTTCTACCCAGATAATTGAGCTTAGTTTGAATTAAGTCATTTAAGAATGATTTCAGGAGTCACTGGAGAGATAGTACATGGGTAAGGCATTTTCCTTGCGTTGCCATCACAGGTTCAATCCTGGGACCACTTGTGACCTCCTGAACCCCACCAAGAGAGGTGCCTGAGCACAGAGCCAAGAGTAAGCCTTGCACACCACTGGTGTAGCACAGAACAAAAACAAATCGAAAAGTGAGTTTATTCTTCAATAGTTCAGGATTTAGTTAACACCGGCAGTATGTTTGATTGACTTTTGCCTGGCGTGGTGGATCTCCCTGTAATAGGGATAGTTCAGGATTTAATTAACACCTGCAGTATGTTTGATTGATTTTTGCCTGGCTTGGTGAATCTTCCTGTAATAGGGAGAGCCCAACACCCCGATGCTCCATGCCTAGGCTCAGGGAAGCCGATTTTGAGTCCTAAGATTTTCAGAGATTTTTGTCAGAGGTCCCGTTACAATGAAAACAGACTGGCTTTGTGCAAGGTGCATGGATCTTGTAGTCTAGTTCAGCCTTCCTCAGTGGGGTCACACTCTTAGAAGTGGATAGTTTACAGTTTATAGCTGTCGTAATAGAAGACCCCGAGTTTATCTTCCTAACCTCTGCCAGGGTTGAGCTATTCTCATCATCCCTGAGGATGCCTTTTGTTTTGTCTAAAAAAAAGCCTTCTAACTCTAGCTGATAATTAGTATTTCCTTTAATTCCTGTTTTCCCAGATTGCTTGGGTAAGCAGATGGTAGAGTAAATTAATTACTTTGCTTGATTGTTACCTAAAGTTCTATATATTAGTTACTAGATTTAATTTTTGGGCGGGGGTTGAGAGTTGGGGTGTGGGCTGCGTCTGGCTGTGCTCAGGGTTTATTCCTGGATCTGTGTTTTGGGATTACTCCTGGTGGTGCTCACGACACCCTCTGCAGTGCTGGCGATCCCACCTGGGTGTGCGGTTTGCAGGCAGGCACCTTAGCTCCGTGCCGTCTCCGGCTCCTGGTTATCAGGTTTCTGTGCTGGTAGTATGTGCTGAGTATAAATAACTAATATAGATTCTATCTGACTGGTTTAGTTTTTAATAATTCTAAAAATTGAAGTGAATATTTTAAATTCTATTATTTAGTATTTTATGAATTTAAAATGTTTCAGTCTAGTATTGTTTTAGAATATAGGTAAGTGAAAATTTATTATAATTGATGCTTGTTAGTAACTAAAGTGAATACTAATTTGGTAAATATTTTGGGAATCTGCCACTTCTATATTCATGTATTGTCTTTTTATTTGAGAGATAATGTTTAATTGTTGTTTTTGTCTTATTTTTGTGAAAAACTTCCTTTCCTTCTAGTAATTCAGATAAACAAACTGTTGCTTTTATAAGTTAGGACATTTCTACCGAGCTAGTTTTGGATTCATTAAATTAAGTAGTTGGTTTTACACAGTTACTTTAACTACAAACACTTTATCCAGTTGTTTCTACCTATAATTTTGCTTTGTTTGTGACTTCATTATTAAAATGTTTAACTTAATCAAAAATGTCTCCTTGCCTCTGTGAGTTACCCAAGTAAAGGAAAGTTGTTTTTGTTTTTCTTAATGATGATTGTGTATTTAAATGCTAAGAAAGTGATTTGTGGGAGAGCAAGGGTGGGGAAGGTATTATTAAATCTGAAATGTGCTTTACATGTTTTTCTTCCTTTTGAAGAGTGAATTGGATGTTCCTTTTAAAGTCAAGGCTGGGCAAATTGGTAAGTGCTTCAGTGTTCCTTTGAGTTATATCAGGTCCTTCTAGTATCTCTCCTCCCCGCCTCCCGCTTTGGTTTCAGTGAAACCAAAGGGCATTTGAGATGCTTCCTTAGGCCTGCAACATCCCTGAGCTGCTGAGTGTACCATGTTTGGTCAGTTTTACGGGATCTGATGCTGTGTGTATGGGGGGGAGAGGGGCGAGGAGATGCTAGTAGCACGCAGACTCACTACAGTGATGCACACAAGCTGAAGTCCTAGAGCGAATCAACATTCATCCATTCATTGTTCTGCCCCAAGGCTGTCACGTGCACACACTGAGTACAAGACTTTGCAAGGAGCCACAGGAAGGACAAAAGGTGGATATGATGCTTGACTGCACGGAAGTTAGGGGAGTAAGGAGAGTAGGACGCAAGTGTTGAGATCACTTTCCAGAGTCTGGATGAATTCTAGAAATTAAGTAATTCGCATTTCTCATTATTGTTATTGCAACTGAATTTTTATTTGGAAGAGACTTTATAGTTTAGAAATGTTCCCCCTTTTTTTGGGTTTTATTTTTTTTTATTTTAGAGTTGGGGTGTTTTTTTATTTTTGTTCAAATTTTTTTACACCACTTTTAGACATACAATTGCAAGATGCTCATGTTGAGTTTTGGTTCTACAGTGTTCCAACACCCATCTCTCTACCAAGCCTATCTCCCATCACCAATGTCCCTACCTCCCTCCCCCCTCCCACACCTCAACTACTTGGCGGGTTCTGTATGTCTTTTTCTCTCCTCTCCATCTCTTCCTCCCGCCTACCTTTCCTACACATCGTAGAATGTAGTGCATTAAAGGACATAACTGTTTCCACTAGTTTGATGGACCCAGCGGCCACTTGCGGTCCATCAAACCTCATGCTGGCCTCATGGTCAGCGTCCGGACAACGAAGGTGGAGGCTACTGTGGTGGGTGAGTCTCATCCGGCTGCTTCTGGGATACCCCAGAGGTGATGGGCCCCTTTTTGGGGTTTAAAGGTGTATAAGAAAGTAATTCTTTCCTTGGGGCTGTTCATTGAATTACTAGGATAAATGCAAAGCACATTTTCCTTTTCTTTATTCCCTTTTGTTTCATAGAACAGTATATTGTTAAATTTTTCCTTTGGTTGAAATATGATGCTTAAGCTCAAGGGTCCAGTGTAGCTAAGTAGTCTGAAGAATTTGTTGGTTTTCTAAGAAGAGATGAACATATTTGAGGGTACTCCTGGGTTATCCTTAAGAATTTCTTAATGTGTAAAATTAAGTTAGTAATAGAACTGAATACCAGAGTGTTTTGCATGCAGAGGTGTAGTGTAAACAGAAAAAAAAATTAGGGAATAGATGTATGCTGAAGGGATATTTTTCCTTTTGTGTCTTAATACTCACCCAAGAATAATCAGATATGTGTGGTGTCTATCAGACAATTACATACACAATAGCAATGATTATAACTGTGGGTGGTCTTATTCTAAAAGCTTCAGACATACCCACAATTACGCACTTGTTAATTCTAAACTTTACCAAGGCCATTAAGAAGTGTCAGTGGTTTACAAACAACAAAAAATAAGTTTAAAGGAGAAGCAATTTGAGATTTTTAATCCTGAGAATAGAATTTCAGATAAAACTGCCTTGCCTATATGAGCATTCTGGTAAATCAAAAAATCTACTTTGTATTTCAGTATGTTATTTTCTCTTCAGTTTGCATAGTATTTAGCACTTCTCTGAACCGGGAACACCTCTATGTAAAAATATCTGTGATTTGATGGTGTGGGTAGTTTATGGTCATTTGCATGTTCACATACTTTAAAGCCTTGATGAGAGATATATAGTTTTATGGGGTGGTTCATTCTAATTGTGATGAGAAAAGATATTTCATTTTGGAATGTGGAAATGTTTGGGGTACTAGTGGTTTGAGTGTTATCACTTGATCACTTGACATCCCGTTATTCATTGATTTGCTTGAGCGGGCGCCAGTAATATTTCCATTTGACCCTATCACGTGCCAGTGTAGCCCAATGGCATCTGGTTGCTTCAGCTCTCTGATGCGTATTCAATGTGCCAAAACCAGTAATAAAAAATACTCATTGAGTGGTATAGCTCTGGCAAATTTGAAGGCAGATTGGGACATTGGCTGCCTGGAGACCTGGGAGAGGGCACTCTGGAGGTGAGCGAAAGCCTTGGCAGAAATGGAAAACTGTGAAGCCAAGGTTCTGCCTCTTAGCATTTAGCGGCTCATCGACCATCTGGTGTTCTCTGTGCTGTTCGGTATAGTGTCTTCCCCAAACTATAAACTTGAGTCCATGCCTTTTTGGGGCCATAGTTCCTCTATTATGGATGGAAGGTTTTTGCTGCTGCTTCCAGAAGGAGCCGACGTAAATTTCATCATTCCTAAAGAGAGGTGTTCCACTCTCTCAGTAGGCATTTGGAATATGATTGGTCCAGCTACCTGTAACTCATAGCATTGACCACAATCCCCTGTACCTTGCTGCCCTTTTCTAATCACAGCAGTTGATTAATTCAGTTCCCTGGATATTTTTTGTTCCGATTTGGAGCCTGAAAGGAAAGTGCATGAATGGTAGATGTGAGTTGCCCGGTGGACATCCAGATGCATGGTATTCGGACCATCAGCCTTTGGATAGCGGCATCCGCTTTCCACCATGCTCATGCACCACTAGAATGGACTCGGGGTGTGATTCGTTTTTGCTGTGGTAGTGAGTTTCCATTTTGTCAAAATTGGAATAATAATTACTTCATTCTTTTTTACAGCTTTAATATTTGAATATTAAATAATTAATACTGTCACATTACATCATTAATATATATCAATATAATTATATATCAATGTAATTATATATCAGTATCTACCCACCATGCTGATCCAGTGGCTTGTGGCTGCATGGTTCGTCAATAAATGCTGGATTTAGAGGTGACTACAAGAGTATGCCACCTGCACAGCAGAGCCTGGCAAGCTATCATGTCGTATTTGATATGCCAAATACCAGTAACAATTATAGACCTCATTCCCATGACCTGATGGAATGGTTTGAGGCTCTTTATGTTCCTGGAGCAAGCAGATGCCCTGGGCTCTACTAGCATGAGACAGGACATATGGAGATGTTACTGGTGCACACTCGAGCAAATTGATGATGAACAGGAAGACAGTGATACAGTGATCAATATCTAATTATTGATATAAAATACTAGCATTAAATATGTATTTAATATTAATTTAAACTCAATTATTAACGCACACTTGCAGAAGTTTGTGAAGTACAATTTACAGTGTAACCTTTCGCTTAGCAGCTGTTTCTGTGTGAGTCATAGACCTACCATCACGGAAGGGTTTTCTTTTCATGGACAGTGAGGAAGCTTCTGTTCCTGAACTGTTCAAATTCTGTTGCTTTAGATAAGTTAACACTGAAGATTCCTTGGAAGAACCTCTATGGAGAAGCTGTCGTTGCCACTCTGGAGGGTTTATACCTGCTGGTTGTCCCCGAGCAAGTACGTTATTTTGGGTTATAAGCATCCATGGACTCATGGTGAAATTGGGTTGTTACCTGGATTTAGTATCTGAAGCATAGTTTTAATGTTTACATTTTTGCCTTACCATTTTAATCATATACATGCTTGATTTCATGTAGCATTTCTCACATTGTAAATGTGAGATGGAACTTTTCTTATTTGATTTGGGCCACACTCTGCTATGCTCAGGGATCACTCTTGGTGAGGCTTGGGACCATATGGGGTGCTAGAATGGGACCTGGGTTGGCCGTCTGCAAGGGAAGTGCCTTACCCACCAGCCTAGGAGCCGCTTCTTTTTTCCTATAATTACGCACTTCAGTGTGTTTTTGTCATTTTCATGGTGATAGTGGTAGTTCTGAGGCTGTGTGCCCTTCCTCTGGGCTGCCTGCTGACTGCCTTCACAGCACTGCCCTGCTATCTTTCGGAATCCATTCCTGCCATTTCTTCAGGACACATTACTAGGAATGAGCTTTTGGATTATAAGGGTGTATGCATTTTGTAGTTTGTTGTTGCGTATTTCTAAGGTATTTTATGAACATGTCTTTATTCATACCAAGTAGCATTAAAGGTTATGGTTTTTGAATAGTTTCTCAAAACATTAGGTCTCAGACATGAGAACTGTGACTATTTTATTGCATTTTATGCTTTCTTTCTTCCCATTGCATTTGCATCGCCACTTTTATCTTTTTTTATGATCTTTCTCTTCTTTTTATTTTTACCACATGCATTGGTGCTTGGCTATTCCTGGCTGTGCTTCAGGTTCACTCCTCAGGGCACCATGGGACGTGGGGGATCGAACCTGGGCCCTCTGCATGAAAAGCCTGTATTCAGCTTGTTGAACTTTCTCTTCACCTTCTTTTTTTTTTTATTACTTTTCTCTCTCCTATGTTTTTACATGTGTAATATATACTCTGAAAGCAAGTTGGAATAATTTATGTTTAAACTTTTGTGAAACCATTTCAAATTGCTACTGGCTTTTAATTTACTGAAAATTGCTTTGCATTACACAGACACAAACACACGCAATCACATTAAACTGAAGTTTTCTATTTGTTTATTAGTTGCATCACTTTGCATGTGAATTGACTATAATTTTTTTAAGGTATTAAATATGATGCTGAGAAAGAAGAAAAAATCCTTGCAAGATATTAAACAAAAAGAGTTATCTCGAATTGAAGAAGCACTTCAGAAAGCAGCAGAGAAAGGTAGTGTAAATTTGTCTTTTTCTATGTATGTATGTAATTGGTGGTAGGGGCTATACCTTGTTGGTGCTCAGAACATAGTCCTGATTCTGTGCTCAGGAGTGAGCCCACCTGTGGTCCCCTGATCCCAGCTGTACTCAGGGGACCACAGGTGGTCCTGGGAATTTAGAGCTGGAGTGTGGTCGGTGTGGCCGAATGCCAGGCAGGTAACTTACTTTTGTACTACTCTGCCTCTGGGAGGTACCTTAGCTTCATTTAAAAATAGATACAACCTTAAAATTTCAGAAATATTGAATGCATCATTAAGAGGGTGCTTTCATTAGCCTTCATGAGCTAGAGTTCTAATCTTAATATCATATCTGAAGATTTTGCTTCTAAATATTTTCATGATACACACTTTTGATTCATTGCCCATTGATAATTTTCATCTCACTGCTGGTTAGGTTGCATTACTCCTCTCCCCCTCCCTTTTTTTGAGTCACACCCAGTGATGCTCAGGGGTAACTCCCTGCTTTCTGCGGGAGTCATTCCTGGAGATGCTGGGAGGACTGTGTGGTGCCAGGGACAGAGCCTGGACCTGACACCTGCAGAGCCTGGGCAGCTGCGCTCGTCCTTTGGGCTGTCTGCTGTCTGTCTGTCTTTCTCTGTTCCCTTTCCCTGCTCTTTCCCGGTCCTGTCTGTCTGTCTGTCTGTCTGTCGGTCTATTTGTCTATCTAATCTATTTTTTGTTGAGGGGTCTGTACCTGGTAGTTGTGCTGCTGAGGGTCATGGCAGTGCTTGGAGACCAGCAGGTTCATTTTGCTAGTGTTTGGGTGGCACCTGAACACTCCCGATAATGCTTTTGGGGTTTATGCAGGGCTGGACGCCGAGCCCCAGGCCTCACACGTGCAGAGCAGCACTGCCCCTTCTGGCTGCGCCCGCCGCTCATGCTGTTTTCTTCACTTCTTAGCCAGGCTAGTTTCAGGCTAGCAAGACTCCACCGACTTTATATGTTCCTGCAGGCCTGTTTTGTGTTTCCCAGCAGTTCACCGTGACTTGGTGTTTCCCTGTGTGGTTTTCACAGAGGCAGATTCAAAGTGTTAACATTGTCAAATGAGGTTTTGAAGAAATGACTCTGTTGCTAGTTTCCTGGCGGTTGAGCTTTCTAATATATTGGATATTTAAACAAATTTGGTTATTCAGATTTTGACCTTTTGAACATCCTGAGTTAGATTAATTATTAATCATAAACCTGGTGTTGTTTATGGAACTTGGTGATGATTATGGTTTATGGAACGTGGATAAAGAGAAAATTAAAAACAGTAGTGTGAGGAATTCAAGAATCTTTACAAACTTCTAGTGTTTTTTTTTCCTCTTTCAAATCAAATTATACTCCACTAGCTGAGAATTATTAATATTTTAGTTTGGTATAGTAGCTTCTATATATATTTGTGGCTTCTCTCTATATTTCTATGATGAATAATTGTACCAGAAGTGCTAAGACATTTTTCTGCTTGGAATCTTTTAAAAGGCATGGCAATACCTAGTGAAAAATGAGAAATTATATTACTAAATACTTGGATTTATTTTCCTAAACTTAAGCTGCTTACATTTAACTGACTCAGTAGATATTTCTTTTTAAAAAATATTTCTTAGAAATTTTTTATCAATGATTCTAATTACTTTGCCCCAGACATTTTGTCTTTTTTTATGTATATTGATATATTACAAAATATTGCTGAAATATCTAAAATACAGAGGCTTTAAGAATAGAAGAAAATAGAAGACTCTGAACTTTATCCTTTTTAATACTAAAGCATATTTTATTTTTCTGCTGACTTTTAAAAATCTGTATTTCTATCAAAATGTTTTGTTTTCTAGTATTCTAATGTGCCAAATAAAGCAAGATAAGAATGATTATTTTATAGAAATTTAATGTAATTTTATAACAATTTACTTTTGGTTTATTAGAACATGTAGAAATAATACCATAGATAGGGAGCAAAGCCTAGAGAGTACTATAATGTTTTTCTTTCCTAATATTGTTCAAATACATATTTTTTACATTACATATATTATGTATGCTGACACATTAGATTTATTGGTATAGCATCATTCACTGTATCACTGTCTTCCCGTTCATCATCGATTTGCTCGAAGGGCACCAGTAACATCTCCATATGTTACTGCTCATGCAAGTACTCATGCAAGTAGAACCCAAGGGCACCTGCTTGCTCCAGGAAAGTAAGAAATAGCATCATTATAAAATTATAATTCATTTATAGTTTCCCTTTTGAGAAACAAGCCCCCAACCTTTGTTGCTGTTTTGACTATATATAACAGTATACTTATAGAATATTTTAGTATTCTCAGTGAAGTATAGAAAGGGCATAGTACAGTTCCTGTTTTAATAGTTGCCAATTGAATTGGTAAAATGATAACATGCTCTACATCTTATACCAAATCCTGTGGCATTTTAATGCTGAATATTCAATTCTTCAGACATTGATGTTTGGGTTTGGCAGAGAGGCTATTATGAATCAATTGGCGTATCTCTGGGGGACAAATATCTGTAGCAAGAATTTTGAGTGAATAAGTGTTGGGGAGTGCCGCCAGGGTCCCCGACAGTGCCGGGAAGTGAGTTCCCTTCTACCTCCGAAGCCGGCAGGGAATGGATGAAGACTCAGGAACTCCGATGCAGTTTTAAAAGGGCTTTACTATCACAGGATCCAATATACAATCCAAGAGCAGGGAAAACCTCCGGACTCTGGGTTCCCAGCTAGGCCCCAGCCAGGTGTAGCCAAGATGGCTGCCACCACGGGTTGAGGCCCAACAGAGAATGGAGAGGACGGAGGAAGCAAAAACACCAAGGGAAGCCGAAATGGCAAAAAGGGGGAAAAAAAGAGAGAGCTTCTTTCTTCTTGCAGCTTATTTTATAACTAGAAATCCCCATTTTCAGCCCAGCCCATTTTGGGCTGGGCTATCTAGAGATGAAAACAGGAAAATAGCTCTATAGAAATGTAGCAACTTCAGGAGCCCATCTGGCTGTTTACAAGGACCCATTGCTAATTAAAAGCCTCCTAGCAGAGCTGGGAGAAGCTGTAAACTAAATGTAACTTCCCCTGGCAGGAAGGGTCAAATGCCCTCAGGTAATTTCTCCCAGCACCTCACCTAATGTCTTGAGCCAAGATCTGCCTGGAATTGCCTTTATAGGGTAGAGAAGGGGGTTTCTGCGATGGCATGTCTCTGTACCAAAGACTAATACTAATGTCAGTTAAATATTTCTCCAAGCCTTCACAAGAGTCTCGTCTACTTCAGGGTAGTTTTGTATATTAGTTGCCTTTGAGTTATCAGGGAGCCATGCTTGCTTGCTTGGAGGCAAACAGCATTTCTCTCTGGTCTAATTACTTAGAGATCCAACGTGGCCAGGCAAATATGCTGGCAAGATCTAGCTAGTCCCACGATGATTGTGGTAGCATGAGAGAATATTTATACTGGCCAGTACAGAATACATGGTCAGATAAGACTGCCACATTCAGACTACCCCCCTATCTATGAAGTGACCTGCAGGAGGCAATCCAGGGCAGATGCAGAGGCCTAGGCTTTTAGGTGTCCTACAACAAATAAGAATCTTAGGTTATATAATATTTGATAATTACTTTGCAGCTTGTTGGGTGAGAATATTTAAATTTTGCTGCAACAGAACTAAACTTCAGCAGTGAAACTCAATTTTGAATTGTCACGCTTGACTTATCAGAGGCTCCTAATATAGATGAATTCAGGAATTAGAAACTATGTTGTTAAAGATTGTTTTCCCTGTTTGTCAAGACTCTTCAATTATCTTGACTGTATATAAATGTTTTTGAGTTTCTATGAATGAGTCATATAATCATCTATTCTTAATTGCGTGAATCATGAATGACAGCCCTAACTTTTAGACGCTTGAGAGTTTACCTTTATTTATTTATAGTTGTTGCTGGATCACCATACTTAAGACTTATTATTTTCCCATTTATTCATTTTATTTTGCTTTTGGGGCCACACCCAGCAGTGTTCAGGGCTTAGTCCTGGTTCTACACTCAGGGATCACTCCTGGCTGGCTGGGGCTAGGTGGGGTGGGTCACCTGTGTGGTGCTAGGGACCCGGCCAGCACTGGCCACATGCCAGGCAAGTGTCTTCCTGCTGTCTTTTCCCTCCGGCCCCTTTCCCACTTGGTCCTTAATTTTAAGACAAAAAAGCACTGTTGTGCATGTATTAGGGACCCAGAGAGGTTAGGACTTCTCTATGACTCACCTATAGTAAAGAGTAAAGGTGGAAGAAGATCCTCAGTTGATCGGCTTTCTGAAGTACTTTCTCTGAATTTTGTTCTGCTGATAGAGTGTGGCTTTATGAGATGTGAGTGTTCTGCAGAAAAGAAAGAAAAATTGAAACTGTGCCTGAGTTCAGATTTAGAGTCAGCTTGATCGTAAACATGGTCATTTGATGTTTTTTTCTTTTTTTGTTTTCTTTTTTGTTTTTTTTTTTTTTTTTTGGGTTACACCCAGTGACGCTCAGGGTTACTCCTGGCTCCTTGCTCAGGAATTACTCCTGGCCGTGCCTGGGGACCATATGGAATGCTGGGGATCGAACCCAGGTCGGCCATGTGCAAGGCACATGCCCTACCCGCTGTACTATCATTCCAGCTTTTTCCTTTTGCTTTGTGTTAGTAACTTAATTTCCCTACAAAGGCTATTACAAAGTAAAGGGAAAGATTCGATTCTTAGTAAGACTAAAAGGTTGCTCAGCGCCACAGGGTCTGTATTTGAATGTTATTTTTATTGAGGCAATATGTGAACAACCTTCAAAGTCAAATCATTTTTCCAAAAGATTTGTCAGAAATGTCAGTCCCCTACTGTCTTACTTATGAAGGAAGAGTCTGTTTGAGAAGCGGTAAATATACCAGCAGTATCGACTTGGTATAAGACATTCTCTAGAACATTCAAAGAGTTTACTTCTGGAGCCAGAGTGATAGTACGGTGGGTAGGGCCCTGTATGCAGCTGACTTAGGTTTGATCTCTGGCATCCCATAAGGTCCCCTGACCCACCATGAATGATCCTTGAGCACGGAGCCAGGAGTAAGCGTGGAGCATAGCTGGGTGTGTCCCAAAAGCAAAAAACAACTCTAAAGAGTTTACTTCTTTTACCATTCCCTTTACCCAAATGACCCCCTGTCTTATGATAGGATTCATATCTTATATGATATATAAAGGGTTATATGTATATACACATGTGTATACACATATATGTGTGTGTGTGTGTGTGTGTGTGTGTGTATGTTTAAAACTTCTGTGGTTCTAGAAATCAAACCCACTGAAGGCCCATGTGCAGCCTTTTGTGTCATTGTCCTTGCCATGTGCTAGTCAATGTTTATGTTACTATGACAATGCAGGTCTTGTTTTTACTGCACAAGCCAAATGATGTGCTATGATTTTATTTACTTATGTAGCCTTTTGTTTATATTGAATTTATAAATACTTGTGTAGTTGCTTGCTCTTAATTCTCTTCCTGTACTGCATAGAATCTATTTATGACTAACGCTGTTATTTTCCAGTTGCATCGACCCAGGCATTGGTTCTTTCTAATCCTCCTGCAGAGTTGGCATCCTAGTATTGGTCTTTATTGCGTATTGCTTAACTTATTCATTCCTGGGTCCCTCGCCATTTTTATTTATCTTTTTTTTTTTTTTTTTTTAGTTGCTCTTTTATTTTACTAGAGCTTATGTAATGCCTTTTGCTTAAAGTTCACATTTGGCATAACTAAAAAGTATTTTAAGTTTTAGAACTTTCTCTATATAGCTCCCACGCTTGCTTGGTTTGGAATAGAGTGCCAGATTTAAAGCCAGCATTTTGAAGGAAGTATCTTCTGTTTTCCTGGTGCTTCTAAGAAACCTGATGCATAGACTGTTTTTTTTTTTTTTTTTTGGAAAACAAAAATGAGAAAATGCCTGACCTGAAGTATAAAAGGTATTTCATTTAGCTGGAAGAAGAAAATGTACATCATCATCATCATCATCATCACCATCATTATAGTAGTAATAATAAAACCAGAGAGAGTCTATCCCAGTCCCGGAGGTGAGTCTCAGTACTGTGGAGGTTCAGAACTGAGTGTGGACACACTCAGGACATACTCTGAGTGTGCCACAGGACACGCTTTGAGGGCAGTCTGTGCAGCTAGAGCCACAGGGCACTCTCTGAGGGCACGCTCTGCTGTTAGAGCCACAGGGCACACTCTGAGGGCACGCTGTGCAGGCAGATCCACAGGGCACTCTCTGAGGGCACGCTCTGCTGTTAGAGCCACAGGGCCCTCCATGAGGGCACGCTGTGCAGCCAGAGCCACAAGGCACTCTGAGGGCACGCTGTGCAGCAAGAGCCACAGGGCACACTTTGAGGGCACACTGTACAGACAGATCCACAGGGCACTTTCTGAGGGCACGCTCTGCTGTTAGAGCCACAGGGCACTCTATGAGGGCACGCTGTGCAGCCAGAGCCACAGGGCACACTCAGGGCACTCTCTGAGGGCACACTGTGCAGCCAGAGCCACAGGGTACTCTCTGAGAGCAAGCTCTGCAGCTAGAGCCACAGGGCACACTCAGAGCACTCTCTGAGGGCACGCTCTGCAGCCAGAGCAACAGGGCACACTCAGGGCACGCTCTGCAGCTGTCTTTGCAGGGTTGTATCATCTGGGAGTGTGAGAGAGTGCACTGCAATAGCAATTGGAAAACTGAGTTTAGAGCAATTGTAAGAGATAGGAATTCCGCAATGCTGATGGTAGTAGCTAATATTTATTAAGGATTTCAGTTTGTCACTCAACAAATGTTTGTGGGGATCGCTCACTTATTTGCCACAATTCTGCGATATAGGTGCTGTTGCATTGTTGACATTTTACAGTTAAGAAACCTGAAGGCTGAGTAAGTTCTCCAGTATCAGGCAGCTAGTAAGTGAGCTAGAATTTGAGCGCACTTTGATTCTGAGCCCTAGGCATGAGCCTTTGCTACAGGGAACTTTAATCTGTAGCTCCAGGGAAGGCAGTATGTTTTTTTTCTTTCTTGAAAATATAAGATGTGTCCTAATCAGAGCTGTGATTGGAGAGATTGAATCTGGAGTGGTGTTTAAACTGGATTTTGATCTGGGGAGGTGGTATCGCCATCATGAGTGAATAGGAATGGGTACAGACAGTCTATATGTAATGGAAATAAATCACATGAAAGCTAAGGTTCTGATATTGCAGCTGCCTTTAAAATTAGTGCAATATCACAGCTATATTTTATTTTGAAAATGGACACAATTTTAAAAATGGGCAAAGTGGTGGACAGAGAATCTGAATTTACTGACTTTGCTCTGCTCAAAAAATTTAGCATCATATTAGCTGTAATTGCTACTCCTCTGCCTTGCTTAATTGGCAGTTGCTGCTGAAAGTTCAGTTATAGTGTGATCTTAGCTACAGAGCTGATCTTTCATGGGGGGGGTGGGGGTGGAGCAGGGCATGGAAGGGGACCTTGGGGTAATGGTGGGGAAGTGGACGCTGTGGAAAGTGCGTGCATGAACCCTGTCATTGACGGCTTTGTTAACCACGGTAACTCCAGTACAATGAAAACAAAAGAAAACATGAGTTGTAAAGTATTTGTTTACTGTTTTGAAGATAAGGTGGCTTCCAGGTTGAAAGAACGAAATGGGGTCAACTGCGGATATTGTAATTGAACGTTTTGATGTCACAGAACTTTAATTATCCTGATGTCTCTTTCTTTTGAGTTAAGATTGTTTTGACGTGTGAAATTAAATGCTTTGTACTTTGGTTACTGCTGCCATGCGGATGCAGGCGCACATTCAGGGGAGTTCATATATGGCTTGGAGAGCTTTGTTTACAAGGACGCCAAGCCTGGTGGGTATACACGCATGGTTCCTTCTGTTCCGCTATTGACAAAAATCACATTATTGTCTATGCCTGTGCTTTTAGTGGAGTTTGTTTGATAACCTTATGTTATTTGGAGAAAAATATGGAAATGTAATTCATGCTTTCTCCCATCCCATCATTTCCTTCCCTGCTTCCCCTTCTGTGGTTGTTTTATCATTCTCTCCTTTGTGTCATTCCTGTATGGCAAACTCTGTTTTGGGTGTTGTGTGTCCGTGTGGTGAAGCAAGTATTCAGGGGGTCAGACAAGCACTTTCTGCCCTTCACATCCACACCATCCCGCGAACTTAGGTCTGGGTATAGTAGTTTGTTAATGAAGCACATCCTCTTCCTGCAGTGGCTTTCTAACTTAGAACGGGAAGAGAGGAAGGTCCCTTTTCTCTCACTTCCTCTTCAACGGCCTCCTTGATTCCTTCACCTCTGTGCAACCCTCGGCCTACCGGAGACTGTCGTCCTGTGCGTCCTATTAAGAGTTAAGCTGTGCAAAAGGCACAGTTGAAGCTTTAGGGCTTGTAATAGGATTCTGTTGTATCCTGCAGAGTAGCTCTAAGTACACTGAATAGTAATTTGTAATGGTTTAAAAGCAGTTTCATTTGTCAATCTTTCTTGTAACTTTCTAGGAACTTGTTATAATAATGTGGCCACGCTTGCACTTAGTTTCAGTTAAATGGCAAAAGCCTGCTCTGTTATCTCCAAACTTAAACTATCATCATAAGAAGAGAATTGCTTGTTTTGATTGAGGTTTATCAAGGAATTACTGATTTACAGCCCAGTGGTTTCCCTGTGTTTAGATTCCCCACTATCAAATGATAAGTCACAGCCTGTCGCCCATCCCTGATGCCTCTCCCCTTCTCCTGACCCTCACCGTTTGTTTTATTTGCTTGGTTTCTTTGTAACACTATAGATGAGTGAAATAAGACATGATTTCTCATGCTCCTCCTGATTGGTCTCACCAAGCCAAACCCCCTGAAGCTTCCTTCACACTTGTAGGTGGAAAGATTCCGTGTTCATGTTTTCATGGCCCCTGCGTCTAGAACCGTTGCCTTCTTTATCCTGTCACAGTGGAAGGAGCATGCCCCTGAAGCAAGCACCTGCCACGACTAGCTGCACTGTGGACAGATGGAAGAAGGAATTCAGTGACATATTTTGCAGCACTGCGTGGTAGCTCTGGACGAAGTCTGCCTTTAGCAAATCTGCCCTTCACGATGGGCTGTGGTCACTCGCCTCCCAGCTCCTTTGTTGAACATAGAGCACAGACGTGGTCATGGAGAACTGCTCAGTTCTGTAGTTGTCAGTGGCAACATGTTCTGATCCCGCTTGGAGTGATCTGTTTCCAAGGCACAAATGAACTCCAGTGGCCCACACATTCCCACAGAACCATGGAAGGCCATCAGATAACATTCCATGGGAAGGAAAACCCAGCTCATTTCTGAATGCCCCCTGTTCCCAGAGCTGCATTGGCCTGTACAGAGTGAGACCCAGGATGTGCAACGATTCTGAAACATGAAGAGTCAATTTTGTTGGTCATGTCTTTATCCATTCTGCTGGCACTTAATGTGTGCTTTTTGATGGCCTTGTCTTTTCAGCTTCTCATTTGATGTCTCCTTAAAAGTTGCTCTCGAGTGTGGCTCTCACAGAGTGATGATGACTTTTCATGAAACCACTAACGCTGAGTCTCACAGTTGCTGTCTGTACTCCTCCGCAGGGAGTGAGCCTTAAACTCATGTGACTGTGCAGTCATTGGAGCCAGTGTGCACTAGGCCGTGCTCTGTTGGTCCTTGCCAAACCCTCACAGTCAAAACCAAAATAAACCAAACAGGGAAGCAGGTTTCTGTTCTGTCTGGCCTTGTGTGTGGGGGGGACTCACCCAGGACGTCCTCAGCATGTGAACTTGTGCCTGCTGTGAGCCCAATTCCTAGCAGCCAAGCGCCAATCTTAAGACTGTCCTTTGGGAATTAGGAAAGTTTAATTTTAATAAACCTTGGCTACTGAATTCTCTTTAATTCTGTGCATGGCAAGAGCAAGTTTCCACAAAGTCCTTCTGCATGCTGAAGTAGGCTGCTCGAGGCACGGGAAATACTTGTGCAACAGTGTGAGTTGTCAGCTGAACTAGTGACTCTTTCATAGGAGTCTATTTTTGTTTAGGCAGCTGACAAACTGTAGTTCAGATTTTGACGAGTGCATGACACTGCAATAAAACATTGGCCAAAACAGAAGTGTTTGTTGCCAGAGATAAAATTTGAACTTTTGAGCAAAAATTGGAATTTCGAAACTTTATTTGGCACCTGGAGCTTGGCAGCTTTTCGGTGAAACTCCTCATTTTCTCTCTGGTGAAATTACTGGGTAGTGCTACTAGGAAACTTTTCTTATTTTAAACATACAAAATAACTCAACATTTGGATGCTTTGCATAATTCAGTAAGTTAATAATTCCATTACCAGTGCATGATAAAAAATTATGCATATTACAAATATTCATTTAACAATAAAGGTAATTGGGGCTAGAGAGATGGATATTATGGGGTGGGGTGCTAGCCTTGTATGCAGCTGACTTGGGTTTGATCCCTGGCACCCCAGATGGTTCCCTCAAGCTTTCCAGGAGTGATCCCTGCATGCAAAGATAGGGTTAAGTCCTGAGCACTGCTGGGTGTGACCCCAATACAAACAAATAAAAACTCAAACATAAGAAAAAGGTAATGGCATAACGATTGATTTTTCATTCAGATAAAAACAATTCCTGGGGCTGGAGCGATAGCCCAGCGGGTAAGGCGCTTGCCTTGCACGCAGCCGGCCTGTGCCGCCTGGGTTCGATCCCCAGCATCCCATATGGTCCCCGAGCCGCCAGGAGTAGTTCCTGAGTGCGAGCTAGAGTAGCCCCTGAGCATTGCTGGGTGTGACCCAAAAAAAGCAAAAAAAAACTCTCCCCTGTGACCAGCCGCTCACGAGGCGCCCGGGAGTGATGGTGGGTTCTAGCCCTGGCCCACCATCCCAGCATCCTCGCAATAAGCCAGATGACCCCCACTCCATGAGGGCCTCCATTTTCCACATCCGGACTTCTCTCTCGTCAGACCTCCACCCAGCAGACCAGCCTATCAGCGCCCGGCTCATCGAGTTCCACCCCTGCAGCAGTCTTTCTTAAACCGCTCAGGTATGCTGGTCCAGAGACTGCAGACACGGGGCAGAGCTGCTACTGGCTCTCCCCTGACCAGCCGCTCACGAGGCGCCTCGGAAGGATGGTGGGCTCTAGCCCTGGCCCACCACCCCAGCAGAGCCTCGCAACAAGCCAGACGACCCCCCACTCCATGAGGGCCTCCATTTTCCACATCCGACTTCTCTCTCGTCAGACCTCCACCCAGCAGACCAGCCTATCACAGCCCGGCTCACGCGCCACAAGCGCCGCCTGGTTCATCAATAAATGCTGGACTTAGAGATGCCTACAATAGTATGCTACCTGCACGGCAGAGCCTGGCAAGCTCCCGTGTTGTATTTGATATGCCAAATACCAGTAACAACTATAGACCTCATTCCGGAATGGATTGAGGCTCTTTGTGTTCCTGGAGCAAGCAGATGCCTTGGGCTCTACTAGCATGAGACAGGACATATGGAGATGTTACTGGGGCCTGCTCGAGCAAATCGATGATGAACGGAAGACAGTGATACAGTGATAGAGTTTCAGATTTTAAGAGGCACCTAAAGTTTGGCATGTATTCATAGAATAGGAGAAATGACAAAGATGACCCTTTTTTAATGTATCTATAATGAAATGAGATCTTATGAATACATATTAGTCAAGACCTCATAACTTGATTTGTTATGCTGGACTCAAAGAAGATTATAAAACTGTAAAACCATCTCACTCTCTTAAACTTCAGTTTTCTACTTGGAAAAGAGAGTTATTTTTCTAATTACTTGTTATTTGTATTGTCAGGTAATGGATTATTATTCTCAATGAGTGAAATATTTTTCTGACTTCCCAGTTTCTATTTTAAATATAATAAATATCAGTGGCTTATTAAAGGTCCCACAGCTCTCTGGGTGGTCTTCAGTGTACCTGCCGTGCTCCTGGACCCATGGGGATCAGGACAGCCTCGCTGCCTGGATTGTGCTCAGCACTTGCAAGGCACTAGAAATTTGAGCTGTAACCATCCGCTGTTACTCCAGGCTCTAAAAGAAACCCTTTACAATTCTCAGGTTTAAAGTGTGTTCGCAGGGACCCCAAGCCATAGTCTGAACTGCTGTAGAGAGTAAGAAGCATGACTTTCGACTCATCAGAAGCTTGTCTCAGTAACTTTGTAGTATTCATATAAGATGTGGGGTCTGTTTGGAATGGTTTCGATGTTTTTGTATCTTGAATGAGATCGAAGACAAAACAAGGGACTAGATGGGCTGTGAAGCTGGGAAGATACAGAGTCAGAAAAGGGGTGTGTTATGGTAGGGCTTACGGCAGACAACTTGGCTTGTATCTGGTCCGCCTCCATGGTCTCTGGGCCAGCCATGGTTTCTTTCTTGAGTTTTGTTTGCTTTTGTGTTTTGGCCACACCCAGTTATGCTCAGGCTTACTCTGGCTCTGTAGGATCCCTCCTGGTGGGCTGGGGGAGCACATGGGGTGCTGGTAATTGAACCTAGATTGGCTGAATGCAAGGCAAGTGTTCTACTAATAGTGCCAGTGTCCTTTCCTTTGTCTTTTCAAATGCTATTGCTTTCGAGATACATTTTCCCGAATGTTGGGTTACAAATGAAGAATGTTCAGGCCAGAAATATTGATACCAGACAAATTCAATTCTTTTCTTTATATTTTGAATAGAATTGCTGTGAAACTCGTGGTTTTTTTTTCTTACAGGCTGGGGTTTGGTTTTTGGGTTTCACCATGCAAGGAAGATTTGCTTAGTATATCAAGAAAGAACAAATTTACAATGTAAAACTAAGTTTTATATACATTCTTCCAAGCAGACATATTGGCTTCTGCATTATAAAGTCTGGTTGAGGATTTTTTTTTTCAAATCATCTGAATGAATAGCTCTGTGTCATGTGTATCTCAAATGTTTGTACAATTCCTTTCCTAGAGAAGATCCTGTCTGTTGACAGGCCACTTCTAGAGCACTTAAGTTTTGAGTGTAGGGTCACCAGTGCTTCGTGGACATCTGGAAGCTGCAGGGGAAGCCAGCTTAGCACTTCCTGGGAGCTGTAAAGGGCTCCACAAGTCATGCTGGGTCTGAAATCTGGAAGTCCCCTATGGGTTTGCCCGATCACTAGCCTCACAAGGGCTTTTCAGATTCAGGGAAGGACACTGTAGGAGTCTTAGGTATCAGAGATCAATGTCTTGTTTGGAAGGCTTGAGTCATGGTTTTGTGGAGTGCAATAGTGAACCAGGGCACAGGACACCCACCGGACACAGGGCCCAGAGCAGGGAGGGTCTGCCCTCCTGCAAGGCGCGAAGCAATCCGCTTGCCTGCTATAGAGAATCACTGAAGAGTTTTTAAGCAGAGGATTATCGGACCACCGCTAGTCCCTTGGGATTTTTGATTTGGTTATCAGCAGCAGGCAGTCATTGGTGGTCGGAGTGGGGCCACTTTGAGACTGGCTCTTGCAGAGTGACCGCAGTTCCCTGGACTTCTGTGTAGTCCAACAAGTAAAGCACTTTACAGCGAGGGTGTGTTGCCCTGTGCTGAGATGGCTGGACTTTTGAAAGTACGACATCTGAGGAATTGGGGCCCCTCACCGGCTGCTGGTGGGGATGTCAAGTGGTCCAGCCTTCTGGAAAACGATATGGACACTCCTTAGAAAACTAGGGACTGAGCTTCCATGAGAGCCAACAACTCCACTGTGGGCATCTACTTGATGAGCCCAAAAACTATTTAAGAAAAGACATTTCCTCTCTTATATTCACTGCGGCACTATTGACTGGAGCCAGTGTGGAGACAACCCAAGTCCCAGGAACAGATGATGGGATCAAGAAACAGTGGTACTTAGAAGGAATGGAATATTACTCAGCTGTAGCAAAAGATGGGATCATGCAGTTTGCTGTTATGCAGATGAATCTGGAGAGTATTCTGAGCAGTTAGCAGGCAGGAGAGGAACAGACTTGGAATGATCGAGATACAAAGAAACAGGGTGGGAGTAGCAAATGCCCAAAGGCAACAGGACCTGAGAACTGCAGAATCTGAAACAGAACAGAACCTGGGAAGCTTCAGTAAAAGGCTTACTGTGGAGGGAGGAATGGGAGGGTCTGTAGGGCACTGCAACAATGGCGGAACAAGTGGACACTTTGGTGGAGGGTGTGATACTGGAATGATTCAGTGCAAGAGGCCCCACCGTTAACAGTGTTGTTTACCGTGGTGACTAAAATAAATGCTTTATTTTTTAAAGCTGACTCTTAAAGCTGAGTGGGAGCATGTTTAAAACAGACTGGAAGTAAGACACAGCAAAGCTCTAGCTAGATACTTGAAAATTAAATGACTGAGCCCTCTGGTCTGGATGCCTGAGCATTGTTGAGGAATAAGTTATGAAATCTCTTGAGTGCATAGACACTCTAGTTGACTTTAGCCATGGAATGTTCAGATTGAGAGCCGAAGTTCTATTATAGTTATGTATAATATATATCATATATTATATGATTTATTATTATATATACGTATATTTGAATCACCATGAGATACAGTTACTAAGTTGTTTATGGTTGGGTTTCAGTCGTACAGTGTTCCATCACCCAGGCCTTCAGGGGTGCATTTCCCACTCCCTATGCCCCCCAGTTTCCCTCCTGTTTCCCCACCCTCACCACCAGTCTGCCTCTATGGCAGGCTCTTTTCTTCTTTCAGAGGAGAGAAGCCCTTGACTTTTCATTTGCCTGGTTTAAATGTCTGGAAAAGAAATCTCTATTCTCTGAGGTTACAATGAAACACCTTTCATAGGGTTTTGTGAAACATGTCAGCAAGCTGCATTTATTAAATCTGCAGGGTTATATAAAGCAGCTAATTTCATAAAATGCTTGCATTCTGTTATCTCCCAAGAGATAATTTTGGAGAACATAGATCATAACTCTTAGGAATACAGTTTTCTACACACTTGCAATGCTTAATAAATGCTTGGCAAGTAGTTACAGGTTTAAAGAAAAAAAGGGGGAGAAAAGAAAAAGGAAGAAAAAAATCTAATAGGTTCTTGGTAGGGAGGTTTTCTAGACTGGACTGCCTTCCGCTTATTTGGGTGTTTACGTGCTTAAGACTAATTACCTTTCATTTGGAGTAGTTGAGTTTCTGGCTTAAGATCATCAGCATAATGTGAGTGATGATTTTTATATAACTTCTCTTAAGTGAAAAGAAAAGAGTTTTGGGGAACCGGAGCGATAGTCCAGCGGGTAGGGCATTTGCCTTTGCATGTGGCCAGCCCAGGCTGGCCCGGGTTCTACCCCCGAATCCCATATGGTCTCCCGAGCACCACCAGGAGTAATTCCTGAGTGCAGAGCCAGGAGAAACCCCTGAGCATTGCCGGGTGTGACCCAAAAAAGCAAAAAAAAAAAAAAGAAAAGAAAAGAGTTTAAATGAGAGTCAGTGTTTTGTAGGCAGCTGAATGAAAGACTGTTAACTTGGGTATGTAGTTATTAGTGAAGGCCAAGAAGGGAGGTGGCACCATATAAAAGGTGACATGACTTGAGTGTAGGGTTCAAAGTCTTTTTATGTCACTGGAGAATTTTCTTTCTGAAGTGTGTCATCCAGAGGAGTCAGTGTTGTCAGCCTGACCATGCATTTCGCTTGTGTTCCTGTGTCCCTGCCTTACATTTACCAGAACCTTTCTCTGGAAGGTTTACATAAACTGTCATTACATTTCCAATATTTTGATAACATTGAAATTGTGAAAAGTCAGGATTAGTATAAAGGACATAGGCATCTGACCAAGTTTAATTGCACCCGCTATGTTGTTTTCTAGACAAAAGACCGTTATCATTCTAGAATTTCAGCTTATGATGAAATAGCATGTTAATTTAGATTAAAGTAAGGTGAATCATACCAGAATTTGCTGTCGGGAAGAATTCTCTTGTTTTCTTTTCTGTTCTCTCTAGTCTGCTAACGTGAATTTTATCCTTTTCTCACTTAAAATGCTTCCACTGAGAAGGACGTGAACGTAAAAAGCACAAAAAACATTTTAAGAAACGCTTTTAAAGGCTCAAAAGGTAGGTGGAGTAGTTTTTATGCCATGCGTTGTTTATACACATTGCCACTCGATTTCTGTCTTTGAAGGTGAAACGAATGTTTGACCTCATTGTAATTTAAAAAAATTAAGCTCTAAATTGGTAATGCACATTAAAATCGACAATAAGTCTAAAGCGAACAAGAGCTCTAGACCAGGTGCCATTTCCACCAAGTAGTGTCTTAGTTCTCACTCATTGGTTATGAGGTGTGTGAGAATTTCAACTCTGAATCTCCGATTTCTCTGTTTTTATAGATAAACCAAAAAGAAGCCAAAAAGGATACATTTTTGGAAAAATTAGCAACTCAAGTAATTAAAAATGTACAAGTAAAGATCACAGATATTCACATTAAATATGAAGATGATGTAAGTAATTTCCTTTTACTTAGTTTATGTTGGTGATTGTGTACTTCAGTATTCTTGTATATACATAAATTATATACCCAATTTAAAATCTAAGAAAACAGATTTTTCTGTTAAGTTTGCTACCATTTCTTTTCTGTATTAAGCTGTTTTTCTTTATTATTTATGTATGTAAATATGTCATAAAACTGTCTTATGTTCCCTTCTGAAGCTAATATAAGGGTCTTGGAGTTGTCTTGTTATGTGTTTGTGAGTTTCTTGAATGCCTTAAGACATAGTATGATAATAGTCAGGACCTATTTTTTTTTATCCCAATACAGATTTTAATTCCCAAAAGCAATACAAAATTTCTTTTTTGCCTTTTAGGCATTTTTAAGATAGCTAAATTGTTGTAGAGTCTAAGGACCTGCCATAAATTACAACTTAGTTATTGAAGATCAGAAATAGGAATAAAGTTTAATACTAATTTTGCTTTTTGTGTAAGGAAAATATATAATAAATATTATACACATAATAGTATATATGCTTCATATAAAAGGCAAATAATATATATTCCTTTATATAATAAGGAAATGTTATATATTAAGAATCTTGGCTGTTTCCCCATTTTGAAGTGTCCAAGAATTGAAAAGGTTAAAGAATTAGTTCAAACAATGAGATATCATCTCACACCACAGAGACTGGCGCATATCCAGAAGAGCAAGAGCAACAAGTGCTGGCATGGATGTGGGGAAAAGGGGACTCTCATCCATTGTTGGTGGAAATGTTGACTGGTACAGCCTTTTGGAAAACAATATGGACATTCCTCCAAAGACTAGAAATTGAACTCCCATTTGATCCAGCACTCCTGGGAATATGCCCTGGGAAGCCAAAAACACACAGTGGAAACACCATCCCCATGTTTATGTTCATAGCAGCATTATTCGCAATAGCCAGAATCTAGAAACAACCAGAGTGTCCAAGAACTGATGACTGGATAAAGAAACTTTGGTACATCTACACAATGGAATACTATGCAGCTGTCAGGAAAACGAAGCCATGAAATTTGCCTATAAATGGATGGACATGGAGAGGATCATGTTGAGTGAAATTAGCCAGAAGGAAAAAGATATAGAATGACTGCATTTATTTGCATGACATATATATATATATGTATATGTATATACATAGACATATATATATCATATATATATCATATATATGTCTATGTATATACATATATATGTATATGTATATACATATACATATATATCATATATATGTCTATGTATATACATATATATACATATACATATATATATATATATGTGTGTGTGTACATATATATATTATGATACCAATATTCAAGGTCAGACAAAACATGGATCAGGAGGTCTTTTCAAAAGCGGAATCTACCATAAGCATCTGGGAGTCGGAGGTTGGGTGGGACAGAGAAGGGAACAGTGTGCTAACAATTGTTGTAAGTGATAAGACCAGCCTAGAACTGAGTATTGAATACAGGCAAAAAGATACACATGATAACCTCTAAATGTATATATCGCAATCCACAGTGTGTAAGAGAAGGAAGAGAGAAAGAGAAAAAGAGAAAATAGATAAAGAACCTGCCATAGAGGCAGACTAGGGGAGAGGGGGGGAATCGGGGATATTGGTGGTGGGAAATGGGCACTGGTGGTGGGATTGGTGCTGAAACACTGTATGACTGAAACCTGGACATGAACATCTTTGTAATTGTATATCTCACAGTGATATAATCACTTGATCACTTGACTTCCCATAGATCATCGATTACTCGAGCGGGCACCAGTAACATCTCAGTATGTCCTGGCACATGTGAGATAGCCCAAAGGGCATCTGCCCACTCCAGGAACATAAAGAGCCTCATTCCATTTCATCAAGTCATGGGAATGAGGTCTATAATTGTTACTGGTATTTGGCATGTCAAATACGACATGGGTAGCTTGCCAGGCTCTGCCGTGCGAGGGTGGGATAAATCTTGTAGTCACCTCAAAACTCAAGCATTTATTGATGAACTGTGCAGCTGCAAGCGGCTCTTCTGCTGGGTGGAGTTCTGACGAGAGGGGAGTCCAGATGTGGAAAATGGCGGCCCTCATGGTGTGGGGGTTCCTCTGGCTTCTTGCGAGGCTCTGCTGGGGTGGCGGGCCAGGGCTAGAACAGCCCCACTAATGTTTAGTGAGATTCTGTGTTACCCACATTTCAGCAGCCTCCTTCTAACAAGGTGTTCTTAAGAAAAGACCCAGGAGGCCGAAGTTTACTTCCCATGTAGTCACGAGGTACACTAGCATTCTGGTCTCTTCGCTTGCCAAAAGATTTTTCTAAGTGCTATAATACTTATTTATTTCGCAAGTTTATGGTAAGGTTCAAATGCTAATGGCCTACTTTTATAAGCATCCTTCTTACCATGGACACAGCGTAAACTACTTACTTTTGATGTCTACCAACTTTTAGCTTAACACTCAAAAGCACAAACCAGACAATGATAGAACAAAGACAATTTCCTCTTGCTCTGCTCTTTCCGTACCTTTGTTCTTTATCCTCAGCATCAAAGGCTCTCTTTTGGGCCAGAAATATATAATAAAATATTAAAAAATAATAATCATAATAAAAGAAAAAGAATCAGTTCACATTTCTAGTGTGAAAATCTCAAATGTTTTAAAAATGGTTTAGTAATAGGTTCAGAGAGGTAGTACTGTGCACAAGGGCCCTTCTTTCAGGCAGCCGACCCCAGTTCAATCTCTGGCAGTGTGTATGGTTCCCTGAGCTAACAGGAGAGAGCCTTTCGCATAGAGCCAGGAGTAAGTCCTCAATAGAATCACCTGTGGCCCCAAACAAAACAACAAAAGCAAAATGAAAACAATTAGTGGTATTGGTCCCCTAAGCACCTCACTGGCAATACTGGAAGCTGTTTCAACCCCCTGTGCCCCCCCCCTGCCCGAATCCCCAAAGCTTACCGACAGTGTTATTATCTGTAACACTTTATTTTCCTATGAGAAACATTTTTAATAGCATATATAAAAAGACCTTTTATTTTTTATCTAGACAAGAATCTTTAAAAATTATTTTCAGTAGTATGAATGCTGTAGTTTGACATGTACAAGGACTATTCCCTGCCCCCCCGACTCCTCCCCCTCCTCCAGTGTCTGCTTCCCTCCCCGCCATTGGGGGCCTCACTTCTGCAGGTTCCTCAGGTTCAGATGTCTCTGCTTCACCTGTGAGAAATCTTTCCCTTCCCATTCCTTCGGGCTCCCTTCATCAGCGTGGTACTCTCCAGATCTTCCCAGGTAGTAGCAAACTGCATGATTTTTGTCCTTTTTTTTTAAATAGCCAAGTAGACTTCCATGACTTCTACTCAGATCTCTTTGATAGCCACGTCCACCTGCCCACATACCAAATTACGCAGGATGGATATGTCGTTCCCAATGTTCTCCCTTCTGAAATCCAACACGCTATTTCGTCAGTAAAGAAGGGAACAGCATCAGGCCCAGACAAAGTCAGACCTGAACACCTGAAGAATCTGCCTTCAGTACTCATCAATACACTGGCTTGGCTCTTCACACGCTACCTGTCTGAATGCAAGGTGCCCTCCCATTGGAAAACCAGCAGGACAGTTCTGCTGTTCAAGAAGGGAGACATTCACGACATTTGCAACTATCGCCCCCATCTGCCTGTTGTCCATCATCTACAAGCTGTTCACGCGAGTCATTCTAAACAGGATTGGCAGAACATTAGATGAAGGGCAACCATGTGAGCAAACTGGCTTCCAAAAAGGATTCAGCACAATCAACCATATCCATGCGGTAACTAAACTCATTGAAGTGTGTGGGGAGTTCAGGATGCCACTCTGTCTCATGTTCATTGATTTAAAGAAAGCCTTTGATTCTGTGGAGACTGAAGTGGTCATCGAAGCCCTAGTTAAACAGGGCGTTCAAACCCAATACATCAAGATCCTTTGTGAGCTCTATTACAGATTCACCACCAGGATCTCACCATTCTACAAAGAAGTGATCATCAATGTCAAAAGAGGGGTTCGGCAGGGTGATACCATTTCACCAAAACTCTTCAGTGCCACCCTTGAGAACATCATGCGACAATTAGAATGGGAAGGAATGGGAGTGAAGATAGACAATCGGCAACTAAACCACCTCCCGCTCGCTGCTGACATCGTTCTAATAACACCAAACATTAGCCCAAGCGTCACAAATGCCGGCTGACTTCGACCGAGAATGTGGAAAGATAGGTTTACAGCTGAATCTCAGCAAAACTATGTTCATGAAAAATGAACTAGTTCTAGAGGCCCCATTCACTCTCAATGGAACAAACATCTCTGAATACAGCAGTTATGTGTACCTAGGTCGAGAAGTCAACATGATGAATGACCTAAAACCTGAGCTGTGCAGGAGGAAGAGAGCAGCATGGAATGCCTTCAAAAAGCATTGAAGAAATAGCTAAAAAAGACAAAGAACCTCCAGCTTTGGGCACATTTCTTCAATTCCACCGTTCTCCCTGCATTAACATATGCCTCAGAGACCTGGGCCCTATGAAAGCAGTATGAGAATGCTATTCGGGTCTCCCAGAGAGGAATCAAAAGAGCTATGCTTGGAATATCACGCCTCACTCAAGTGAAAGAAGGACTCTGGAGCTCCAACCTTCATCGCTGTTCCAGAGTCAGGGACGCTGTCTCATTTGCCAAGGCATCGAAAATCAGATGGGCTGGACATGTAATGCGATTAGGCGATGACCGCTGGACTAGAGCCGTTACTGACTGGATCCCACGGGATGTCAAAAGATCACGTGGCGCGCCTCCTACAAGATGGTCAGACTTCTTCAAGACCCTAAACGAATGGTTTGAGGCTCTTTGTATTCCTGAAGCAACCAGATGCCATTGGGCTACACTGGCACGTGATAGAGTCAAATGGAAATATTACTGGTGCCCGCTCGAGCAAATCGACAAATAATGGGATGTTAAGTGATTAAGTCAAGTCAAGCCAAGTAGATGCCTTTGTGTTTATGTACCATTGGTTTCTTCATTCTGTCATCTTGATGGGAACCTGTGTGGTTACAGTTAGTGTTTTCTAACTCCTATGAGAAGAAATTCGCTTTATGGAGAAAAATCTAGTTTCAGAGTCTGCCTACAAAATAGAGATATAGGGATAATCTCTGCTCTATTTGCTTCTCTCTTTTTCACAGATCCACTTGGGTTGTGTGGTTTACTGTAAGCTCACTGCACTGTGTTAACTCTATGAGAACTGTGAGAGTTAGTCAGTGATTTTAATATCACCTTTCTTCTTTCGCAGGTCACCGATCCACAGCGACCTCTTTCATTTGGTGTCACATTGGGAGAGTTTAGTCTTTTGGTAATGTGGACCATATTTAAGCTTTCCCTGTCTCTTATAACATGCAGTGTTCAAGTCACAGGATAACTAAGAAATTGTCTGAAGCCTTTGTGGCAAATGACTACTACACTTTCATATATGGTTTGCTTGCAACTTTCTAGAAGCTTGGGATTTATAGTGATGTTATTATACTCAAATAAATTTTGTCTTTGGCACGCAGTATCAATGTTAAATGTTTAAAAAGAATGAAAAACTTTTAAGCCTGGAGAATGTAAGAGATCAGATGTGTTCTAATGATCGCTGCGGGCTGAATGCCCTCGCCTTTATAATTTCTATGGAACTTCCAAATGGCGTATCCATGTATATATGTTTGCACATGCTTGTGTGTTTCCTATAGAGATAATTATGAGATAATGATGAGGTAATGTATTATAGAGAGGCTGCCCGCCTCTGCCAGGTATGTTTTAAAAGCTGTGAGGAGAGAGATTATATATGCTCAGCTTGGGCATTTATTTTTCATATGGTTGACTTAGTGGTCAAAGACTTGAAAGTCAAGAACCATGAGCAGTAAATCATCCTGGGTTTGTTTTTCTTGTGTATAGTAATATGGAGTGGGCCTAAGGAGGAGAGAGGAAGAGGAAGGCTAGAGGAGCAGCGTGCAGGGAAGCCGAAGAGGGCTGTGGGTTCCACAGGGAGTGATGCCTGTGCAGCCCAGTACATCTCCCTCAAGGACTCGAGCACAGCCCAGCATGTGCAAGGGGCCAAATTTGATCCCCAGGGTCGTAGGTCCCTTCTTCCTTCTGCTTCATTGGGCGTGGCCCCTCGGGCCCCTATGCAGCTGAGGCTTAAGCACCCCAGACTTAACCCAGCCAGGAAGGATCTGGATCCTCAAGCACCGACTCTGGCTGTGACCCTTGAACCAAAGAGGGTGATGCGTGCATATTGGAAAGCAGAGATACCTGGTGCTCAGTGTTTCAGCTTCAGGTATAAGATTTCACTGTTTTAATAATGATAGCAGCAGATATGCCTCAGATACCTGGCAGAGGCGGGCAGCCTTTTTTTTTCCCACCAAGGTCCATTTGGATATTTGTGATAGGACAGGCAGACAGGCTGCGGGCGGCCGGCAGGAAGCATGTGTTTGTGTCCCAGCATGTTCTGTAGCCAGGCCCCATGATTTCAGGGGCTGCTCTGGCCCACAGACTCGATGTTGCTCATCTTGATACGTATTTGATCCTTTTCACCTCTCCTCTGGACCCCGGCTTCCCCCATGCCTTCAGGAGACTTTCTCTGCACTTAACTTCCTTCCATCTCTTCTCTCATCTTCTTCCTTCTTTGCACAGTTTATTTCCCTCCTTCCTAAATCTTCCACACCCTTTGTTGCCTTCCTCTTTTTTTATGAAGTCTGCAGACATAGTGAAATCTCTCCTATACACCAACCCAGGCCACACATTTAAATTTAAACACATTTGAATCTCTCCTGTTCCGACCCCATGCCACAGCTAATGACGGCTTTTTGTTTCTCTTCTTTGTCCAACCGCGGAGGCGAGTTTCTGTACTGTTTCCCTGTGTCCCGCTGAGTGCCTGCTTGCTGTCTGCTCACCTGTTAGGAGACCGGGACCATGCTTCCGTTCCTCTGTAGTGCCTGCTCAGTTTCTTTAAAAGCATCTTGTAGCTTTGTTTACTTATTTTTCATTTTGGGCTACATCTGGTGCTGCTCAGCATTTGCTTCTGGCTCTGCACACAGGGCTCATTCCCGGAGGGGTTCAGGGGACCAATTGAGGTGCTGTGACCCAGCCTGGGTTGCTGCATGCAAGCCAGACATCGCTGTACTATCAGTCTGCCCCCTTTGTCATTTTTGACTGTGCTGACTTTCTGTAATGGTGTTCAGGCTGTGATTTTTTTGAAAACAGTTTGCATTAATTGACTTTTTAAAAATTGAATGTGGGTGTTCTTCAATAGCTTATAGCCTGTCTGTCTATTTATACCCAGTTGCTTCCATGGTTTCGTCACAGTAATTTAAGAACTATTTTCTTGATGAATTGATTTAGTTTAATTTACATCTCCTCAGTTTTATTCTCACTCTTACTTTGACTTCATCATTTAAATATAGAAACACAGAGCCATCATTAGCTAGTATTAGCTGCTGTCTTTTCTCTCTGAGTAATGTTATAGCGTGCGGATATCCCTGTACTAGTTTATGGTGTGTGATTTGTTTCTTCTCTTTTTCCCTAGACTACAAATGAGCACTGGACCCCATGTATATTAAATGAAACAGAAAAAATTATATACAAGGTATTAGAATATATTGAAAAGTTGTTTTATTTTCCACAAAGGATCTTATCGGGGAGAAAAGGAACCTCGATGGGGTAGAACGTGCATCGGAGTGTGAGTGTGGGGTTTGAAAGCTAGTGCAGCCGGCAAGGTGCTTGCCTTGCACACAGCTGACCTGAATTCAATCCCCCACGCCACAGATGGTGCCTGGAGCTCTGCCAGGAATGACCCCTGAGCACAGAGCAGGAGTAAGCCCTGAGCATTGCAGGTGTGACTCAAAAACAAACAAAACATGAAAAGTCTGGGGGTAGGGACTGGGATATGAGTCAGTGGCAGAGCATGCACCCTGTAAGTGGGGAAACCTGAGTTTCGTCCCCAGCACTGAGAAAAACAAAAGTATGGCGGCTAACCTTCTGCATGACCTTCTATAAATACTTGTTTTGAGGTTTAAGTTTTTCACCTTACAGTTTAAGAAACTGGAAAAGTTTCCCCCAAACCATTTTTTTTAAAAATGGAAAATGGAACTTGGGCCGGAGCGATAGCCTAGCGGGTAGGGCGTTTGCCTTGCACGCCGACCGGCCCATGCCAGCCTGGGTTCGATCTCTGGCATCCCATATGGTCCCCCGAGCACTGCCAGGAGTAATTACTGAGTACAGAGCCAGGAGAAACCCCTGAGCATTGCCAGGTGTGACGCCGGAAAAAAAGAAAAAAAAAAGGAACTTGAGGCACTTTAGATATTAGATGTGTAGAAAAATATTCTCTGATCAAGTAAGATTGCTGATTGAAATATTGGGTACATAGTTTAGCAGGGCTATTTTCTTTTGCTTTAAACCAGGGAAATACACAATGCTCTAAGTATGCAGTGGGAGGTTTGGTAGGCAGGTTTTCCCACCTTTCTTTTCTAGACAGGGATTATGTGTTTGTAAGTCAGCTGAACATTTACAGGATTAAATACTAAAGTTTCAATAAGTATTTCATAATTAAATGAATAGATCCTTTGGAAATAATGTTCCTTGATGCACAATTCAGCGAGTGTTCAATCTGCAGGAAAGTGTGTGAGTGACATGCATATGTTTCTCTCCATTTTTGCATAGTTTTGGTTTGTTTGGGGGCCACAGCCAGGGATGATCAGGGCTTACTCCTAACTCTACTCAGATATTACTCTTGGTGGGGCTTGGGGCATCAGGGGTGCCAGGGGGTCCAACCCAGATGGGTCACGTGAAGGCAAGCATCCTTTCTGCTTTACTATTGCTCCAACCCCATTTTGTTTTACAAGTTCACAGTGGCAGTGGGAGCAGTGGGCATGAACACGATTCGTTGCTTGACAGCTTTTATTCTTCTTTGTAGCTTATACGGCTTGATAGTCTTAGCGCCTACTGGAATGTGAATTGCTGCATGTCGTACGAAGGATCCAGGGAGCAGATCTTGGTAATTTCAGCTTGTACTCAGAAGTCTAACAGGTTCTTGAGGAGGACCAGTTGGGGTTTAATTTACTCCTGCTAATGAGGCGATGCGAGGGGAGGGCTGGGGTCCAGCTAGCGGGCTCTGCAGCCCCGACCTGAGTGGGGGCCTGGTTCCAGCCCTGCTGTTAATAAGGCGGGAAAAGATGTGAAATGCTTCCTCTGTGGTGCAGTGCATTCACCCACCTCTTTAAATACAAGCACTTTTGTTTTTAAAAAAGTCTTTGTGAAATCATCCAGTTGCCAGTAAGATGAGAACCTGTGCTTTAAAGTTACAACCAAATTTTTGTCTTTTTAAAACTCTCACTTTGATGTGATACAATTGCTTTACAATGTTTTGTATGAGAATGATTTTTTAAATATATTAATTAAATTTAATGTGATTCTATCCAAATTTAATGTAGATTTACCACACGCTATCAGGAATAAATGAATGCAGTGACTAAAATCACAACTGAACTATGTGAGACATAACCAGACAAACTATTTCCTTTCTCTCTCTTTATTTATACCTCTTTCTTTTGGAATTTTATTTTATTATACCACTGTGAGAGAATGATTACTTGAGGTTTATTATAAAGAGAGTGTCACCTTCCATGTAAAGAATATGCCTTTATTTATTGAATAATTTCAATAAATTATTTTTATTTTTATTATTTATTGAATAATTGAATCTTCAGTGCTACACCAGTCATCGTTATGCTTATTTACTTCCATAAAGGTGGAATTTTCTGAACTGAATTCATTCCAGGTCCTGTTTCTTTTTTCTCAGAAAGCTAATAAATTCTTTTGCCTTAGGCAAGAAAGTGTTTGAGAAGTCTCTCTCTCTCTCTCCATATATATATTTTTGTAGCAAGTTATAAATTTTATATATAACACATACTCTCATATGTACGCACATATGCATATATGTATGTATATATATGAGATGAACACAATATTACTTCTAGGTACTATAAATTACAACATTTTATACTGTATTATTTATTTATTTATTTGTTTGTTTGTTTTTGGCTTTTTGGGTCACACTAGCAATGCTCAGGGCTTATTCCTGGCTCATATTCATGAATTGCTCCTGTTGGTATTTCGGGGACCTTATGGGAGGCTGGGGATCGAACTCAGGTGGGCTATGTATAAGGCAAACGCCCTACCTGCTGTACTGTCCTCTAGCCCTCCATCGTATTGTTCTAAGTAAAAAAGCCTGTAAATAATGTTCAGTGTGTCCTTTTGTACTACTGATTACCAAGGGAGGGATAACATACTGATTTAGGAAACTAGTTGTTCTTTTTGTTCTTTTTCAAAATCTAGATCGAATATCTGTGTATTTTCATTTCTTATTCTCAAATAATTCTACCTTTTTGTTTAGGACCGTCTGAAAAGTGAAATTCTTAGAAGTTGCACTGGATCTCCAGACCATCAGTATAGTAAGTGATGGCAAGAGTTAATGCCAAGTTATAGAAATCAGGTAGTGATAATATGCTTCTGTTTACTATGGCAAGGAGAAAATATAAATTATATGCCGTAGTTTTATGGTGCAACTTTTTGAATTGCTCATATAGTTCTGTGTGTCTTCAACATATGTGTGCATATTTATGATTGATGTAGCATATATATTCATGCAGTTTATTCCTGTATAGGAATAGGGTTCAGTAAACTACTTGAGCGTAACAGAGAGCGAGGCTGGTGCTAGCTCCAACTGGAACCATGTTCTCTTCTTACCTTTTGTCATCATCTGTGTTTAGGGATTAGGAATTTTCTTTCTCTTATGTTCATTTTATCAAATTGATTAAATTCTGGGGCCGGAGTGATAGTCCAGCAAGGAGGGCGTTTGCCTTGCACACAGCTCACCCAGGTTTGATCCCTGGCATCCGTATGGTTCCCCCAGCACTGCCAGGAGTAATTCCTGAGTGCAGACCCAGGAGTAACCCCTGAGTATCGCCAGGTGTGACCCAAAGAGCAAAAAAAAAAAAAATTAAATTGCTTAAATTCTTAAATCCCAGGTTCAGGTTACCATAGCTCATCACAGTTGCAGTAGTAAGACAAATTGATCTCTAGAGACTAATTTTGATTGAGATTAATTCTTGGCAGTTTTTGTTTATTATTATTATTATTATTATTATTATTATTATTATTATTATTATTATTATTATTATTATTATTCACTTGATCACTTGACATCCTGTTACTCGTCGATTTGCTTGAGCGGGCGCCAATAACATTTCCATTTGACCCTATCACGTGCCAGTGTAGCCCAATGGCATCTACTTGCTTCAGGAATATGAAGAGCCTCAAACCATTTGTTTAGGGTCTTGATGAAGAAGTCTGATCATCTTGTAGGTGGGCGGCCACGTGGTCTTTTGAAGTCCCATGGGATCCAGTCGGTAAAGGCTCGAGTCCAGCAGTTATCTCCAAATCTCATTACATGTCCAGCCCATCTGATTTTCGATGCTTTGGCAACTGAGACAGCGTCCCTGACTCTGGAACGTTGACAGAGGTTGGAACTCCGGATTCCTTCTCTCACTTGAGTGAGGCATGATATTTCAAGCATATCTCTTTCAGTTCCTCTTTGGGAGACCTGAATAGTATTCTCATACTGCTTTCATAGAGCCCAGGTCTCTGAGGCGTATGTTAATGCAGGGAGAATGGTGGAGTTGAAGAGATGTGCCCAGAGGCAGAGGTTCTTTGTCCTTTTAGCTATTTCTTCGATGCTTTCTTCCTCCTGCGCAGCTCAGGTTTTAGGTTGTTCATCATGTTGACTTCTCGACCTAGGTACACATAGCTTCTGCATTCAGAGATGTTTGTTCCATTGAGAGTGAATGGGTCCTCTAGAACTAGTTCATTTTTCATGAACATAGTTTTGTTGAGATTCAGCTGTAGACCTATCTTTCCACATTCTTGGTCGAAGTCAGCCGGCATTTGTGCTACTTGGCTAATATTTAGTGTTATTAGAACGATGTCATCAGTGAAGCGGTGGTGATGTAGTCGCCGACTGTCTATTTTCACTCCCATTCCTTCCCATTCTAATTGTCGCTTGATGTTTTTGAGGGTGGCGCTGAAGAGTTTTGGTGAAATTGTATCACCCTGCTGACCCCCTCTTTTGACATCAATGATCACTTCCTTATAGAACTTTGAGATCCTGGTGTTGAATTGGTAATACAGCTTATGAAGGATCTTGATGTATTGGGTTCGAACGCCCTGTTTGGCTAGGGCTTTGATGACCGCTTTGGTCTCCACAGAATCAAAGGCTTTCTTTAAATCAATGAACATGAGACAGAGCAGCATTTTGAACTCCCTACAAACCTCAGTGAGCTTGGTTACCGTGTGGACATAGTCGATTGTGCTGAATCCTTTTCAGAAGCCAGCTTGCTCGCATGGTTGCCCTTCATCTAATGTTCTGCCAATCCTGTTCAGGATGACTTGAGTGAACAGTTTGTAGATGACAGACAACAGGCAGATGGGGGAGATAGTTGCAAATGTAGTGAATGTCTCCCTTCTTGAACAGTAGAACTGTCCTGCTGGTTTTCCATTGGGAGGGCACCTTGCTTTCAGACAGGTAGTGTGTGAAGAGCCAAGCCAGTGTGTTGATGAATACCGAAGGCAGATTCTTCAGGTGTTCGGGTCTGACTTTGGGCCTAGTGCTGTTCCCTTCTTTACTGACGAAATGGCATTTCGGATTTCAGAGGGGAAAACATTGGGAATGACATATTCATCCTACGGAATTTGTATGTGGGCAGGTGGACATGGCTATCAAAGAGATCTGAGTAAAAGTCATGGATAATCTTCTCCATTGCCTTTCTGGAAGATGTGATAGATCCATCAGGGCGTCGGAGGGCAGTCATCTTGGTCTCATAGGTGGCAAACGACAGGCGGGCAGTGCAAATGCTTTTCCCGGCTTCTGCTGCATGTTCCAATATTTCTGCTCTTCTCTCTTTTTGGTCTTCTTTTATCACTTCTCAGCACTGTTTATTATTATTATTATTATTATTATTATTATTATTATTATTATTTTTTTTCTTTTTTTTTTTGTGTGGGGCTGGCCACACCCGGCAGTGGTCAGGGCCTCCTCCTGGCTCTGCACTTAGAAATCACTTCTGTTTGTTCCTCAGGGATAATATGGGATGTTGGATAGAACCTGGGTCAGCCATATGTGAGGCAAATGCCCAACTCCTCAGCTTTATTTGTTTCTAATTAAATCTCTAACAAAGCTGCCTACTACTTACTTTGATCTTTTTTACAACCTTTTTGCTCCCTTCAGTTTCATCTTGAAGAAGTGATTGGCATGTTGTTATTGAAACATTTCCTCCTCCTTTCTCTCTTTCCACGCCTCCAGTCTTCTGGCTCCCCTGTTCGTCTGGCTCTCTGTTTTGTTAATTTTTTAAGAGTTAATTGTCTTTATATGAGAGTTGAAATCTTCTCTTTATGTGCATTCATTCCTTTATTTAGTGGTAACAGTTTTCAGAAGTTTCTACTCCGTATAAAGCATTCATGAAAGAACTAGTTTTAGAAAAATCTGCAACTTTATTCTTTATTATTTCCTAAGTAAATCTTTTTACATAATCTTATGCAAACTTTAAATTCCATAGAATATCATAGTTGAAATAATTTTAGCTATCAGTTTTAGCAATATGAGTTATTTGTAGCTAACATTCTTTTGAGCCACACCTGGCTGTGCTTGGAGACTGCTCCTTGCTCTGTAGTTGGCGTTTTGTTCCCTGGAGTTGAACTGAGGCTGCCCTCCGGCAAGGTGGCCTTTACCCCTATTAGCTTTGTGGCCAGTTTCTATGATTTTCTTCTTACACCATAGTGAAGATTTATCATGTTTCTTTTCTATTATCTTTCCCAGCTTGCCTTTCTACATTACTTCTCAATTTCAAGGACATTTTATTTACTTAATACTACATTATGCACATAATGATCATTTTGGTAGCTGCAAATAAGCAAATGGTTAATGTGAATTCCATTCATTAACTAGGCTTCTGAAGTCTACCAGTGATTAAGATAGAAATTAATCAGATTTTGTTTCCTATCTTGTATTAGTAATTTTAATGTGTATTGAAATCATTAAATACCTTGTAGCCAGGTTTAATTTTATACAATTTGTGAATAATCAAGAGTAGGTTATATGTACTTGGTATATTTCTTCCTTTGATATTTGGGATTCCAGTTTCACCTTGGAGATTCTCCTGTAACCATTGAGCTTGAGTGTTGGCATCATGCAGACAAGTAGATGCTTAAGATTTTTTTTACATAATTTTGATTATTGTTAGAGTAACTGTTGTCATAATTACTTAAAATTGCTGGATGTAAGGTTTATAATCATGTCTTTTTATTTTGTCACATGATACAAGTTTTCCAGCCAATATCAGCTTCTGCAAAGCTCTTCATGAATCCTTATGCGGAAGCAGAGTTCAGAACACCCAAACTTGATGGGAACATAGAAGTCCAGAATATCGCAATTGAGCTGACCAGGCCACAGGTAACGATTAGGGCAGGCAGTGCGGACTTCAAGTAATGTTGAATCTAAATTTCTTTTATCATTTATCCAGTGCTTTGGTGGATCTTTGGTTTGTTAAGACTTGACTCCAATAAAGGTACATATGTCTATACATACATAGACAGCTGGACAGATAAATATTTTAAAGAAAAGATGTCATATATTTAAGTGAGCTTTCTTTATATAATCTAATCTTTTACTTACTGATTGGAAATATTATCAAATTATGAAAATAACATTTTTTGTTTAATTACTGGTTTGGTTGAAATATTTTTTGATGTGTTTTTCCCTCATTAGTTTTTAATAGCATGTAGCTTTTATTAAATACTGTCTATTTAATTTTTAGATCAGCTATGTTGGGAGCATTTTCTTTCATTTGTTTCTCAAGCTTGGTTATGTGCCCAGGAATGTTGGAGAATAGACTTGGAGAGCTAGATGTGAGGGCAGACAGAGCATGTAGCTAATTTAGTGTTTAGTTCACTGCAGCGCTGTAAAAATAGAGTGGAAGTGGTGTGTATAATCTAAAAAATTTCCAGTAACTAGTCATCAAAGCAAAAAGAAAAGATGAATAAAGTCAACAATGCTTCGTTTAGCCTGCCTTTTCCAGAAGGTTATTTCACATTCAGTTCTTGGAACAGAATGCTATTTCAATGTTTAAGTTGCCTTATGTTGCTATTTCAGTGGTTGATTAAGTCGCCTCATCTTGCTCTAGTCATGCCGTATTTTGGGAATAGTTTGAAGGTCTGTTGATACATAGCAATAGGTAGTTTCAGGGGGAAAATCATGTTCTGTGGAGGTTGTCATATATTTTACTATTTCTGGTTTTTTCTTTTGGGGTCACACCCAGCGATGCTCAGGAGTTACCCGGCTCTGCACTCAGGAATTACTCCTGGCACCGCGTGGGGACCATTGGGATGCTGGGGATCGAACCCGGGCCGGCCACAGGCAAGGCAAACACCCTACCCGCTGGACTATCACTCCCGCCCCAGTTTTACTATTTCTAATACGCTGATTTATTGTAATGCTCTACCATATCTGAGAAGAGGATCAATAGTATTACTGAGGTGTACCAGTGGAATAAGCACCACTTTTTTTTTTTTGTTGTGTAACTTTAAATTTTGTGGCATGCACCTGGGAGAGAGCTCTAGGGGCTAAAACGTGTGCCTGGTGTGCCCGAACCCCAGTGTGTGACTTTAAGCACAGCGTGGCCCTTCCCAATACCGCAGTAGTGCTGGGTATAGCCTCGGGTCCTCAAGCACTGACCTCCACACGTCTGGACCCAGCACTGAAGTGTCTGGCTGGCACCATAGGTGGAGAATTGCAGGTGTGGTCCTGGCTCGCTGGCACACTTCTGAGACACCCTGTAAGAGGTCAGGAGCTGCTGCTTCCGGCGCAGCCGTGCAGTTCACAGACGGACCGATGCTCCCTGTCCCCAAACCTGGAGGCTCTGTAGAGGGAACATGTAAAACTTGAAAGTCATTCGTGTATGCAAGGGAATAAAAGTAGCTTTTTTTCTTCTTTCAATAGTACTTAAGTATGATCGACCTTTTGGAGTCAGTGGATTATATGGTTAGAAACGCTCCGTACAGAAAATACAGGCCTTATTTGCCACTTCACAACAATGGTCGACTATGGTGAGTCAGAAAGATAATTATAAAGTTAGGGAGACCTGATTTGATACCTTTAAATCCACGTGTTCACGCACCTTTGTTTTTAATGCACAGAGGAGCAGTACTTTGAAATGTCCTCCTTCTCTTAAAAAATCCTTTTCCTAGATTATTCCCAGATTCTTAACTTCAGTTTGGGCTTTCAATGCTTTGCCTTCTCTGGTCACCTGCTGGGGGCAGAGCTGTAACCGTAGCCAGCTACTAATGCCACAAAGCGGGTTCCACTGTTCCCATGCTGGGCTTTGGATTATTCTCTACCCAGTTTGTTTCTTGCCTTGTGATCTGGTTGAATCCAGGGAGAGTTGAGTTGTTACTGCCAAACTTCTATTTAAAAAAAAGAAGCGAATAAGAACATAAAATGTTACAGTGTAGATTTACACCTCCAAAGGTTTTTTTTTCTTAAAACCTGTTTATTCAAATGTATGGTAACAGAATTTGATTTGCAGGTGGAAATATGCAATTGATTCTGTTCTTGAAGTTCACATAAGAAGATACACACACATGTGGTCTTGGAGTAATATCCAGAAGCACAGGCAGCTGCTCAAGAGTTATAAAAACACCTACAAAAACAAGCTAACTCAGACAAAAAATTCAGAAGAAACTCTGAAACAAATTCAGGTACATTTTCCTCTGTTAGTTAAAAGCAGTTGTTTGTTAACTCTTCCTTAGTGCTTCGTCTGCATCGGAGTTAAAAACAACTTTCGAAGGAATGGAAGTGCTTTAGGGGAGAATTTGTGTGAGCGTTTTTTCTTTCTGTTTTTTCCGTCTTTTTTGGAATGTCCCCTGTCCTGATAGTAGATGACAGTAAGCCACTGTGGCCCCCATCGCCCTGGCTTGTGGGCCTTTTTGCAGATGCCCATAGTGCAAAGTCCTGATTCCGTCTCAGCACCCTGACTGTGGTGCGGAGGGACCAAACAGTCACTTTGTTTTTAAACATTCCTCTGAGTATCCAGACCGTGGGGCATCAGGTTGCCTTGGTCCGTTGAGGTTCTGGAGATGGGGCAGGGCCTCCACCTTACCTCTCTGTGGCCCCTGAGCCACTGAACTCCTCTGGGCTTTTTCTTACTTGGGCTGTCTGTCAGAGTCCACTGGGGACAGCAGGGTCTCTGGCTATGGGTCCCAGCACTTGTTAGCAAGATCTAGTTTAGCCTCCCACCCACCCTCTGGGTCCTGCTTCCTGAGGTTGAGCTCAAGACTCTGCTTCCAGGCAAATGCTTAGTCACTGAGCCTCGTTCTTGAACTCAGAAAGTATTTGAAAACAAAAAGTTATTGAACGTTTTCCTCACTGAAGTATTCCTCTTTGCCTTACAGGATTTGGAGAAAAATCTAGATGTTTTTAACATAATTTTAGCAAGGCAGCAAGCACAAGTGGAGGTAATTGTCTTTATTAACTGGTTATATGTTGTAAAACAGAGGTGGGGTTTATAAAGTAGAAGTTGGGGATGTAATTATATTATTAAAATGCGTCTTAACATTATTTTCAAAATTTCTTTTTTTATTTTAAATTTCTTTTTTAAATTAAAAAAAAATAAAAAAAAAGGTTTGGACCATACTTGAAGTCCTCAGGGTTTACTCCTCATTCTGTGCTCAGGGGTCACTGCTGGCAGATTTTATAGCTTTCATGATCTCTAAAGATTTATATCTATTGTGGACTAGATACAAAAATACATTTTTTTTTGGACACTATTTTATGATTTAATTTTTTATCTTGTTTTTAGTTGAAGTGTCTCCTAGTAACATTAAAATTCGGTTATTTCTAGATAGATAGAATTAGTTCCATTTTAAAAGTAGCTGAAAGCTTATGTCAAAGAGAGCACTTTAATACAATATTACTTCTAAATCTGAAATTAACTCAAAATATTTGTACCTAGTCATAGGAACAAATACAAATGTTAATAAATACAAAGCTTTTACCAAAGCTTTGTATTTACTAACATTTTAAAGAAGGTGTAGTGTTAAGTATGAAAATGCTAACTTTTCTTAATAATTAAGTTTTTGGGAACTGTTAGTTCTGAGAAAGGTAGTAATACTGCCTTTGATTTATATCAGGAAATTGGGGTCGGACAGTTTAAACACATTTTCTGAGTTCTGTTTACTATGAAAGACGCAGGACAGTAATCTCTGCCAAAAGAATAAAGAACTTAACTACTATAAAATAAGCACTTAGTTCATGTATAGTTTTTGCCATTTTTGATTGCTTGAAATGAATTGCTAAGCCTGACAGAATGCAGTTATGGGTGAGATATAACTGGTACCCTTAACAGTTTTGTGGATCTGTGCCTTCTCACCATTATCATCATCAACATCATCATTGTTATGGTTGTTTTGGGTAACATCAGCTGTTTACTTGCCCCAACACTACGCATTAGTCTTTTCCAGATGCAGTAACGAACAGCCGTGCTCACGGGATTGTGCAATGCAAGGGACAGAACTGGCATCTCCACCTTGTGTGTTGTCTCTGGGCCCATGAACTTGTGGCTGTTGAAAATAGTGCTTACCTACCAGTGTGCAGGGAATCACCATTAATCAAACTTACTCTTTTCACTGTAGTTCCCGCCTTCCTCCACATTTATTCCTCCCCGTCTGCTCCGTCCCTTTTCCCTCCTCCCTGCAGCTCTTTCGGTCCCAGAGCCACCGCACACAGACCAAGATGTGTGCTCCACTCGTAGTCACATCCCCGTCCCTGTTTTAAATTGCTTTACTCTTTTTTTTTCTTCAGGTAATTCGATCTGGGCAAAAATTACAGAAAAAGTCAACTGACACAAGTGAGAAACGGGGCTGGTTTAGTGGATTCTGGGGCAAGAAGGAATCTAAGAAAAAAGATGAAGAATCTTTGATACCTGAAAGTGAGTTCCAAGTCAGGTCATTTGTGTCCACTGAGAAGAAAAAATGATGTGCATTTTATTTCAGACAGTGGGATTTTATTTCATGATACTTTACAGATAAGAGCAGCTCAGTATAATGTATCAGCAGGTATATCAGGTTGGAATATCTTTGTGTTTAAAATATAAAAAGTTTTGAGAAAAACATTCTGTGAAATTTGAGTTTAAATGCAGACGTATTAGGATTTAACTTTCCTCATTATGGTTACATGGATATTTTGTTAGATTTAATTTAAAAATACTCAGAGAATTCTAAAATTCTCACAGGCTTTAATCCCGTAATGGTCAGGTATTCCTACAGTTTTCTGACTTCAGCAAGCTCATCTGTGAGTAGCTAACTAGTTTTAGCTGTTGTGCCTGTGGAATTTAGGAAATTCATTAGTTTGGTTTTATTTTATTTTTTTTAATTGTCTCTGTGCAATGGAAACAATGTCTTAAAATATTATTTTGTTTTCTTTGTAGCTATTGATGATCTTATGACATCAGAGGAAAAGATAAGCTCTTCACTGCTATTGGCTATAGTGAGAGTACCCATAATCTAACTTTCCCCAAGGAGGTAATTATTTAGATGGCCTAAGAGGTGTTTCATTTCCATTTCACTGCTTTATCTTGATTTGGGTTAAAAACATTAATTATTGTTATGGTTCTAAATTTTCTTTTTTTAATTGATTGAAGTACTGTGATTTACAATATTGTTAATGGTGATTTTTCTGTGTACTTAATTTCAACACTACACTAACCAATTTGATTTTTTAAATAAAACTGATAAAAATTTATTATTTTTTATAACTTTACTATTAGATGTCTCAGACAGGTCTTACCAGTTGAACCACTCACTTTAGATTTAGCAATCTTTCTATAGGAATGATTTGGGGCAGACAGATAGGATATGAGAGATCATATGTGGAGAGAACATAGGAGCTGCCAGGGACGAAACCTGGGTCAACCTGTGTAAAAGCTCAGCATCACCCCCTGGAGTTACTCTCTTTAGCCCTCGACGCTTCCTTGATGTATGTGTGCACTTGGTGTTAGAAAATTTTAAATTGTTTTTGTTGTGCCATTTTAATTTTGATTTGTTGTGTTTTTATTTTTATTAGTATTATTTTTAATTGCCTTTTGGTTTATTCTTTACTTTTTAAATAAGTTTTTCTTTTACTAAGTTGTTTAGGGAGTCAGTGAGATAGTGCAGAGGGTAAGGCACTTTCAGAAGTTATTGTTAAGGGAGCCAGAGAGAGAGCCCAATGGGTAAGGCACTTGCCTTGCTTACGGTTGGCTCCGAGCTTGCCAGGAGTGATCCCTGAGCACAGGGCCAGGAGTATGCCCTGAACACTGTCAGGTGTGACCTCCAAACAAATGAAAAGAGGTGTTCTGTTTAATTTCCATGTATTTGTGAATTTTGCAGCTTTCTACTCATTATTGATTTCTATGTTCCGTCCATTATGATCGCAAAGAGTTCTTCATACAATTTGTATCATCTTGAGCTTTTTGTAGACTTTTTGGTGTTCTGACATTTTATCTGCATTAGAACATGTCCCTTGTAGGCTTGAGAATAATGTTTGTTCTGCTTCTGCTTGTCTGTTCAGTCCACCAGTCCTGTATGTTTAGATCCATCGCTTCCTGACTGATGTGCTGGATCCTTATGTTGAAAGTGGACTGCTGAAGTTCCCAGCTAGTGCTATATTGTATTCATTTCCCTTTCACTGATGCTTTCTTTCTTTCTTTAAACATTTAGGTGACCAAAGTGTATGTTAGTATTTAAGTTGTTAGATCATGATGGATTAACATTTTAATCATTCTGTAATGACTTTTATCTTTTTTTGACCATTTCTAAAATTATTTTCCGTCTGATAGTTGTTGGACAGCTTTTTCTGTTTGCCTGAAGTATCTTTTTTGTCCTTTCAGAACACTGCTTTTATTCTTTGCTTGAAATATCTCTACTGTTCCTTCATTCTCAGTTTCCGTGTACGTTAAAACTTATATGAGTTATTTTTTGGCATATGTGATTGGCTCTTGACTTTTCCATTTTTAAAAAATAAGTTTGACATTTTGAATTTTTGAACCAAGATTTAGTCCTTATATATTTAAGTGATTATTGATATGTAAGGTCTTGTTGTTCACTGCTTTCCACAGTTTTTGCTAGACTCTTGTTCTTTATCTCCTGTCTTGTTTGAGTTGATGAAGGTCATTTGCCTGGCTCTTTGCTACCTTCTATCCTTAGCTCTCAGCTTTTAAGTCAGAATTTAATTTTTCCTCAGGTTTTTGTTAACTTCAGAACCACTGAGAAGATGTTCTTCTCGTTATAGTTTGTCTAGTTTTTGACAATTGGTCTGAATTAGCTTGCTGTAGTTATACTGGTGAATTGAATTATGTCAGAAAAGACTTTGTTACTTTTATTTTGTTACTCTTATTTTATTTAAAAATAAGAGGATGATTTAGATCTTTTGCAAATGTCCTATTTTTGATCAGAAATTTTAATATTTTTCTTTACAGTGAGTTTGTTGATGCCAAAGCCTATCATGTTTAGATCCCTTTATAAGTTCAGTGGATTTCAGTATGAATCACTAAAGAGGGTTAGAGGTAGTACAACAGATAAGGCTCTTCTTTCGCCTGTGACTGACCCTGGTTTTATCCCTTGTACTGTGCATGTTTCCTGAGCAACGCAGGAGTGACTGAGTCATGAACAAAGAGCCAGGAATAGCCCATGAGCACTACTGGAGGTGGCTCCCAAAATCAATCAAAACAAGATTTACTAAAGAATAACTTCTTAAAATTTTAACAATTTATTTTATTTTTATTTTAGTATGTTGCTCATATAATGACATTGAAGTTATTAAGTACCTCTGTTACAATAAGAGAAAACAAAAATGTTCCAGAAATACTAAAAGTTCAGATCATTGGCCTGGGCACTCAGGTATCTCAGCGACCAGGAGCACAAGCACTTCGGTAAGTTTTACAAACTTAAAATTCTAATTCTAGGTATGGAAAGGATAGGAAAGATAGTATTATTCAGCATAAATTAGTAAGTGTTAGTTGTTCACTGATTCTTTCTCTTTCTATCAAGATTGTCTTTTAACATTTGCTTTAGTTTGGTTACAAAGCTTTATGAGGATTCATCATTTGTTCTGCGTTTCATTCCTAATAGTTATGGCATGGTGTTTACCTCATAGATTGAATACACAAAACTAAGCATAAGAACAGTAATTCCTGTTCTCAAGAAGTTAACGCTGCTGTTGATAAAAGGATGCTCAAAGTCAACCAAGAACTTCATAACATGGGGTTTGGGGTGATAATACAGTGGGTGACGTGTTTGCCTTGCTCACAGCCAACCTGGGTGTAATCACTGGCACCCCATATGGTCTCCTGAGCACCTCCAGGAGTGCTGACCTAGGAGTAACCCCTGAGCACTGCCAGGTGGCCCATAAAAACAAGGAGTAAACGAAACAAAAAATTGTGTAACATGTTAGAGAACCCACCTAGACCATGCTGTAGAGAGAATCAGGAGAGTACAAGATGATCCTAGATAGCGATCAGGGTGCGTGGGCAAGGGAGAAGAATTCATGAGTTAGGTGCAGCGTAACCAGCGTAACCGGGAGAGCTTTGCGGGATTCCGCAGTTGGCCAGGGGGACTTTTCATGTCAACAAGGGGGCAGTAAACAGAGGCAAGCCACAACTAGGTTGTAAAAGTGATGGGATGCCAGACAGAGGTGTTTGAACTTCATCTGTGGGTCATGGGTGTGGTTCTAGCTCCCAGAGTTGTTCTTTGCAAGGAAAATATGTTAGCCCATTGCATTACAAAGGATCTTGATTACAATATTTCTTTTTCTTGGTTGGATTGTAGAGTAGAAGCAAAGTTAGAACACTGGTACATAAACAGGCCTGCGGCAGCAGGAAGTTGTGCCATCACTCCGTGGCTTCAATTGGTGACCGTGCATCATCTCTGCTGAAGATTGAATTTGAAAGCAGCCCAGAGAATAGCACTGCCGACCAGTCTCTGGTTGTGGAGTCTCAGCCTGTGGAGGTCATTTATGATGCTGTAAGTGTGAGAGGAAATCGGTCTGCGTTAAAACCATTTTCTGTTTCTGACAGTTTTTACTTTCTCTGTTTGGCATTTATTTTCTTTGCAACTGAGTTTACTATACTTTCTGTTTTCTTAAATGTCATGTTTGGCAGTTAGTTTTCTTTCATCATGCACTGTAGTTATTTTTCTATCATAAGGTATATTTTTTATGCTTGTGTTAATTTAAAAAGCATAACACTTCAACAAAAGATTGCATTTATTGTACCAGTTGCTCGTAAGTTGGACTTTTTATTTTAGCTCATTACTGCTTATTTTCCCATTTTCCTCTCAACATTTTAGATTGAGGGTGAGGGGCCCAGAGAATTTTGGGAGCAGTTGAATTTGAAATAGTATTCACACGAGAAAAAAAATGAAAGCATCATTTAAGTGTTGCTGAAATTCTTGACCGAAATTGTATAGTCATGGCTCTGTCTTTTATTTAATCTCTCCTAAGTTGCCACAAAGTAGTCAGCAGAATGGACAAGTTCATACCCACTATATCACTTGTTGCCTTTTCGGCTGACATCTGGGCTCCCTGAAACATTTTCACTTTCCAGTTAAAAAAGAGCCAGAGTTTGGACAAAGGGCATTGTATAGAGACTCTGAAACTCATCACATTATCAGTTATAAGCTTTAAAATGTGGTAGAATACTTGTGGTTGCCAGTTTCGCCCTTTTTAAAGTAGATAGCTCAGTAGCCTTAGGTTTTGCCTTATACACCCTGTCTCAGGAACTCTTCCCTCCTGTACAACTCTCAGTTTCTTAAGTTCATGTTTTGGATGTGGCTTAGGACTAAACAGCTTCCCTGTTTCCCTTCAAGACTTAAAAAGTTCAGGGGAATCCAAGTGTGGTCCAGAGAAGTGGATTTTGTCTTCTGGCAAGTTGGGAGTAAAATTAGAAGTTTTACTTCTAATTCTGAGATGTCGGATGGACCTGACATCGCAGAACAGACTTAGGTGTGTTTGCCTGAAAGGGTGCACGCGTGCTTGGTCTTTTCCCAGGAAACTTACATGGCTGCTTCCTCTTTCCTCATTATTGTTTGCACTTGAGTAGGGTATAATCTCTTTGGGAATTCCTGCCAAGTTCAAAGCCAAACTTGTTCAGAATTTAGTCTGAAACTTAAAAAATTGATAATAAAATATTACACTTTATCATATTTCAAATTATTTTTATAGAAAACCATCAATGCAGTGGTTGAATTTTTTTCAGTCAAATAAGGGATTAGATCTCGAGCAAATAACATCTGCTACATTAATGAAGCTGGAAGAAATTAAAGAGAAGACCGCAACAGGTAAGGTATTTGGCTGTGTTAGCCTCTATTAAATGTTGCTTCTGTTTTAACATAGACATCACACTTAAAATACAGAGGTTGTTCCCTCGATTTTTGGCACAGTCTATATTAGACAGTCAGGCTGTGTTTCCTCTCACAGCTCGTGGGGTCACACACAAGTGCTAGCCAGGGCCCAAACAGAGTGGCACGGGGTATGAATTCCGAGCCACCCCAGGAGAGGTGAAACAGCCCTCCATTTACGTTACTAAAACCCACGTCGTATCTTGCACAGATCTGGCTTTAGTAGTCACTTGTTTTGTGTTATTGGTTTAATTATCGTTATTATTTTTTTGCTTTTTTGGGTCACACCTGGCGATGCTCAGGGGTTTCTCCTGGCTCTGCACTCAGGAATTACTCCTGGCAGTGCTCAAGGGACCATATGGGATTCTGGGGATCGAACCTGGGCCAGCATGGGCCGGCCGTGTGCAAGGCAAATGCCCTACCCGCTGGGCTATCGCTCCGGCTGTGTTATTAGTTATTTCTGCGCCACATCTGGCAGTGCTCAGGAGTTCCTACATCTCAGTGCTCTGGCTATTCCCACTGGTGCTTGGGAAATGTGGCCTGGTGCCCGAGCTTGTTCTCAGCCTGCAAAGCATTGATCTCTTCATTTCTCTCTCTGACTCTGAATCTAGGGTCAAAGGAAAAGAAATATTTTGTGTAATTTTGGGGTCTCAAGGGGTACTTTGGGAGACCTCAGGGCTCCTCCTGGCGATTCTCATCCAGCTGGGCAGAAGGTTCAGTGAGAGGCTCAGGGTGCAGAAAAATGAGGGCTCTGAGATCACTCAGACAAGCACCTCATGGGCTGGAGCCTTCAGGTCTGTATGCTCTGGTGTTGAGGAACATCAGTACCAGGGACTGAACCTGGATCAGCCGCACGCAAGGAGTGTGCCTCAATCCTGTACTCTCTCCAGTTCAGTCTCCTTTCAAAGATGTCTGTCTTATTACAGCAGTTAAGGTGCTGGACTTGGATGCAGCTGAGCCTGGTTAGATTGCTGGTGCCTCCTTTGTTCCCCGAGTACCTCCAGGAGTGATCCCCGAGTGTAGAGCAGGAGTAAGCCCTAAGCACCTCTGGCTGTGCCCCTCCTGCCCCCAGATGATTTCTTTGTAAATGCCTATTTTGTACAGCCTGGCCTCTAAACCCAAGGCCATTATTTTATTTGCTTACTTTATTAAAAAGAAATATTTTATTCCAGATAAAATACTAGCTGTGCTGGGTTTCCAGTACTGTGCAGTCTGACTGTTTCCTGTTGGTCATGAGAGTTTTCTCCCCACTTGGCCGAGTGAGACTGCAGTCTCTGAGATGTGCTACTCCTACGTCCTCCACCACACTTTTAGAGTGATATTCTTAATGTTGTTATTCATAATTGATTGCATATTTTAACGCGACCCTCTCATCTTCCGTGATTTGCTTTTTTCTTTTCTTTTTTTTTTTTTTTTTTTTAGGGCTTACACATATGATTGAAACTCGGAAAGTCCTTGATTTAAGGATAAATTTAAAGCCTTCTTATCTAATAATCCCAAAGACAGGTTTTCATCAGGAGAAATCTGATCTTCTCATTTTGAATTTTGGTACATTTCGGGTATGTATGTATGTATTTTGGACTGCATTCTTATTTTACTGGGAGGGGTTGGTTAGGGAGGTGTGTGTAGGGAGGGGTTCCTAAGCAGTGCTCAAGGAGTCTGGGGGCCGCTTCTGGAAATTGTCAGCCTACCTACTGGGCCTGGGGACCAAGGATACCTGATTTGGGGGCCCACATGGTGGTGCATATAGAACCAGGTCAGCCACATAAAGGCTTTTTTTTTTCTTCATGGAATCAACGTTCAGTAGACCATTACAAAGCTGTTCATGATTGGGTTCAGTTATACAATGTTGCAGCTCCCGGCCCTCCACCAGTGCACATTTCCCACCACCAATGTGCCCTGTTTCCCTCCTACCCACCCCCACAACCTGCCTCTGCAGCTGGCAGTTTTCTTCTGTTTCTCTCACCTTCTCTCTCCTTTTGCGCATTGTGTTTTGCTAAACAAGACGTTGAAGGATGATCATTTATATTTCTTTACCTACTTTCCATACTCAGTCTAGTCTGGTATTACTATTCCCAGCTAGTGTGGTAAAACTGATTGATCCCTTCTCTATCTTACCTACCTTCCACTCCCCACACCTTTGTGGTAGATTCCAACCCTGGACAGTTCCTTCTGGCTCGTTTTGCCCAGCCTTGGATATTAGTCTCAGACTATTTATTTTCTTATATCCCACAAATGAATGTAGTCATTCTATAGCTTTAATTTTCCTTCTAATTTTACTCAGCATGATACTCCCCAGGTCCATCCATTTATAGGCAGATTTCACAACTTCATTTTTCCTAACAGCTGCATAGTATTCCATTTTATAGATGTACCATAGTTTCTTTATTCACTTATCTGTTTTCAGGCACTCAAGTTGTTTCCAGATTCTAGCTATTGTGAATAGTGCTGCAATGAACATAGAATTGCAGATAGTGTTTCTGCTGTGTTTTTGGGCCCCCAAGGTATATTCCCAGAAGCGGTATTGCTGGGTCAGATGGGAGCTCAATTTGTAGTTTATTTGGGAAGTGTTGGGGAACGCCTCCGGGGTTCTCGACAGTGTCAGGACAGAGGTTCTCTTCTACCTCCGAGGACGCCGGGAGAACAGATGAAAACTCATGAGTCTGGTGCAGTTCCAAAAAGGCTTTTAACAGTACAAAAGATCTTCCACAGCACTCCAATATAATGAAAAACTTTAGCTCTAGTCCGAACTTAGACCATACAAAAGAGCCTAAGTCTCCCACCAAAGAGAGAGGATCTCACCCGAGCTGAGTCCTACCCAGAAGAAGGAGCAAAAGGCCAAAGAGCAAAAAGCCGAAAGCCAAAAGCAAAAGGCTGAGGAGCCAAAAGCCACAGGAGCCAAAAGCTGAAGGCTAAAAGGCCCAAAAGGTGAAGCGTGAAGGGGCCTCAAGTCAGCCCCTTATATACACCAAATTAATCCAACCAGGAGGGTCATGTCAACAAAGAACTCTAAACAGAGTGTAGTGCCACACCCTATTGCAGGTATAAACAAAGGTTATGCCAAGGACTAATCCCGAGATTATCTCTTATGTAAAACACTGGAGAGAGAGAGAGAGAGAGAGAGAGAGAGAGGTTTGATATAAAGTAATACATCTTAACTTCATGAGCTTCATGTAATCTAGATAGTACCCACAAGGTCCTTCTTATTATTATCTGCACCAGGGTGATTCTGAGTATCTTGTTCTCCTGTACTGAAAGGGTCACTCTCGCTTGCTTAGAGCAATCTAGTATGATCCTTCCTATAGTCTTCCTATAGTCTCAGCGTAGCCAGGGTGGTAGTCTCCTGGTAAATTCTAACTGTCCCACGTTGGGTGCAGTGGGTATAAAGAGGAGCTGTGCCCAATCTAGAAAACATAGAAGTCTTAGTAGATGTATAAGTCAGAAGTTATTCAATCAAGGTGACTTCTGTAACTGCCACACCCTCTAGCAGTGTTTACATAGAAGAGAGGTCTCATTAGAATGAACCTTGACTTAAATAGATTAAGCTGGGAGTGGGCAAAACATCAAAACTCCCAGAATAGCTAAACCTGTCCTCCAACAGGGGAGTGTCCATATTGTTTTCCAAAAAGGCTGTACCAGTTGACATTCCCACCAACATAGAGTCCCCTTATCACCTCATCCATGCCTGCTCTGGTTGTTCTTTGCTCTTTTGTATTTGTGCCAGTCTCTGTGGTGTGAGATGTCTCATTGTTGTTTTGATTTGCATTTCCTTTATGATTAGTGAAGGGAGGTATTGTTCATATGCCTTTGGCCATTTGAATTTCTTCTTTGATGAAGTTTCTGTTCATTTCTTCTCCCCATTTTTTGATGGGGTTGGATGTTCTTTTCTTGTAAAGTTCTACCAGTAAAAGACCCTTATTTATCCTTGAACTGTCTCTTTGGTCCTGTATTTTTTGTTCAACATCACTATCACTATCTTCCCGTTGATCATCTATTTGCTAGAGCGGGCACCAGTAATATCTCCATATGTCCTGTCTCATGCTAGTAGAACCCAAAGGCATCCGCTTGCTCCAGGAACATAAAGAGCCTCAAAACATTATATTAGGTCATTGGAATGACCTAATATAAGTGTTACTGGTATTTGGCATATCAAATACGACACGAGCAGCTTGCCAGGCTTGCCGTGCAGGTGGCATACTCTTGTAGTCACCTCTAAATAAAGCATTTATTGATGAACCGCGGCAGCTAGTGGCTGCGCGAGCCGGGCTGTGATAGTCTGGTCTGTTGGGTGGATTTGTGACCCAGAGGGGAAGTCCGGATGTGGAAAATGGTGGCCCCCATGGAGTAAGGGGGTCGTCTGGCTTGTTGTGAGGCTCTGCTGGGGTGGCAGGCCAGGGCTAGAACCCGCCATGCCTCCCGGGTGCCTCATGAGCAGCTGGGCACAGGGAGAGCAAGCAGCAGCTCTGCCCCATCTCTGAGAGTCTCTGGTTCAACATACCTGAGCCGGATTGAAAAAAAACTGCTGCAGGGTGGGTGTCGATGATCCAGGCTGTGATAGTCTGGTATGCTGGGTAGAGTTGTGACAAGAGGGAAGTCTGGATGTGGAAAATGGCAGCCCCCATGGAGTAGGCGGGTCGCCTGGCTTGTTGTGAGGCTCTGCTGTTTGTTCAACATACTTAGCTATTTGATAATTTTGATGTTTTTCCCTCAGTTCACTTTCTTTTTTTGGCATCACACCCGGCAATGCTCAGGGGTTTCTCCTGGCTCTGCACTCAGGAATCACTCCTGGCTGTGCTTGGGGGACCATATGGAATGCCGGGGACCGAACCAGGGCCGGCATGGGCCAACGCTGCAAAGCAAACACCCTACCCGCTGGATCATCGCCCGCCCACCCTCAGTTTTCTTTAAATTGAGACTTATTTCCTATTGATGTTTTATTAAGCCCAAATTTAGAGTACTAATATTTGTGTGTATGTGTGTATGTATGTATGTACACGCATATGTATTTAAATATTTTGGCTGCTATTAAAGTAAAAAAAGGAAACCCCAAATTCGTTGTATCATTGTAGATGATTTGACATTGAAGACTGAATAGCCTTTTTCTAAATGCAAAGAATCATTCCTAATACTTAGTGACTCCTGGGTTGCAAGAGTTGAGTTACCCATGTACAATAGAAAATTGTACATGTATGAATATGCATTTGTTTAAACCACTACTAGCAAATAACTAGAGCAAAATAACTACTCATATTTTGATGATGAAGCCTCTTAAAGGGTTAAGCCTCTAGGGAAAACATAAAGGATTCGAAAATATGTCATCCTGATAAATCCTAGGAAGAGGGAAAAGAAAGTAAGACTGAGGCTAAAGACTCGGGACCCGACTGTGACGCTGTAGTGGGGAGGAGGAAGCAGAGATCAGGCTGTTGGATGGTGATTAATTTAGGCTTGGTAGTATGGGAGCAGAGCCATGGCTTGGCAGGAAGTCTTGTCTTGGCAGGTTATTGATGTCAAGGACCGTGCGACCCTTCTCCTTATGAATGAGTATATGCTGGGCGGGAGCTAGCAGAGGAGGGAAGACACTGTCTACTGTAGCTGCAGCAACTGCGGCCATGGTTCAAATCCCCAGCACCACACATGGTCCCCTGTGCATTGTCAGGGCTCATTCCGAGAGCTAGGAGAATCCCCAGAGCACTGCTGAGTGTAGCCCCTGAAACAAGTAGACAAATACAAATACATAAATGAGCTCATACTTGAAGGAGAGTCTGAATTCCTCTTACCAAACCTAATTGAGTTACTTGCTAAAATATTCCTAGTGAAATATTTGTAAGTAATTGTAAGATGTGTCGAAAAATGAATTTATTAACACCTGTATTTATATTTAGGTATATTTAGAAAACAGGATCAGGACCCGTGAGGTGGCTCAGCGGGCTCAGCGTGTGCCTGGTGGCAGGGCCTGTTTTCTTTAGCCCCGCCTGGTCCAGGGAGCACCCCTGATCTTGCCCAGAAATCAAGAAAACAAAGGAAAAATGGAAAATATACAGTGACTATTTTGATTTATGTGTTTTCTGTTAATAAATTAAACTTCCATTTCTCCATTTTAGCTCAACAGTAAAGACCAAGGTGCGCGAAAACCAGTCATTCATCTCTCGAAGAACTGATGGACAAGGCATACGATAAGTTCGATGTGGAGATAAAAAGTGTGCAGCTCCTCTTCGCGCGCAGGTAACTTGGGCTCCGTTCCGTAGGCTCGTGAATGGCTTCAGTCAGCAGGTGGGTGGTGCATGTGCTTCTGCCCTCGTGATGCCCATGCGCTTCTTACCCTCTTGGTCATTTAAGAAAACCTGAGGGCAGCCAGAGGGCTGTGGCACGTGCCTGAATGTTGAGCGTGCTCGTGCCACCCAGCATGGCCCCTGAGCACTCCCGAGCACTGCTGGGGAGCACCTGTTCCCCAGGATCAGGCCTTAACAGGACACTTCTTGCACACCGTTGCCCCAGTGAGAAAGGAAATAATACATTTGACTTTATCTTATGGTATAAAGCCTAATTTTATTTATTACAATATTTTTGGTTTTGGGGACCATGCCTATCTATGTGTGCTGAGGACTTAGCTCTTGGTGGGGCTTGGGGGATTAAGTGTGACACCAGGGACCAAACCCAACTAGGCCATGTGTCAGGTAAGCACCTTAACCCTTGTAGTATCTTTCTGGCCCTCCCCCTCATTTGAATCTCATGTTTTAAGTTATTTTCTTGTCTGTTGCCCTGTAATATATGAAACTACCCCAAAGAAAACTGGTAGTCTCAGCAGGCTCCAATCCCGTTGTCTCAATACTTTGAGGATATCTCAGTGTTGTTTTATCATACTGCCTTTATATATTTTACTATATTAGCCTAGTCTTTATTTCAGTAGTAATTTTCCAGAGGCTTTGGTATATTCTACTATTTATGTAAGGATTTCTGGTTCATAATATGCCTTTAGTTTCTAGAAACAGTGTATATTTCAGAATATTAATTCCTTTAATGGAAGTACTTACATAGACCATGAAAACTGCTGTATCTTTGGTATGTGCTTAGAAATAGTTGTTTGAATTATAGGTGATAATTTGAATAGGAATTTTTTGGGGGATTGGGCCACACCTGGTGATGTTTAGGTGTTATTCGGGTTCTTCACTCAGGAATTATATCTGGCAATGCTCAAGGGATCATATGCATGCCAGGGATTGAACCTGGGTCAGTTGTGTTCAAGGCATGCACCCTACCTGCTATACTATCTCTGTGACCTACATACTATCTCTGTGACCTAAGATTTGCATAGGATTTTATTAGTCATATGTAACTCTGTCTTTGGGGTTATATAAAATGTAGTATATCCTTGTTAAGAGATCTTGCTTGTTAAAGCTTATTTTTCTTTAGATTATGTGCTGAACTAATATAATTACACCTAGTGCAATTATAACATATTTTTTTAACTGAAATGCCTATCTTTACATTCATTCTGAAATGAAGGTACTGAGTTCCTGATTGTTTTCCTGTTTATTCTTAAATGCAAGATATTATATATCTTGTATTTTTCAAAAATTTAACATTAAATATTCCAAATAATTAATATTTTCCCAAATATTTAAATTTTTTAAGTCAATGTCTTAACTTTTGTGAAGTCAGACTTTTGTCAGTCTGTATAATTCTTTAAAATGAGAGCCGGAGAGACAGTACAGTGGGGAGGCACTTGCTTTGGATGCAGTCATTTGATCTGAGGCACCATGCAAGGTTCCTTTGATCCCTGCCAGGAGTGACCCCTGAGCACAGAGCCAAGAGTGCTGCTGGGTGTCACCAAAGCTAAAAGCAACAGTTCTTTTGAATCGTAGCTCTAGAAATGAAAATGGGTTTCATTGGCAGTGTTCTTCATTACCTGTTTCAAGCATTTGTTTACATAACATCATATCACAAAAAGAAGACCAGGCAATAAATAATAACCAGCTGCTTTATATTTACTTTTTAAGAGGAAGATTGGAAAAAGTGCCGATTTCAGCACCCATCAAGTATGCACATACTGCAGCCCATGGATATTCACGTTGAGCTGGCCAAGGCGATGGTAGAGAAAGATACTAGAATGGCCAGGTAATATAGGTGTTTCTTTATATTATAAAATCAGTGGTATGAATTTATCTGTGCCACTGGATTTTAAGAAAGTAGAGTGTATTTCTTTTCTCTTTATTTTGTGTTTTAGGGCCACACTGGTGATTCTAGTTAATCTCATAAGCATCTAGTGCTGTAAGTTTCCAGAATTTCCTCGAAATTCTGCTTTACTGTACCCTCCACATCTCCATTCTTTATGCTGCCAACCCGCCTGCCCCTTGTTAACTGATACCCTCTATTTTAAAAAATCATCATTTCGTATATTTCGTTCATACTTTAATTATTCTAGGTGGGAAAGTTCACCTAGTTTCTCTAACTGCTCTGCTTTCATTTTTATGTAATGTTACAAAAATCTACTTACATTTAATGACTGTGTTCCGTTTCAGAACACTTTTGCATTAGGTTCAGTCCTTTGAGATGGGACCCAGTCCTTTGAGGTAGACCTTTTGAGCCCTGTTTGTTTTTTTTAACATTTAAGATTTGTGCATTATATAGAAAATCATGATATATTAATCAGGCACTCCTCTGAGTGAGCCATTCATATCTCAGTTTGGAAGACAAAGAAAAGACCCTTCCTCATTTCCGTAATACTCTTGGGATAGTTCGCAGACCTAAGTCGAGTAGGGAAGCAGAACAGAAGGAACTGCTGAAAGGAAGCTGCTGTAGAGGCAGAGCAGTGAGTGGGCAGTGCCTTCACAGAGGTGGAGCTGCCCGCGGAGGAGGCCCAGAGCAGTGAGTGGGCAGTGCCTGGCAGACGCCTTCACAGAGGCGGAGCTGTGGTGTTGCTCGTGCAGGAGGCCCAGAATAAGCCTGTGCATACCTGAGTGCTGACAGTGTTGAAAGGAATAAGTGCAGGGTTATTATGAGGAGCCAGAGTCCTCATTATAGGATCTCTATGATGTTTCTTAAAAATCTCTGATACCAGGAAAAGGTTTGGTTTTAATAGTTTTGGTTTTAAAAAGCAGGAATTGGTTTGCAAGTATTCAAATAAAAGTGAGTTAACTTGAAAGGTTTGGTTGCTTAAGAAGGAAGCCTTTACCGGAGGGAGAGGTCGCTCAGTGGCAGAGCTTTTGTGTTATATGTGAGGCCCTGGGTTCGACTTCTGAGACTGAAAAAAAATAATAAGTGGTTTGGACCTTGGTCTACATAGAGCTTCCCATTCTTTAGTAACATTAAGTAAATGAGAATTTAAAATGACATTCATGTAGCTCTGACTTCATATAGTCACTTCTCTGTTCCCTTCCCCTTACCAACACATAGAGGATGGATCTCAAAATTGAACGTTGGTTTGTATGTTTAGATTCAAAGTCTCAGGAGGACTTCCATTGATGCACGTGCGAATTTCTGATCAGAAGATGAAAGATGTCCTGTGTTTGGTTAACAGTATTCCCTTGCCACAGACATCAACTGAAAAGTCTCCAGAGAGGCAGGTAAATGGGTATTAGAAAAATGATCTCTCTCTCCCTCCCCTTCTACATGTGTAATATATATATATATATATATATATATATATATATATATATATATATATATATATATATATATATAAAACTTCCTTCAGCTGTTTTTGAACTATTTGTCTTCAGACAATCTTTAATTTATTTTTATTAAAATTTCTTTGATTTACAAAGTTGTTCATTATTTAGTCATTTCAGACATTTAGTATTACAGCACCACCAGTGTGACCTTCCCTCTTAGACTTAAACACATTTATTTTATATTTCTTGTTCCAACAAAACTTTAGGAAATTGCAAATAGAATGATTAGAAAATAAATCAGTAGGAGCCAATTTGTGATTGCTGTATGATTTTAACCTATACAGAAAATAAAACCCTCTAATGCAATATAATAAAATGCTTATTCTCATTTACATAAGTTTTCAACTCTAGAGTCTAAAGTATATTGAATATAAATTTGGGCTACACTAGCATGTGATAGGATAAATGGAAACGTTACTGGTGCCTGCTCAAGCAAATCAATGAATAACGGGATGTCAAGTGATCAAGTGATCAAGTGATCAAATGATTTGAAACTCATTATGGTAGTAATAATGCCTTACCTGTCATTGATAAAACTTAAAACAATTCTGTGCTAATACATTTTAGAGTTTATATGAAATAAGCGAGACCTATTCCTGTGAATTTTATATAAACACTGTGGTTTGCAAACTTGTTCATGTTGATTTGTTAAAGATATTCAATATTCCAACACCAATCCTACTGCCATTGTCAACTTCCCAACCACACCGCAAGCCTGCCCCCATAGAAGGCTCACAGTAATTTATTTTTATATTGCTTGTTATTAATAAATTGCTAACAGAATGTTTAAAAATATTTCCTTAGAAGAAAATGACTGTAAATTGTTGTACCTCACCATGGAGACATTAAGTCCTTGTAGAAGGAATGGCTAAGAAGTTGTTACAGGTTAAGCCTTCTGTGTTACTATTTTGTTAGTCAAGATTGGTTGCCTTCCATTACATCCAGTCCAATCTGATGTGCTACTACTGGATTATCAGTGTTGTAGGTTTTGTTGATGTTGACTGTGTGATCCAGGATGTCCAGAATTTTTAACTGGGTGGTACAGCTGGAGTAAAGTTTTTTGACTGGGTGATGCCTTTGGGGTATAGATGTGACTGCCAGAGCATCCTGGAGTGCAGGGAGATGGGGGGGAGGTAGCCCATCTTGACTCTGAGAAAGCCTGGGGGTTTCAGCCAAAAACCCACATACCTGAATTTTCCAATGGTTAATGCCTGGTGAGTTTCTGCCCAAGACAGTGGAGTCTGGCCAGAGGAATGGTGACAGTTGCAGTGTGGAAGTCAGCTGTGTTGGGCTGTACTCGGGCAGGATCAGGGGAGGGCCTGCGCCCCTGAGTGCCCGTGCCCCCCTGAGTGCCCCCAAGTCTCAGCCATAGTGGGTGTCCAAAAATGTTTTGGCTAACTTTTCAAAATTTTAAGGATATTTACTTTATGAAATTTTGAAATTTAATGTAGAATCTACATAAATATTATAGGCTATTTTTAGTACTATTTTAGGTGGTAATAGATCATCAAATTCAGGGAACAAAGGAAAAGAATAAAGGAACAAATGAAAGTGAAATGAAAATGAACATAAATGAATAAAAAAAGAAAGACAAAAATCTTTCTAATTTATGAAATATTAAAAACAATTATATAAAGGTCTTTGAAATGCTGCAAAATGAAGATTTCTTATGTATTTGACTTTGAAGTTCTGGTCATTTTAACTGGAATTGATCTTTATAGTGTAAAATAAAGGATGGAGCTGATGTAAAATTTGAGAGAACAAATTACTGCTGTTTTTTGAACCTGTACCAAATATGCAGTTAATACTGTAGTAGGAAGAAACTACTAAGTGTACTGTCTAGTATATGTAGTTCTGCTCCGGTAAGTACAGGTGCTAGTCTTTATTATTATTAAGCTCCAGTCAAATATTAGTTGATTGTTTCTATTGTTTAATTATTTGTTGTGAGTGTATGTGTTTTTCCATCTATCTCTTCCATGAGCATTTCTGTATTTCCCTTTTTTATGTGCATTAATGCTTCTTGTGCAGTATGTTAGGGAATCTTTTGTGCTTTTTTTTGCTAGGTAGCTTCAATTCCTGTTATTTCTGATAAGACGAAAGGCCTGCTTGGTGTTTCACTGTTGCTGGATGGAATAGAATCAGGTAAGAGGAGTAATGAGTTCTGTATAAAGCAAGATTGCAAGTTGGTATGCGCAGAGGAGAGCTACAGAAAATAAAAGTCATTAGAAAGGTGTTTCAGTGAGTTATTGACTTTAGTTCTTTGTATTACTAAAAGCAGTGTGACTTTGAGTCAGACTTTTTATAAGTTTTTTTTTTCTTTTTGGGTCACCCCTGGTGATGTTCAGGAGTTACTCCTGGCTCTGCACTCAAGAATTACTCCTGGCCTTGCTCAGGGGACTATATGGGATACCAGGGATCGAACCGGGTCAGCTGCATGCAAGGCAAATGCCCTACCGCTGGACTATCACTCCAGCCCTGAGTCAGATTTTAAGCCCAGGTTTTTTCATTTGAATGTAAGGATTTTTGTGATTGACAGTGCCTAAAGGACCAAATAGGCCAGTTTCTGACCCAGATCTCTTGAGTCCTTTACTTTAATCCTGATCTCACTGATTTTCTTTGATTTTGAGCTAGAGTAAAAGGCTTTTTGTGGGCAGATATTTCTGTTTTCTTTCATTGTGGTGTCCTTTGTGACTAGTATATCAATAGACAATAGATGGTGCCCATGAATTTTTTTGTTGAGTACTGTGGAGGAAAAAATAATCTGATGATTTGATTTTATCTGTGTTTATCACATATCAGATTGAGAAGCTCTTTAGGGCTTAAAAACCAACATTGAGAGCCATAGAGATAGTACAGTGGGTAGCGTGTTTGCCCTATGCATGGCTGACCCAAGGGTGATTCCAGGCTAGTAGAGCCAAGAGTAACCTCTGAGCACTGTGGGGTGTGGCCCAGCCCTCTTCCTCCCCAAAATTGAAATTATAGTTTGAATATGAAGAGGTTATATGTCATAAATGGATACTTACATTCAATATTTAAATTTGAGTATTTACTGGATTTTTTTTTTTTTTTGGGGGTCACACCGGTAAAGCTCAGGGCTTTCTCCTGGCTCTGCACTTAGGAATTACTCCTGCAATGCTCAGGGGTTTCTCCTGGCTCTGCGCTCAGGAATTGCTCTGGGCGGTGCTCGGGGACCATATGGGATGCCGGGGATTGAACCCAGGCCGGCACGGGCCAGCCGCGTGCAAGGAAAACGCCCTACCCGCTGGGCTATCACTCAGACCCCTTGTAGCATACTCCTACAAGAGTATGCTACCCGCCCGCAGAGCCTGGCAAGCTACCCGTGTTGTATTTGATATGCCAGATACCAGTAACAATTATAGACCTCATTCCCATGACCTGATGGAATGGTTTGAGACAGTTTATGTTCCTGGAGCAAGCAGATGCCCTTGGGCTCTACTTGCATGAGACAGGACATATGGAGATGTTACTGGTGCCCGCTCGAGCAAATCAATGATGAACGGGAAGACAGTGAAAGTGATACTGGATATTTTCTCAAGTCCAATAAATGTTTTCTCTTTAGAGTCTGATGATGAGTATTTTGATGCTGAGGATGGAGAGACACACGGTGGAAAAAGCACAAAGGGGTCAGAACTCAAGAAAGGCCCAGAGTCCCCCAGTGAGGAGCTCATCACTCTTCAGCTAAAGTTTGAAGTCAAAGAGGTGTGTTTATTTCGTCTGCACATATGTAAATATATTTTTGTTATTATATAGATACAAATTTTCTATACATGCTACATTTCTTGGTGTGTGGTGTGGAGATTCATACTCCGATTCTCATACTTGCAAGGCAGATGCTCTGTCCTAAGTTATCCCTGGCCACTGTACTGTATTTGTAGACTTGTCTCATGGCAGACTGAAGCATTAATTTTAATAAAATTGTAGTATTTATATACTACACACGCACACACACACACACACACTTTCAAGGAAGGGGAATATGTTTTGAAAACTGATAAGTGTATTGAGATTATTCTGAAAAAGCTTCAGACTCAGAGCTTTTCTTTTTTTGTGGGACATTTCTGTGAGACTTTTGATTTTTCTTTTTTTGTTTGTTTGGGGGCTACACCTAGCAGTGGTCAGGGCTTACTCTGGGCTTTGTGCTCAGGGATCACTCCTGGCAGGGGTTGGGGGCCCATATGTGGTGGGTCTGCTGTGAGGAAGGCAAGTACCCTACCCACTATACCATGACTTCTTCCCCCTTTTTTTTCAGTTTTATACTAAGATTTATTGTTATGTTTATAATTTTGAATGATATAAAAAGTTTAGATCTCCAGCATATATTTATGGTTGTTTATAAATATATACATATTCATAATATGTATGTATACATATTCATAAATATATAAAAATATAAATGAAATCTTAAGTTAGTTAAATATATCAGTGCTATGTTAATATATTGTTATTTATTAAATTTTTATTTAATAAAAGGAAGAGGTATTAGCATGCAAAGATGTTCAGCTATATCATTTGGAAAGGATTGATACTAAGGACATTACATTTAAAAGAGATACAGGATTTGAGAGATAGTACAGAGGTAAGGCATTTGCCTTGCATGCATTGGACCCCAATCTGATTCGCAGCATTGCTTATGATCCTCTGAACACTGCCTGGAGTGACCTCCTGAGTAGAGAGCTGGGAGTGAGCCCTGAACACTGCTGGATATGCCCTCCATTTCCCCCCCCCCCCCCCCAGTGAAATTACATCTAGATGCACATGTGTTTTTGGTAAGTGTAGTGTTTATCTCCGTGTAGTGAGATTACATTTTTAACATTTTTCATTTGGACTTGTTTCTTTCCCCATGTATTTTAAATTTTGAGACTGAAAATATGTTGCTTTAATGATTAAGTTAAAAAAGACTAAATGAGTTTCCCTATGATTGACTCCTGTATAGTTCAGTATTTTAAAATACGTCAGGAAATCTGATTTTAGTTGTTTTTTGTTCTATAAGCAAATCTCTCTCAGTGTTATCGGTATTCCTTTAACAAAAGGTGTGTGTGTGCTGCCTTTCCCTGGCCTTGGCGTCTTCCTCTCAGTTCCCCTCTGAAATAATAGCAAGGTGCCAGGCAGGTATCTGGAGCACATGCTTTCCTGGGGGCCCAGGTTCAGTCCCCTGTACTGCCAGGGAGTACCCCTCTGAGCTCTAGCAGGGAATAGTCCCTGAGCACTGCTGGTTGTGCTCCCCGGCCCCCCACCCCCCCTGCCCAACACACAACAGCAACAACAACAGGCGAACAACAAATAAAATATCAGAAAATTTGTTGACTCTGTCTTGGAAATCCATTTGTTGTTCTTTCCTTCCAGTGCATTGAGCTCATTGTTCACATCACCGTGTGACCACCATTGCTCTCTGGGTGCTGTCCTTGCTGCTGACTGATCCTCTGTGTGCATTATGTACATCACTGCTCCACAGGGGACAGTGATCCTCACAGCATGCCACTGCACTCTCAGGGCTTTCTCGTGCCTTCCCATCATACTCAGGGTAAAGGACTAAGTTCATCCTAGGCTGTAAGGCTCCAACTGCTTTAGGACTCTTGCCCCATGTGCCCTCTGCTTTTGTCGCCAGTTCTCTTCTCCCTGCACAGACATACTTCCTTCATTTTGTTGGTCAGTACTTGTCAGTGCCATCCTATTCTGGTTTAGACATTGGTGTTATAACAGCGAGCATGCCCGGTCCAGAACCAAGGGTTTGCCATCATCTGTACCTTCCATTTCTTTGTCTTGTTACTCTTTCTTCCTCTGATCGGCAAAAACATCTGTATTTTTCCTTCTCTCTCTGATTTGTTTGTCCATTCAGTTGCGGTGAGCTGCATCATTTCATCCTTTCTTACGGCTGCGTGGTATTCCATTATGTGTTTATACCACAGCTTCTTTATCCATTTGTCTTTTTATGCGGCGTTTGGTTGTTTCCATGTCCCGGCTTGGTACTGCATTGAACATAAGTGTGCATTTATGTCTTTCACGTTAAGCTTCTTGCATTTTGGTGATAGATGCCAACTGCATTCACTGGGTCATACTGAGCTCCATTCCTAGTTGTTTGATAAATCTCCGGCTCTCCATAGGGGCTGAGCCAGATGGCATTCCCACTGCTGTGGACAGAGTTCCTTTCCACCGCATCCCTGCCAGCACGGGTGGTGTCCCATGCTCTTGACATATGCCATTCCCGTTGTTCTTGACATATGCCATTCCCGTTGGTTTAATTTCATTTCTCTGAAAATAATGGTGATACTTATTTTGTCACCAAATGTGATTTTTTTTTTTTTTTTGGTTTACATGGGCCTCACCAATAATCTTCCAAGGCCCAGAGGTCACTCCTGTGACACTTGGCCTGGTGGCGGGGCCTAGTGCTCCTTGTCCAGGCCCACGTGTACACAGCATGGTTTCACCCTTTGAGTTAGTCCCCAGTCCCAAGCTTGGTTTTTATAATAAGATACAGTATAAGAAAATCATTGCAAAAGAATCAATGCAGTCTTTGTTTGTTTAATTTTGGGGCCACACCCAGTGGTACTCAGAGGTTACTTCTGACTCTGCACTAAAGTATTACTCTGCAGTGTATGGGGCTCCAGGGATCAAACATGGCTTGGCTGCTTGCAAGGTGAGCACCTTACCCAATGTACTATCACTCTAGCCCCCAGAATTCATGCAGTCTTATTTTTGTAAAAGTAAATCAATATTGGATATAAAATTTTATTATGACTTTTATGTGTGTCATTTGTTTTAATAAAAGTATTTAAGATCGTGATTTTAATTATTTTGTATTGTAACTTGAGCAGAGGGCTTACTTATGATACATGTGAAGAAGGACTTTCGTTTTGCCATAAATATAATTCAAACTACTTAATGACCTTTCACTGCTTGTTCCAATTGTCTTAGGTGATTTTAGAATTTACCAAACAACAGAAAGAAGAAGAAACAATTCTAGTATTTAATGTTGCTCAGTTAGGAACAGAGGCGACTGTGAGAACATTTGATTTAACAGCAGTGTCATATTTAAAGAAAATCAGCTTGGATTACCATGAAATTCAAGGTAATAGCTGTGAATAGAAATAATAGTCTACAATGAATGTTTTATCATTTTTGAGTATTTGAAGCTTTTACTCTCATTATATACTGTATATTAATGTAAAATGACTTATAATGAGAAATAGCACTATTCCAAGCATTTTACCATCAATATCAGTGCTTGGAAGTAAGCATTGTTATTATCTCAATTTTACATATGAGGAGCTAAACAAGGGCATAAATTGGTTATAGATTTACTTAAAGTAAATTCTGAGTAAGCTGCTCTCACAGGATTCAAAGCTGGGAGTCTGGTCCTAGGGCCTGTGTCCCTAAGGGCTCTGAGAGCCCGTATGAATTCCCGCACATAAGAAGTAGGATTTCCGTCTTCTCCGTAAAGGGCAGGCGGAGAAGTGGCCTGCTCAGGACTGTCTTATCTGAACGGGAGACCTAAAGTTTGTATCTGATGGTAGAATCTTGATGCTCTGTTCTCCCTGTTGAATAATCAGAATAGCATTATGGTATCACTTATAAAACTAAAACATGGTGAGAAGTAAAATTCATTCTTGTGTAAGGTCTTGCAGCTTGTTAATTTCAGTGACTATCTTCTATTTCCATTAGAACTTCGAGGAATGAATGAACCGGCCAGTCTACAATAAACATCATATTGGCCTAATGTTTGCTATTTTTGTTAGGGTTGTAATTGTTAACTAAACCTCAACTAAGAAAAACATTTTATGGCTTAGTCATTTTCTGTATTAACTGCTGTATTAAGATGGAGTTTACATCACTATTTTGAGGGAATAAGTACATATATATATAATGTGTATAGTATATACATTTTATACATACTATATGAATACATAATATTTTTAATATATACTATTTGTATATATTTATATAAGTATATATTTAAATATATCTATATACAAATATATGTTTATATAAATATATGTTTTCATATATTTATATACATATATAAGTATATGCAATATAAATTATATGTAAATATATAATATATATTTCTATATATATAAAATAAGCTTGGTAAATGTCTTTCCTTTGAGAAATGTCTGGCTTCAAATCAGGGAAAATCCTGAGAGATCGCACAAGCAGGAATCTTGAATTGCAAAGATGGCTAGAATTGGGCTAATTCTTGCTTCCCCTGGCACCTGCCTTGGTTCTAGAGGGCATTTGCTACTATCTGTTGTTTTTTTTTTTAATTTTTTTTATTATACCACCGTGAAACATACAATTACAAAGGTGTTCATAATTGGTTCTTGGTAATACAGTATTCCAGCACCCATCCCTCCACCAGTGCCCCATTTCCACCACCAATGTACCCCCTCCCCTCCCGTCCCCCACCCGCCTTAATAGCAGGTACTCCAGTTTCCTCTCTTTCTCTCTCTATCTCTCTCTCTGGCTCTGCATCTCTCTCCCTCTTATTTTACACATTGTGGCTAGCCCTGCAGATATTTAGAGTTTATCACTTAAGTCTCTTTGTGTATATTCAGTGGTGAGTTTTAATCTGCCATTACCATTTCCCATATTTATTAAAACACTGGTATCTATATCCTATTAATGAATGCAGTCATTCTATATCTATCCTTTTCCTTCTGACTAATTTCACTCAGCATGATAGACTCCATGTCCATCCATTTGCAGGTAAATTTCATAATTTCATCCTTTCTGACAGCCGCATAGTATTCCATAGTGTAGATGAACCACAGTTTGTTGTTTTTAAATGTTTCCCCTCTATTTAAAATAAATGAACCAAACCCAGAACTCTTTCCTTCTATGTTGGGCCTTCTCTCTTGGGTGAAGCAGGCGTGGGAGCTCTTTTCTTCCCTTGGCCATTTTAGATGTTTCTAGTGTCATTCCCAGGCTGTGCAGCTCAGGCCGACGGGCCGTGGCAGCTAGTGAGGGACCTTAGCTCCATCGCATCATGCACCATGCCCAAAGCAAGCAGATTATTATTTCTCCTTTCATCTTTCTTCTTCCTTTCCCTTCCCTCCTTCCTCTCTTCCTCCTTTCACTACCCCCTCTTGTCCTACTCCTCTTCCTCTTCCTTTTCTCTTTTTCTCCTTCCATTGCTTGCAGTGCATATTAACTGCAGTGCCAGACGTGACTGTGTTCATTGTTATCCCAGGCGGGGTTGCACCCTCTAGTGCCTGGGATTGTGGCAGCATGTGACACCATGCCGGGCAGGTGCTTCACCACTGAGCCACATTTCCATGGCCGGAAAAGGGAGAAAGCGAACTTTAATTTAAATATATATATGAATATGCAGATTCAAATATATGTATACAACTGAAATATTTGTTGTAGATTTTTTAGGGCTCAGTAAGATACTGAATATTTTTATTTCTCTTTCCCTGTTCCCTTTTTCATATGATCACACCCAACAGTGATCAGGATTTACTCCTGGCTCTGTGCTCAGGGATCACTCCTGGAAGGGCGGGGGGACTCAGGGACCGTATGTGGTACCAGGGATTGAGACTGATTTGGACACTTGCAAGGCAAATGCCTTAATGTCTTGCTCTCTCTGGCCCACTGCATGTTTTTCAAGTCAAGCATTTTGTGACATAGTTCAGAAAACTGAAGTTTTATGGTTTTTTACTTATGGTAGAGATAGCTTAGAATTCAGGCTTCTTGAATCTTTTAACTGTCACCTGTCTACTGCCCTTCAAATGCACACATGGTCTTTAAAATCCCCAGAGAATTTTTAAATTATTTTTGAATACAGAAGATATAAAATCAGCTGAAGACACATTTACATACTTCTAAATAAGTTGACTATCAAAGGATTTAGATTTATTTATTCATTCCTTAATATTTGATAGCCACAAAAATATGCATATAGTCTCTTAAACCTTAACATAAAAAGAAAATCTAGAAAATTTAAATCTTATAAGAGAATGCTTTTCCTTTTCTTTTATTCAAGGATCCAAAAAAGAAGCCTCTACACTTGATTAGCTCTTCTGACAAACCTGGGCTAGATCTGCTAAAGGTGGAATATACTAAGGTAAGGGTTAGAGAAACATTTGTGTATTTACTGTTTGCTGCAAACTACCCTCTGGAAGGTAAAAGATGACTAGTGTACCATAGGTTTGAACCTCTGAGATATCTCCTAGGAATATCTGCGTTTGTTGTTTTTCCTTTTCTCCTTAAGCACAGGACTAGGGCATTACAAAGCCTCCAAAGGTGGAACGAGGATGAAGCAGGTCCACTCCTGCTTTACTGGCCACACGTACCTGCTCAGGTGGCATTTGATGAATGTCCTTCACCAAAGAAATTGCAGTTCCCTTGGGGCGTTTCTAGAGGCTGCCAGGACCGAGAAGGGGTCCAAAATACAGAATAGGAGAAGTTGGGAAGGAACTGATGATACTTGAGTTTTATGAGATTAGTTGACTTTCAAAACTATGGACAACCAATTGTTGAATGTCTTTGTGCTGGGTTCTGTTTGGGACTTGGCACACATAGATAAAGAGAAGCAGAGAAGCCCCCCAACACCCTCCCCCTGCCATATCAAGAACATTTTAGACTGGTAGAAGGTTGACCAGTAGACAAGGATCACAGATAAGGATCACATGTGATTCATTCTTGAGTTCAGAAGAGTGTAGGTATCATTACTAGCAGGAGGTAGGGTGAAGGTCTTGCCAGAAGGAGCCTTGCAGAAACAGATTCTGATTTCACAGCTTCTGTCCCCAAAGTCTGAGCTTGATTAATTGATGAGAAATAACCATGGGATGCAGATGTATTTTTTTTTGGGGGTCTCCCCAATCTACTAGTGGCCAGGTGGTACTGCTGTGTATGATGACACGCTCCACTAGTGAGGGCAACTGGGATCCTCACTGGACTCTGGGGGCCCTTGCCCAGGGAATTAGGTTCAGAGTCTCTGTGTGTCAGTCACATGCTTCAAGCTCAGGAGACAAACTTCTGACTCAGTGTGACCATCTCATCATCAGGGGTCACTGAACATTGAAGTCTTTCAGGAAACTAGGAGAGAGCCTAAGGGAGACTTTTTGCCAAAGACTGAAAAAGGATTCAAGTACTAGATGGTAGTTAGGTGACCTTTAAATATTCTCACTCTAAGAACTTTTTATTCTGAACGAACTGCAATTTCCTAGACATGAATGCTACAGTGTCTCCCATAGTTAGTGGAGAAAAAGTCTCTTAAGTTTTTATATATAAAGTAATAATAATAAGATCAATTTATAACAGTATGATCATACTTAAATAAAATTAAAATAATCAGAGATCATAAATGATTGATTTTTTTTTTTACTTTGGTTTTAGCTCATCTTTAAACTTTTGATTTGTTTTTCAGGCTGATAAGAATGGACCTAGTTTTCAAACTACTTTTGAAAAAACTGAGCAAACACTTAAGGTAAAAAATTCTTCAGGTAAAGAATGCTATATTTTGAGGTGGAATAAATTGCTAGAGCACATATCTAACATGTGTAAGGCCTTGATTTAAGCCCGGATTGCTAGGGGAAAAAAAAGATAGTGTGTTTGGCCAGGGATTGGCTCAGTGGGCAAATGCATGCCTTGTTTCATGAGACATGGGCTCTCTATCATGCTTGAAAATAGCCCACTTTTGGCATATCAAATTACCTTTGGGGAATATTGACTGGTAATTTGCTAAAATAATCAAGTACCAAAAAAGTGCTAAATTAACCTTTTAATACTATTGAGCTTTTTAAAAAAAAGTGGTTCAGAATAATGAAATGTTACAGACAACCAGTTGGGTTCTAAACCCAGAGTAGATCTGTATTTTAATGTAGGGCCGAAAGCTTGAACTTATAGAAGAGGTGAGTATTTCTGGACTCAGACTAAAAGAGTTAAAGTAGAGGAAGAAGGTAGGGAATAAAGATGTAAGCTGTGTTGAAAGATAAAGGAGAGAGATGAAGGGCTGGAGTGATAGCACAGCAGGTAGGGGCGTTCACCTTGCATGCAGCCGACTGGGTTCGATCCCTGGGGTATCCCCAGGAGTAATTACTGAGCAGAGAGCCAGGAGTAACCTCTCAGTGTCGCTTAGGTGTGACCCAAAAAGCAAAAAAAAAGGAAAGAGATGAGTCTTTGGTTTCCTTTTGAGAGATGAAAACCGAAATGTTTGCACCCTTTATAACTTTTGTGTCCACAGAGTGTTTTGAGACAATAAGAAGAAATATATTCCCATGAACAGACTTCTAAAAATAATGCTACCAAAAAGCTCCATGTTTTACTTTTTGTGTGTGTGCATTGTGGAGAATGCTTGGCAGTGCTCATGGGCTGGTCCTGCCTCTGTACCTGGGCTTGCTCCCAGCACTTCTAGGGGGCCACATGTTGCTGGGGTTCGAGGCATGTTTCTCACTGCTCAGATCTTGGAGCTTTCTCCTTCCCCAGGGAGCTCCATGTTCTTAAAAGCAACTTGCAGTGTTCTCTTGTTTTCTGAGTTACTGTTTATCATGTAATGCAATTCCCCCCACAAATTAAATTTTCTTATATGCATCTATTTAAACAATGGTTATGATTTTAGGAGTTTAGTTACAGAGCTCTCATAGCTCTTCTTGTTCTATGTAAACATCACGAGTGTTGCATCTGAAATCATTTACAGACATAACATGTGATTCTGGAACTTCATGCTCTAACTCATGGTTTATATCTTAATAATAAGTCCATGTATGATCCAAAGACTGTGTATGACTGTGTTAGTCATTAGAAGAAACTTATAGGCTCTCTAATAACTGTGATGGCAGTCAGAGTTCTTAGATTATTTTGCTCTGAAGACGAACCTCCTGAAGTGTGTATTTCTTATTCTTGTGTGTCCCCTGCTGAGGAAGTCTGGCTTGTGAGGTGTTCTCTTCTTCCTTCCAAGCTGTGTAAGGCAGTAGTGCAAGTCTCGCTCGAAGCCTCTGGAATCCATTGTAGGGGAGGCATCACCTTTCCCAACTTCAAACTGTACTACAAGGCAGTAGTAATTAAAACAGCGTGGTATTGGAATAAAAACAGACCAGTGGACCTATGGAATAGAATTGAGTATCCTGACACCCATCCTCAAACACTTGATCATTTAATCTTTGATAAAGGTGCAAAGAGTCCAAAATGGAGTAAGGGAAAGCCTCTTCAACAAGTGGTGTTGGGAAAACTGGGCAGCTACATGTGAAAAAATGAATTTGGACCTGTGTCTAACACCATGCACAAAAATCAGAACAAAAATGGATTACAGATCTCAATATCAGATTTGAATCCATAGAGTACATTGAAGAAAATATAGGAAAAACCCTCCACGACATTGAAGCTAAAGGCATCTTCAAAGGTGAAACATCACTAACAAAGCAACTAGAAGAAAAGATAAACATATGGGACTACATGAAACGAAAAAGCTTCTGCACCTCAAAAGAAACAGTGACTAAGATACAAAGGCAGTCCACAGAATGGGAAAGAATATTCACCCAATACCTATCTGATAAGGGTTAATATCCAGGATATATTAGGCATTGGTAGAACTTTACAAGAAGAAAACAAACAACCCCATCAAAAAATGGGGGAGAAGAAATGCACAGAAACTTCAACAAGGAAGAAATTCGAATGGCCACAAAACATATGAAAAAATGCTCATCATCACTAATCATCAGAGAGATGCAAATCAAAACAACAATGAGATATCATTTTACACCACAGAAACTGGCACATAATTCAAAGAGCAAGAACAACAAGTGCTGGCGTGCATGTGGGGAAAAGGGGACACTCATCCATTGTTGGTGGGAATGCCGGCTGGTACAGCCTTTCTGCAAAACAGCCTTTCTGGAAAACAATATGGACATTTCTCCTAGGACTAGAAATTGAACTCCCATTTGACCCAGCCATACCACTCTTGGGAATATACTCTGGGAAGCCAAAAATACGCAAGGGAAGCACCATCCCTACTTTTATGTTCATAGCAGCATTATTCACAGTAGCCAGAATCTGGAAACAACCAGAGTGCCCTAGAATCGATGACTGGATAAAGAAGCTTTGATACATCTACACAATGGAATACTATGCAGCTGTTAGGAAAAATGAAGTTATAAAAGTTGCCTATAAATGGATGGACATGGAGAAGATTATGTTGAGTGAAATTAGCCAGAAGGAGAGAGACAGATACAGAATGACTGCATTTATTTGCATGGCATAGATATATATGTGCATATTGTGATGCCAATATGCAAGGTCAAGTGAAACATGACCTTGTATCAGGAGGTCTTGTCAAGGGTGGATATTGTCACAAACGTGTGGGAGTCAGAGGCTGGGTAGGACAGAGAATGGAACAGTGTGCTGACAATTGTCGAGGGTACTAGTGTCAATCTAGAACTGAGCATTAAATACAGGCAAAAAGATACACATGACAACCCTTTAATGTATGTTCTGTAATCCATAGTCTGGAGGAGAAGGAAGGGAGAGAGAGAGAGAAATGGAAAGAAATCAAGAACCTGCCATGGAGCAGGGCTGGGGGAGGGGGAGGGAACCGGGTAGTTGTTGGTGGGAGATGGGCACTGGTGGAGGGATGGGTGCTGGAACACTGTATGACCAAAACCCAGGTATGAACTTTTTAATTGTGTATCTTTGTGATTGTGTATCTCATGGTGGTATAATAAATTAATTAAAAAAATAAAAAATAATAAAAAAAAAACTGAGAAGCTCAGTTTCTCTGAAATACATTTTTCTAGGTGGCTTTTTCATCTTTAAATTTGTTGCTGCAAACACAAGCTCTTCTCTCATCAATTAACTACCTGACAGCCATTGTTCCCTCACGTGCTGAGGATGTGGGTGATACCAAGGAAGTGCACATTTCAGGTGGCAAGCAACCAAAGAATTCAGCCCTGCAGAAAGGTAGGGAGAGTCCTCTTATACTTATGGGTGAGGATTTCTCAATTCTAGAGCTAAGCCTAGAATTGGTCTGGTTCTGAGGTGGTCTGGTTCTGTTGTTTACATGTGATCTCCCCTCACTGCTTCAAATTATAGCATATAAAGCTGACATTAAAAAGTGTATGTTTTGTTCTACTTAGATCATGGTGGGAAATGATTTTGGTGGGTAACAGTGGAAGATCTTTATTTATTTATGCTGAGTTTTTCTTACCTGTCCAGGGCTTCTGAAGTTGCTCTCTAGAGGGTTAGTCTTCTTAGCCTTTCCTTCTATTTCACAAATAAAGAACTCAAGTTCTGAAACAGGAGGGTATGCAGCTAAGGAAGAACATCAAATAAGTCAGGAGTCCAGAGTTCGGTTCACAAAGAACACAGTTCCCGTCCTGACTGGGTGGTGTTTGCAGGGGAGGGGAGTGCAAGAAGCTGGAGGGCGGCTTTGCGTGTGGGAGCCCTGGGTTCCAGCTCAGCACCCCGACCTCCGAGCTGGGAGTAGCCCTCGGCACAGCCAGCGGATGCCCAAGAATAAACAAAACACAAATTATATTTCCTCTCCTTAAATTATGTGCTTGTCAGACATTTAACTTTTCTGTTTCATTGTCCTTATTTATTTTTCTTGCCTTAAACTTATTTATTTTGTTTACTTTTTGGGTCACACCCAGCCATGCTCAGGGGTAACTCCTGACTCTGCACTCAGGAATTACTTCTAGCAGTGCTCAGGGGACCATATGGGATGCTGGGGATCAAACCTGGGTCGGTCACAGCAAGGCAAACACCCTACCCGCTGTGCTATCGCTCCGGCCCCTCTTGCTTTAAACTTTAAAGAGCAAAGTGAGTCACTTGTATTTTGACTTGGGACCACACCTTTGGTGCTTTGGGGCTGCTTCAGACTTGGTTCTTGGGGACTCTTCCACAGGTGCCCATGGTGCTGGGGATTGAACCCAGGCCTTCTGCTTGCAAAGCATGTGCTCAGTCCGTTGAGATATCTCTTCCCTCCACATCTCACTGTTAAACATGCAAACCAAAGGGGCCGGAGAGATAGTACAGCGGGTAAGGCTGGACTACCGGGTACGGCGGGTAAGCCTTGCCCGTGACCAAACTGTGATCTATCCCAGCATCCCCAGATGGTCTCCCAAGCACTGTCGGGAATAGTTCCTGAGTGCAGAGTCAGGGAGTAACCCCTGAACAGTGCCAGCTGTGGCCCCTAAACAAACAAATAGAGGCAAAAAAGCAAACTACAATAAAATGCAAATAAAATAAAAATTTAAAAATGTACATTGAGAGTGAAAATATATTTGAAGTCTTTAGGAACTTGAGAATTCTATGCTTAAAAAATTAAATTAAATAAAGGAATCTTGATAGAGCGTAGATTACTAGAATTACACTGTGATAGATGTTATCTTTTATTTTTAGTGTCAATTTCCTCTAAAGATAGTGACATTATTGACTTCAAGCTCTTTGCCAAGTTGAATGCTTTCTGTGTCTTCGTTTGTAATGAGAAGAACAGTATTGCTGAAATCAAGATTCAAGGTAAAATTTCTTATGGCAGTGAAATTTAATTAAAAGATGGGTATTTCTCTTTGTTCTATTAAGGTACTGTGAGTTACATAGTTAATTTGTTTGCTTTCAGTGCTGAAAGAGTTAATTAGTTTCCATGTAAAAAAACAAGGATCTACTAAATCCTCAGAAATTAGTAGATCTTAAAAATATATCTTAAAAATCTATTAAGGTAATTGTAATAGATTTGTTTTAAAGCAAAAGGTTGAAAATTCAGATGTTTTTAGTGAATTTTGCATTTTCTTACTTATAAAATTAAAAATTCCTAATTTTAAGATTTATTTATCAGTGGTCTTTTACATATTACTGTTTTAAAAAAAAATATTGCCTCAGAGGAGACAGTGCAGTGGGAAAAGACATCTTAGAACCCACGAGCGTCTATCTGGACATAAATACACACACAAAAACATATTATTATGTTCTTAACATGATATTATTATGTTCATGTAATAATATGTTCTTTTTCAGGCCTCGATTCCTCTCTTTCTCTTCAGTCAAAGAAACAATCGCTGTTTGCCAGACTGGAGAATATTATTGTCACAGACGTTGACCCTAAGACAGTTCATAAAAGGTAGGGGAATAGTGAATAGTTAATACTTCTATTAACTATTCTCACTATGGACTGTGAGATTTATTTTTAAATGATTTTATTTAGAAAAATATTAATGAAATATACTTTGATAAAATGATGCCCATTTCTTCGATGATTATAAGTGAGATTACTTTTTAAGTGGGACTTTATTTTGCCATTCTCCTTTTGCATAAGAATCTGTTTGAATCTGTGCTTTGCAGGCTGTGTCCATAATGGGGAATGAAGTGTTTCGCTTTCACCTGGATTTGTACCGGATGCCACCGAGGGCGCTTCCTACACGGACATGTCCAAAGTGGACTGCATGGTGTCACTGCAGGTCGGCTGCATCCAGATCGTCTATGTTCAGAAATTCCTCCACTCACTTCTGGTAAAGTAGCTTTACACTCTATCGACGGACAGAATAAACGTAATAAGGTCTTATAGTTGTACCTGAAAGTACTTCAGACTTAGAATTTCCTTCAGACTTAGAATGTTCTGCAGCGCTTTCCCTGGACCTGTCGGGTGTTGTTGGCTCAGGGCTGGGCTGGGCTGGGCTGGGCTGGGCTAGGCTAGGGTAGGCTGGTCTGTGCATGGTGATTCCGCCTAATTGCAAGAAAACGGGACCCTTGCGCAGTGTCTGCTAGTTCAAGGAGAGCACATCCATCCAAGGGGCTGGTACATGCTGTGCACCATCTCTGCTTGATTTTCTTCCTCCTTGGTGTTCCCAGAACTTCCTGAACAATTTCCAGATGGCCAAGGAGGCTGTGAGTGCCGCTACCGCGCACGCCGCAGAGAAAGCCGCCAGCAGTGTGAAAGATCTAGCCCAGAGGAGTTTCCGTGCCTCTGTCAGTGTTGATTTGAAGGCGCCTGTCATAATCATCCCGCAGTCTTGGTGTCCACGAACGCAGTTGTGGTTGATCTCGGGTTGATCCGAGTTCAGAACCACTTCCAGCTCGTGACTGGGGAAGATGAGGTGAACCCGCCGGTGATTGACAGAATGGCCGTCCAGCTGACAGAGCTTAAGCTCTCCAGGTATGGTGATTCCACCTGAAGCGCCCCAGCCTTGGAACCCAAGTACTGTTGACTATTTTTTTTCCATGACATCATATGACTGTTGGAATTCATAGCTGACACACCTACATTATACAGAGCATGTAGTTTTGAATCAGGGTTTCATTTTGAGTGATTTAAGACGTAACAGAAAATGGCAAGAGTAGTACCATGTCTGTAGGTATAGGTGCATGCCTATACTTCTCACCTGTATTCACCAGTTGGCATTTGCTTTATTATCTGTGTACATGTTATGATTTAAAAGCTTAAAAATTTTTTAATTTAATTTTATTTCATTATAATTAACATAAGACTTACAGGTTTCTGTTGTACAGTTAGATTTGATTTTTTTTTGTGTATTGTGAAACACAATAAATCTACCTTTCTACACATCTGCAAAACTTCATTGCATTGTGATCTTCCATTATTTAATTTCTTAGTAAGTCAAATGTGCAAGACTGTGTTGGTGATCTGAGTCATTATGCTGGATATTACATTATTAGACTGCTTTGTTTTATAGCTAGAAATTAAAATACAACAACATGCTAACGCATTTGAGAATAGAGTCTTCGCCCCTTAAATACTGACTGTACTTCCTAAGATTAAGGCCATTCATTCATTTACATAAACACATGCAATTCTCAAAATATTAAGATTTAATATTAATATGACATTTAGTATACAATATTTTATTGATGAATATTATTGTAACTTTCCTTCTGAACCAGAATCATATAATACTTAATGATAATCTTACATTGTTGAGGGAATTTCTATACTGATAGAATTTACACTGAAATAATTTTAAAACTTTTACTATGATGAGTTTTGAAGAGTACAGTGTAGCTGTTACTTGAAATGTCTTTATTTTGTTTTATCTGGAATTCCTTATGATTCAATTGGGCGTACATGATTCGGGCAGAAATACTGTGTAATAATCTATCGTTCTCAAACTAGATGACAAGTGAAAATCTTTATATAATTATTTCATCCATTAATTTTGTTTGTTTGCTTTGGGGCCACACCTGGCAGTGCTCAGGGCTTACTTCTGGCTCTGTGCTCAGAGATCACTCCTGGAGCACTCAGGGGCCTGTAAGGGTTGCCGGGGTGAACCTGGCTCAGCCACATGCAAGCAGCATTCAATAATTCAATAATTCTGATTTAAAAAAATATTATTAGGCAAGCCCAGAAAATAACCCTGTGGAAAACCTTTATGAAATATTTAGAAAGTGCTAGTTGATCATCTTTTCATTTTTCAGAATCCGTGTATCCATGCACTTACCAGTTTTCCTGCAAAGCTGATGATTCACTATCATTTTCAACAATAAGAATTTTAAAAAAATACTGTTTGTCAACTAAGAGCTCTTTTTTTTGGGGCGGGGAGGGCTAGGGAGGGCACATCCAGTTATGGTCAGGGACTTCTCCGCTGTTTTAATGGCAGTGCTTAGTGTTCATATGTGTCCCAGGGATTGACTGGAGTTGGTCAAAGCTGCCTCATGCAAGACAAATGCAACATCAGTGGCCCAGAACTTTTATTTTTTAATTGCTGATTGTCTTATGTCACGCATTTTAATCTGGCCCTCTGAGCTCTTAGAATTAGAAAGCACCCACAGCGCCTTTTCAGTTTTTAGAGCAGCAGCTGTTGACCTTTTGAAATGATGTTTTGTCTGTGCTCATTGATTGATGGTGGTTCTTCGTAGGACGGTAATCCAGCCGGGCATCTCCCAGCCTGACATTCAGCTGTTGCAGCCAATTAACTTGGACTTTTCTGTAAATCGGAATCTAGCTGCTTCATGGTACCACAAAGTCCCTGTTGTGGAGATTAAGGGACACCTTGAGTCAATGAATGTAAGTATAAGTCTATGAATGAAGAGGCGTTTTACCATTGACATTTAACTCTGAAGACATTTTCATTTCATTCAGATGAAATGTGCAGTTTTTATTTCACAGATCTGAATGGGGGAGAAAACTCCAGTAGATGTTGTTTACTATTTTTAATGGAATTTGTCTTCATCTAAGTGCTAGTCATATTCATTATTTATTTATTTTTTGGATTTGGGGGTTCTCAGAGATTGCTCTTGGCTCTTTGTTCAGGGATCACTCCTTGATGGAGCTTGGGGACCAGCTGGGGTGCGGGAATGGAAGCTGTGTCAGCTACACGCGAGGCAAGCGCCTTAACCCGTCTCACGATCTCTCTAGCCTGGCCAGGCAACTTTGAATTTTCTTGTGTACACATTATCAGAGATCTGTATGTCAGCGATTTGCATTTTTGCTGTTGTTTTGAGCATTTTTTTTCTTTTTGATTTTTGGACCACACTCAGCTATCTTAGGGCTTATTCTTGGCTCTTTGTGTAGGGATCACACCTGGGATGTCGGGGATCAAATCCATTCTGGTGCATACAAGGCAAACATCCTTCATGCTGTACTATTGCTCCGCCCCAATAGATGATTTATTAATGTTCAAAATTCATCTCGTGTCATGTTATTAGTATATGATTTTTTATTATGCACTTCTGATTTTAGAGACAGCTAAGCCACCTTTTAGGTAATTATAGCATTTAGTGAAATGCCTTTTAAAAAAATTACACTCAAGGCCCTTTATAGTTCATTAATATGGCTGTTGTTTAAAAAGTGGAATTTATATGCTTTCTGAAATTGTCATTTGGAAATAATTTGATTAGGTCAGTGTCATTGTTCTGTCCTTCCACTGTTGTTACTAGGAATTAATTTTCTATATTTAGATTATTTTAATAAAAATAAAATATATTTACCATTTAACAATATTTCACAGGCTATTCTGAATCAAGAAGATCTTAATCTCTTATTTAAAATACTAGCAGAAAATCTTGGTGAGGCTACTGAAGATGTGAGCAATGCAAGGCCTGGGCTGCAGAAGACAGGTAAGGCACCCAGTGCCGAGCTTGGCCACGTTTCGAGGGCAGCTTAAGCATGGAGAGGAAGGGAGCAAGTGAGTCTTTCTGAGTTGTGGTTAGTGTTGCCAAGAAAACAAAGTGCCGCAGAATAAAACAGTAGCTTGAGCTGATCGCCTTTCAGCAAGAGTCAGGTTAGAGTGTCAAACTTTTGTTCTGTGTTGTGTTCGTTAATGAATGAGGAAGAGGCCATAGAGTGGGGTTCTCACCCCTGTATTCCCTGAATAATTGCCAAATCTGCCATCAGGAGAATTCTGGAAAGGCAGCACTAGTTATGCTCGCGTGCGTGATCTGATTTTCACAGGAGCCCAGCAGTGAAATATGTGTAGGGACAGAAGTGGTTGATGACCGACCACGTAAGAGGAAAACTGAAGCGTGTGCTGCAGCAAAGGCACTCAGAGAGCAACAGCGTCTCTGGGAAGTCTTGCCCTTTGCCTTTGCTGTTGTCTCTGTGGGGGGGTGCACACACGCCTGGCTGTGCTGCTCTCCAGGACACACTGTTGCTTGGACACACAGTTAGGGGTGTGTATCACACGTCTTCTCAATTGTAGCATTTCCTGCGGGCTACTCCATTTGTGCTGCGTCCACTGGCTGTGGCGAGACTCAGACCACATTGTCTTTTGCTTTTCTGCATTTTTCTGAAGAGAGTTGGCACCTTTTAGTGAGTTTCAGTTTACTATTTAAGTAATTATTAAAAATATAATTTCCTATGAAAGAATCTTTGCCCTATTCAGGGCTTTTTTAAAGAGCAGCATATTTGATGAATTATTATTTCTGCGGATCACAGCTCTAGAAGATATGAATAAGGTTATAGTTAACAAATTGTTTCTTGATCTCTATAATGCTTTTACAAAAGTGGGTTTAGTGGGTTTGTTTTCTTTTCATGTCTGTTTAGATATAGTTCATGCTGTAGGCTCCAGAGTGTTGTTGGTGGTCATAGATATTTGCTATTCTGTTTCTGACAAAGGTAATGATATTGAGGATGAGAAGAGAAGGAAGGCTATACAGTCAGGTCTATGACTTTTAACTCTACCTCTTGCCTGTGTGACATTGGCATAATGCTGAGTCTTTCAGTATTATCTTGCTCATCTGTGAAATGAGGATAATGAAGTTTTGTTTTTGTTTAATGATCTCAGAGATCAAATAAATGAGACAAGCCTTAACAGTGTCTTATCAGTGAGGTAAGGTAAGCACTTAGCAAGGACTGGCTGCATCTGGTCTTTCATAGCCCAGTTTGGAAGTCTCGTGTTCATTTCAGGACAGCGCCCATGTTCATGTCGCTCTACTTTTGCCACTGGGTGTAGCATCTGAGACACTAACCGTTCCCTCATTCTTTGTGACCGGTGTAGTATTTGAGACCTAGCCATTCCGCACATTCTTTAATGACCGTCTTGCTATCCTTCTCATAATTTAACCATGTCAAAGCGTGACTCTGTTTCCAAACCTGTTGTGGTATAATTGTCTCTCACAGTCTCTTATTCTTGGAATCTCTGTCTTAGGCAGTAATTCGGCTGTACATGAATGCTTCTCTAGTGATTGCTGATCTCTCTGTAGCAGTGCCTTTTCTAATCTGTAACTTGTATATGTTGTATCATCTATTTATATGTACCTACGTAATATGACTGGCTTATCATTATTTGCATTTTACATGGAAGCCAGTAAACCATTGTTAACCTGACCAGGTATAGCTGGCATATTATTGTTCTTATTTTTATTATTTTGGATTTTAAATGGAAGTCGGTAAACCATGGTTAACTTTACCTGGTGGTGCTCAAGGGATCATATGTGATGCGGGGATTGAGCAGGATATGAGGCAAAGCGCCTTCCCTTCTGTACTGTCTCTCCAGCCCAACCGTGGCGAACTTTCTAAAGACTGGAGCTGTGTTTTAATGATATGTGGACTTTCGGTACCTGCACCAGGTCAAGTGGACTCATAGAAGTACTAATTGGGGTTTTATAAAGCGAATTGTAAATACAAATGGATATATTTCTTTTTTAAACGTCTCTAGGTCAAACTAAAGAGCTACTTGAAATATCTGCAGTACAAGGTGTACATGGTTCACAAGGTACTTTAACAGCTGGAGGGGACGAAGGTAGATCTGGAGACATCATTAATATACTTTTGAATTTTGAAATCAAAGAGGTTTGTGGCTTTCATCTTATTTTGTAGAGTGAAATGAATAAATAATGGATATTTGGAGTTGCCTCTGCTAAAATATACTTGTGGTTTATTGGTTTGGGTTACATGCCCTTGTATTGGCGTCTTTCTTACAAGTAGCAGTAATGTCTTAAAATTTGAGTTTGCAAATGAAGTATATTTGGAGGACACAGTACTCTGCAGAGATTATATTAGCATATTCCACAGTATGCTTTTCAAATGACTTTAGGAATATTAAGATTTGACTTGCTTTGGGATTTTATATAGGAAAGGCAGGAAAGGGAAACAGTGAGAGAGGAGTTGTTTGCAAATTTCAGAAAACCTTAGAATAAAATATACTCTGGCTACATAAATATTACTAGAGTACCTGTATCTGTCTTTTCATTGTTTGAGGAAATATCACATGGACTTTATCTCGTCAGCATTTATAGTTTCAACAAATGCAAGGTACTGAAGACACAGTGGTAGCGATGTAGGCTCTGAATTCAAACCAGCAAATACTTAAGCCGTTCTTAAGTTCTTACAGTAAAAATGTATTCAGAACACTTTGGATACCAGAATACTCCTGGACACTGAAGACAGGCTGTTAATTTCTCTGAGAGGACAGCCTCCAGGACTCCTGGAAGAAACAGCATTTGAGTTGAGTTTTGAAAAGAGTAGACAGTGATGAGCTGAGAGGGGGGGTTGGGGACAGGGGAGAGAGAAGCGGCTCTAAAGATGGGGATGAGTGAAGTGCATAAGAGATCTAAGTTTGCAGGGACTTCTCCAAAACTTCATTCTTTTCAAATAATTGTAGAGGTTAGGTGTGTTTTTATCTAACTTAAAAGAAATGCAGTTTTAATGAATTGTTGGTTTTGAAAAGCATCCATCAGAGGTAATTTCTTTCATGTCAACTCCTGCTGTTTCACATCTTAGTAGTAGAGTAATTGGCGATTTTCAATATTTCGTCATTAAAGCATTGGTGTATGAATCATTCTGTTTGGAAAGGGCTCACAGTAGTTAACACAGAGAAGCCGCAAGCCCTTTTCATTGCCATTTGTCTGACCTGCTGCTGAGTTCCCTTGCCTGGGAACAGTGGCTGGAGTTAGAGAGAAGCACTTCACCTCCCTCCCACGCCTTCATTTGGCCTCACTGGTAGAGGTGTTTCTGCCACCAGCGGGAGAATGCAGGCCTGCTCACAGGTTCCCTGGGCACCACGTGTCCTGGACTGCCCCTCAAGTTACCCAGCCTAAAACCTCTGTGATGCTGAGACGGAGAAACCTTCCCCAAGGGCATGAAACCTAATGTTTGTTTGATCTCATAGGCTTTTAGGTGAAAGAATTTTTAGAGTAAGATTTAGGAAATTTGGTGGAATTGTGCCCCACCCACCCGTTTTTGTATCCAAGTAGAGTATCATGATGGTACAAGAGTAATGTACCTTCCAAAGTAAATAACATGAGCGGAAGTTCAGGGGAAAATAGAAGGAAACGTCTTTGCTGTGTATGAAACTTGGGCTTATATCTCTCCAGATACTTACGGAATTGTTCAAGATGTGCCTTCGTTGTGGTAATGCTGGTGCCTTTTTCTAGGTCGTGCTTACTCTGATGAGAAAAGCAGAGAGCAGAGGGAGACCTTTACATGAGCTGAATGTCCTGCAGCTTGGAGTGGAGGCTAGAGTTAAAGCCTCTGGCGTGACAGCTAGTGCTTATCTGAAAAGAGTCAGCATGAGATGCTTTGAGTTTACTGGTAAGCGGGCATTGAGCTGTAGGAATTATTCAAGTAATGGGCAGATGTTCCTCTCTTTTTAAAATCAACATTAAAATATTCATATATACACACATACATGTATACATTCATATACATATACATATATGCATTCATATGTATATATGAATGTATATATACATTTATATATACTAATATAGTTAGATGAGATTTATTGTGCTCATACAAATAAACTTGATGATTGAGAAACTTATATATAGTTATAATTCATAAAATAAGAATATACTTACATATTAGGCACAGTGTAAATTATCTACAAGATAAAACATGACTTCAGTCTACATATAAAACTTTGGCAGCTATAACATTATCATTCCTTTTAGCAATACCTTTTTAACATATATACTTATATATGATATATCTAATATATATGTATGCCTCTTAGAACTCAGAAGACAAATACAATATCTTAAGTATAGAATCCCAGTATGTAAAATCCCAGTAATTAAAAACAAGTATTTAAAAACTTGTTTATTTTTATTTAGTCGCATGGAATCGCCAAGTTGTTCGTCATTGGGTTTAGGCACACAGTGTTTCAACACCAGTCCACTCAGCTGTGTCCAGTTACCTCCGTCAGTGTCCTGCCTCCACCTCCATTTACCTCCCTCCTCCATCTGCTTCTATGAGATGTGCTTTTTTTTTATTATTATTTTTTATTTTGGGGTTACACTCAGTGATGCTCAGGGCCTGTTCCTGGCTCTATGCTCGGGAATTATTCCTGGCAGTGCTTGGGGACCATATGGGATGCTGGGACCAAACCCAGATCTGCTGCATGCAAAGTAAATGCCCTATCTGCTGTACTATTGCTCCGGTCCCAAGATGTGCTTTTAAAAAACAAGAATAAGTTTTGCACCGTGGGGTCCAGGCTGTTGCTGATGGGCTTCATGCACGGCATTCCAGCATCTCCTCCTTTCAGCGAGTGCCTCCTTCCTGGTAGACATTGCCCCTCCCTGTCCTGCAGCTCCTCCCTCAGGAGGCCTGTTTCCTACCGCATGCCAGTTTCTTGGCCCTTGTTTCCATTGTCTTTGAGTATTTATTATTCCGCCATTTATGGTTCTTTATAACCGGAAAATGAGAGAGATCATTCTGTTTCGGTTTCTCTCCCTCTAACTTCACTCAGGAAGACAGTCTCTAGATCTCTCCATGTAGCAGTGAATCATATGACTTTATCTTTTCAATTTCCAAGGAAGATTCCATTGTGTGTATACACCATAGTTTCTTTATCCAGTCATTTGTTTTGGGCACCCGAGTATGCTTTTTAAAAAGGGAGTTAATTTGTTAGAAAGTATAACTATTTAGTATATGCCTAAACACAATGTAACTGTAAATAATGGCTCTTTTATAAATTTTTTAAAGTGTCTTTTTTATTTATGTGTGCATGCATGTGTGTATGTATGCTCGTTCATGTGTGTGCTGGGTATCCAGCTCAAGACCTCATGCCTAGGTTTTCAGTTTACCATTGAACTACATTCTGGTCTTTCATATAGTTTTTAAGTGTATTTGTTATGAATGATAGCAATTCATATTTGTGAAAAACAAAACCATCTAGGCACACTTAGAGAAAAAAAATTAATCACTTAATCTTTTCAGCCCCTTCCCCTCAAATAAATACTAATGGATTTAGCTAGGGCTAGTGATGGAGGGATTTTTGCACTTGGTGGTAGATGTGGTGCAGAGACGTTGCATGCCAAAGCACGAATATTAATTCTCTTAAAAACCATATTACCCAGCTGTAATAATGATTGGGTTAGCATTTTGGAGAGTATCCTTTACCTTTTATCAGACAAACCTTTCCAGTTGTTGTGGGGGTTTAAAGTTCTTAGGAGCTGTGTATGTGTCGTGGTGGAAACTGGGGCCATGTCCAGCAGAGCCCTGCCCAGTGAGACCCAGCCTCAGATCCGGGAATCCACGAGGCCACAGCAGTTACTGGTCCGCTCTGCTTGGGGGCCCATGGTTCCAGGGCCATGTGATGTAGGGATGGAACACAGGGACTTGTGTGTGTGAGGCATGTCTTCGCCACTTGAGCGCTCTCCTGGCCTCTTTAGGTATGATTGGGCTGCATTTAGCTTAGGTGTTTTCTATGTCTCAGTTTGTTTACATGAGTAATGCCTGCAGGCCCAAGTATTACAATAGAGCAGGTGACTTCTGCTGGATTTTCAGCTTCATGGAGTCTCGCTCTGGTCTTTCATCGTGGCCAGTTTTATTGAGGTATGATTTATATACGAGTGAACTTGCCCTATTAAGTGTGTAATGCTGTGAATTTTGACAGACATTTCTGTAACTGGCTGTGTTTTACTTAAAAATTGCTTGATCTACTAAAACCGTTCGTCTCTGTCCCCTGTACTTTTTTTTTCTCCTTTAGACCTGAAAGGAGAACCTCTTCACATTATTAACTCCTCTACTGTGACAGACGAACCCCTTTTGAAAATGTTGTTCACCAAGGTACTGCCTTCATTTCTAGACTCCTCTATTAGTCATGCCTACAAAGTTCTGTAATTTCCCGTGTTTCAGATATTAATTCTTGTCCCTAAAATTTTCATTCTTACTTGTTATATGAATTATATGAATTTTGACAGTCCTGCATAATTCTGTAATGTTTTAGTGATCCTATATTATAGAGTTAGTGGGAGAATGTATAGTTTGCTTGTAATCAGCAGTTAATCTATTGTAATAGAGATAGTCTACCATTTCCCTCACCTTCCGTGTGGAAGAAGGATTTGCTAACTTGCTTATTGCATCTTTAGAGCTTTCCTTGAAAGCAAAGAATGAATGTGTTTTTGGTGGACAGATTTTCACTCTTCTCACCCAGTGTTTCCCTCTCCACCCTGCAGGCAGACAGTGATGGGCCAGAATTTAAAACTGTTCATGAAAACACCAAACAGAGGCTAAAGGTATATCTTTTCCAACTCACCATGAAAATTGGTTTTATTAATGGTTATATTTAGTTCAGAGACATCTTAAGCTTGAGAGAGTTCTAAAATGAGAAAACGGATGCCAGTAATGAGGGATATAATCTTTAGATAAGCAGATTGTGCACAGAGTTGAAATGTAGTTTTACAAACTTTGTTTTGATATCCTAAAAAGAGATTGTTTCCTGAACATGGGAGGTTATATATAAATACATAATGATATTGTTCAGTTTGTTTGAGGGTTGCACATGGCAGTGCTTAGGGGTTCTCTCCTGGCAGTACTCAGCCAGTTCACACGGGTATCGTACCTGGATCTTGGCAAGAGGCTTCTGCTTCCATCCTTTGAGCCACCTCATTGGCCCAGTCTACATCTTAAAGGGAATTCCACTCCCTGCAAGCAATTTTACTGGGTGTTGATGCAGTATTTCAATTGTATGTTGACTTTCAGGTTAGAATAAAATTAGGGACAAGATTGAAAATGACTTGGGGCAGACATGCTCGCGTCCTTTAACTCTTTGGTCTGCCTTGGAAGCAAATGAAATGTATGGAATTAAGGTTCAATAACGTGCTGTCCCTTTACTTATAGCCTGTCAGGGTCATTTGTGGTAAGAATTACAACATTGGGTGTAAGTGAGATGGTAGAATGCTGTCTACTAAGGACTAACCTTGCAGCAGTGCAGTCTTGCCTGTAAGGTGTGCAGGAAAGACCGTTCCTGTAACTGCTCCCCTGCTGTCCATACGCATCACCATTCTGAAACCCACCTTTCTAACTGTTGTTTGTCTCAGGTTTCCTTTTCATCACTAGACTTAGTACTTCACTTGGAAGCGTTATTGTCCTTCATGGACTTTGTATCATCTGCAGTCCCGTCCTCTGGACCCTCCGAGAAGGAACCCGAGCTGAAGCATCCAGTGGGGGAGTCAAGAAGTACCTTTGTCCAAGACGGTATTTAATTTTCAGTCATGGTCTGATACTCTGTTTGAACCTTAATGTTCATATTCTTGAGCAGAGATAAACCTTTAGTATCTCAAATTTTCAGTTAAGATTCAAGGAACAGATTCCCTTTAGTTTCAAAAAGAAGCAAAATTTTATCCCAGTAGCAGGGGTCTGAAAATTAAGCTTGTGTATTCCTCCTGTCTTTCTGTTTGCTGTCCGGGCCTAACTGGTATGTGTGCTTTTCATTGCTGCCTCTTTGCAGTCTTTACTGAAATGAACATGTCAGATTTAAACACAAGTACAGAAGCACAGGGCAGAGAAGGTCCATCTCACCAAGTCATTTACACCTGTCTGGTGCTCGGGGCCACTTTCGGTTACTGTGTGGCAGTATCTGGTGGCCCGGATACATGGAGCCGAATCTGATGCAGTCTATGACTGAAGGTCGATAGATGCTGACTACAAGTTAATGGCACTGTAGACAGCCTGGACAGTGACCATTTAAGGGCAGGTGGAATGCAGTACGCGTGCAGGGAGGAGGGCAGCTGGCGAGTCGGAAGCGAGCAGGATAATTAATGGCCGTATGATATGAACAGAAACAGTTAATTGACTTGATTCCATAGGTGTCCACGTTCCAAACCTGGCCATTGGTAATTGGACCTGATTCAATCTGTACTAATCTCCTGGAGATGGCAGTACCCCCGGCACCACTCTGTCACCTGTCCGGGTCCTGGGAGCGTTTTCTCAACTCAGCCAGTTCTGTTGGTTTTCGGTTGCCAGCAGGAACTCCAGTAGACTCACTTTTACCTTCTAACCAATGACTTGTCTTTTATTGAAGATTGACAGTTAGTACAGAAATGGTAGAGGGTTCCAGGTCCCTACCAGATGTCCAGGTCTCTCTTATACCCGTGGACAATGTCACCTGTCCTGTCCCTGGCACTGCCCCATCCTGTGAATGACTTCCCTGTCCTGTCCCACACAGTCTACATGTGCCTCTCGTGACCAATGGCCAGGTCCTGTCCCTGCGCTGCTCTCTCTAACCCTTGAACGCTTTCCCAGCCTCCGGCCACAGCCGCATGCCTGTGTGCGAGATCCCTGTGCTCTGTACCTGTCACTGGGCCTCCCAGCTGTACTGTAGCTCTTCTTATCCTCCTGTCCAGGCTTTTCTACTCTTCAGCCACGGCCCTGTGCACGTGGGTGACTCCTGTGCTCAGTACCTCGCCACTCCCTGAGCATCCTAGCCCTGCCTGGACCAATACCTGCCTGCGCTGACAGGCCCTGCACTGGGCCCTGTGTCTCGGCATGTTGTCCTACCTGATCTGGGGAGTGAGTCCAGAGAAATGTGCTCAGAGAGAGAAACAGATGGGGCGGGGGCTTCCTCTTATCTGCCCCAACCATCACCTTCCTCATTCTGATTGACTACCTATTCCATGGGGGAGATTTAAAGTGACCTGGTGCTCCACACCATAGATTCCACTGAGCCATTCCCCTCTCGAGTGGTTACTCCTTTAGGGGTTGGGATGAAGTTCTGTCTGCTGAAACTTCTTTCCGCTGGCATGTGGGCACTGCTCTCCGTGGGGCCCCTAGGGTGCCAATCCTGTTCTCTAACTGGAGCAGTGGAGCAGTCGGTTTCTCTGATGCCCTACCAACTGTCTTTAATTCTCATACAGACATAAGCACAATTTCCTCACACCCAGGACTGAAGGTTTAGATAGTATATTCTGAGTGAACGTGTATGTGGTTTTAAACCAACTCTTATTAAATTTTTTGTTTTGTTTTATACACATTATGTGAATATTAAAAACTCGTAATTTATTTTTCATATCATTATCAGTTTGAGTGAAGCCTGTGTTAACTGGCATCTTAAAGCATGCCAGTTATTAACATTAATTATTGCTATTTATTAATATTAGCTAATGATTAATATTAGAGCTGATGTAAGGATCATTCTCTCCTCCTCCCCCTCCATTGTTATTGAGGTGTCATGATTTACAGACTATTAATGCTAGTTTCGTACAGATATTGTTCCAGCACCTTCCCCACACCTAGAGTGCCAGCTTCCCCCCTGTCAATGACCCAGGGAATTTCTTCCCCCTACCCTCCCTCAGATAACCAGGAAGCTGAAGAATACTTTTGTTATAAACTAGAGAAAAGGTTTTTTAAAAAAATTCATTGCCTTTAGTAAACTTTCATAAATTTTACAATTGAATAAACAAGTGTTTAAGATCACAATACACTACAAATATATATAAGACAGTTATATTCCAGTTAAACTGCACTTGGTTTTTATAATTTATCTTTGTTCCTTTAATATAAAGGATAAAAATTTCATTACTCTTTGGTTCTTAAGAGTAGATGACACCTACTCTTTAAAAAATTGTGGTAAAATATGCGTGGCTGTCAGCTTTGAAATGATGGGAATTAAGGATGGCATAGCTGAGCAGCTCTCAACCCCCCACTCTCCTACGTATCTATGTGTAATATGTGTGTGTGTGTATATAGCTTAGTGACTGAACAGTGTATAGTGTTAGTGACTGCATCCCAGTGCTGCCTTATAATCCTCTATGTAATTTGTTCTATAACTGCATGATTATTTCTATTTTTCCCTCACACCCATTTCACCCACTTCTCTTCTTCCCTGTGCCACATATTCATTCTCTGTAAGTTTTCCCTTGTTCTGTGCTTCAGATTCCACAAGCAAGATCATGCAGTATTTGTCTGAGTATTCCCACGCACTTAGAGTTTTATTGAAAAGGATCTCAGGCAAGACAGATCTCTAGGAAGCTGGTCCTAAATTGGTCCTCCAGCACCTGCACTAAGTGGCTAAGGGACCCAGTTGGTTATGATTCTTATACCCGTGGCCACACACGTTAACAGTATACTCGGAGTGATTTTCATTTTTATCCTTATTTATCATAGAATTTGTTTTAGAATTTTTTACAACAGGATGCAATCTAGAGATATTTGTTTTACAGTTAATAACATGTTTGTGAGATTGTTAATAGTACTTTATTAACTATTTAGAAGTTTCAGTTTTTGTAAATTGTTCTTTGTTATAACATATTATGCTGAAAGGAATTCAAAGCTAAAATTTCATATAGGAATTATAGAATTCCAGTATAGAAGATTTTTCCTCCACGATAAAGATTATACTAATTTGCAGTTTACTTGGGAAAATAGATAGATAGATAGATAGATAGATAGATAGATAGATAGATAGATAGATAGATAGATAGATAGATAAACATTGAAAAATAAGTTTTATTGAAAATCACCCATATACTTAATTTGCAGTGGTACATGATAATTTTGCCTGATTTATATTTGAAAAAGGATAATGATACTAATTAATTGTATATAATCTTAATGACTGTTTAGGCTCAGTATACTTCATAATATATGAAAGATGAGTGAATTTTAGTGAATTTGTGATTTTTTCTTATAGTATTACTATACATCACATGTCACAATATTTACTATTTTTCAGCATCTAACAGCTCATCTCAAGATGATGTGTTTGACTTAAAAATCATAGCTGAATTAAATGCATTCAATGTCTTTGTCTGTGATCAGAAATGTAACATTGCAGATATTAAAATACATGGTGAGTAACGGTTTCTTGGCGTTGGCACTTTCTTCTTTATGTAGAAAGGCTCCTGGTGCTTGTTCCCATGAGCCACATTTGGTTTATTTTTCTGGAAGACTTGTACACATTTTAAAAACATGTATTTTGAAATGTTAAAATAAAATTTGTTCACCTTCATGACTGACATGAGACATCCCTTTCATATTTAAAAATTGTTTCATATTTAAAAATTCTAGAATAAGCCTGAGGCTAAATATCTTATTTTTGTGTTTGCATTTCTAGAATAGTATCCTATTCTGGAAATGAAATTAGACTGAGAAATTAATAGCATTTCACAGAATAAAATAAGCAGTATTCCTAATTTCTCATGTCTGTGCATACTTAGCATCAAGCCCATCCGTTACTGGCTTGATTGACTGATGAGATAGCATGGCTTAATGGCGCAGATTAAGTAACGGGTTCTACAGCCCACCAAGGGGCAAGGTTCGTCTGCAACACTTAATCACTGGCCTCGAACAAACATGTATATATATATATATATATGTCTTTCTTTTTTGGGTCACACCCGGCGACGCTCAGGGGTTTCTCCTGGCTCTGCACTCAGGAATTACTCCTGGCGGTGCTCAGGGGACCATATGGGATGCCGAGGATTGAACCTGGGCCGGCACAGGGTGGCAGCGTGCAAGGCAACGCCCTACCCGCTGGGCTATCGCTCCAGCCCCATGAACAAATATATTTTTATGTCCTTGAGTTCCCTCTTCTGTGAGATATAGTTATAATAATTATTGTGGGTTTGTTGTGAGAATTAAGTTTGCATTTGTGCTTGTATTTAGAAAAGTGCATGACAGTTATAAAAAGGGCTAGAGTATCACTTTTATTCAACAGCTTTTACTAAATGTATGTGTATACATGGAACAAAATCTCAATACATATATTACTATTATATATAATCTCGTGTGTGTGTGTGTGTGAGACACCTGGCGACGCTCAGGGGTTTCTCCTGGCTCTGCACTCAGGAATCACTCCTGGCGGTGCTCAGGGGACCATATGGGATGCCGAGGATCGAACCTGGGCTGGCACAGGGCAGCCGCGTGCAAGGCAAACGCCCTACCCGCTGGGTTATCGCTCCAGCCCCACGAACAAATATATTTTTATGTCCTTGAGTTTCCTCTTCTGTGAGATAGAGATAGTTATAAAAATTATTGTGGGTTTGTTGTGAGGATTAAGTTTGCATTTGTGCTTGTATTTAGGAAAGTGCATGACAGTTATAAAAGGGCTAGAGTATCACTTTTATTCAACAGCTTTTACTAAATGTATGTGTATACATGGAACAAAATCTCAATACATATATTACTATTATATATAATCTCGTGTTTGTGTGTGTGTGTGTTTTGGGCCCCACCCACTGGTGCTCAGGCCTTATTCCTGGCTCTGCACTCAGTGATCACGCCTCAGAGGACTCATGGGACCATACTCCATGCCAGGGATGTAACTGAAGTTAGCCCAGGTGCAAGACAATCCTTGACTTCTGTGGTTTCTCTCTTGCCCTAATTCATGGTGGTATGGGTATGGTTTGGACCCATTACTGAAGCTCAACTCTGGCATCCTTTCTGTACTTAGGAGTAAATCAGAAATTATTTTGCTTTTAGAAATTCTGAGAATGCTAAAAATATTTGAAGAGAATATATATCTGTATTTTTTAGGTATACAGAATTTAGCTTCTTTTCGCATTCACAACTATATTATTTGAGATGTCTCTAACACTTAAAAACACCCTTTCACAGCTCACATGGAGAAGCTGTAGTTTTATATGTCTGATAGTCATTTTTGCTCCTGTTATATCTTGTGTGCTATATGATTGAACTTAAATGCTGCAGAATTTATTGTTGGGATTGGGTGAAACGCTTATCAGTGTTTTATTTCCCACAGGCATGGATGCCTCTATTTCAGTGAAGTCAAAGGAGACTGATATGTTTGCCAGACTTAAGGATATCATAGTTAAAAATGCTGACTTATTGTCCATTCACAAAAAGGTAATTTAAAAAATATGCTTCGGTATTGAGATTTTGTTTCTCATCTATACCATTATTCATGTGTTCTGTGGTTAGCTATTAACTGTATATATGTGTCAGGCTTTTTGTTAGGGGTTAGACATAAATGTGACTGTGATTTCATATGGTATATGGATTAGGTGATTTCTAATAGTTTTTTTCTGACCAATTAAGTGATTGGCACGTCTGTCGATAAACTGATTTTTATGGAAAAAGGGAACTCATTACATTTCAGTGCTCCTTTTTTACTATCGGGATTCTGTACTAAGGGACCTGATTCATAATTCAATAAGGGCTCTGCAGCTCTTTTGATGTAATAACCAGTTGATTTTTATACATTTTAGGCTGTCTCTATTTTGGGAGATGAAGTTTTCAGGTTCCAAATGACCCTTTATCCGCAAGCCACAGAAGGAAAGGCCTATGCTGATATGTCTAAAGTAGATGGAAAGCTTAGTCTCAAAGTGGGTTGTATTCAGATTGTCTATGTTCATAAATTCTTCATGTCTCTTTTGGTAAGTTTATCTTCAAGACGTTGGGACATTGGTGAGGAGCTGGTGATGGTTGTGGTGTTAGAACAACTGTGTGTCTGGATTTGGTCATTAACTCTGATATAAATCACAGACCTCAGTAAAAATTGGAAAACTACTGATTTTTATTTATTGCTATTGAAATCTCATGTCTTAGCCTACATAACTGAGCCAAGAGAGTCAAAATCGACCAGTAGTTAGTGCTGTATGATAAATCCCCAAATGCTGAAGGGGCTACTACAGTTACTATAGTTACAGAAATTACGAATACAGGATAAGTAACCAAATGAGGCTTTCTTATTAGTTTTGAAGATATAAGTTGAGGTTATTAAACGGTCCCATAGTTGTGTACTTTATTTATTTATTTGTTTGTTTGTTTGTTTATCTATTTATTTTTGTTGTTGGGCATACCCGGTGCAGCTCAGAGGCTTCTCCCGGATTGGTTCCCAGGGTCCGTTCCCAGAGTGCTCAGGACACCTTGTGATGCCCGCTTCCAGCGTGCTGAAAATACACTCCAGCTGTCGGCTCCGCCCCAGCCCCAATACATGTCTTGTGAAAAGTAGTTTAATGTTTCATTTTTTGGTTTTTCAGTGTTACTTTTAATTTTTTTAAGTAAAATATTCTTGAAGGTACTCATTAGACGTATAAAGGACTAATATTGGAACTTAGAACTCTGGATGATAATTGTAATCAGCAGATCATTATGTTTCTTTTAATATTTCTATCATTTAGCCAAATCCCTTAGCAGTGATGTTTTCAAAGCTTAGAGCATGGATTTCTTCCTCAATCGTCATGTATTTTTCTGGGAAATAATTTATTTCACTGATGAATATATGTTACTTAATTTTTTATTTTTTATTTTATTATTATTATTTTTGCTTTTTTGGGTCACCGGCGATGCTCAGGGTTTTCCTGGCTCTGCACTCAGGAATTACTCCTGGCAGAGCTCGAGTAACCATATGGGATGCCAGGGATCGAACCCGGGTTGGCTGTGTGCAAGGCAAATGCCCTACCCGCTGGACTATTGCCTGGCCCCCCCACTTTATATTATTAATGGATTCACATAAAAGTATTAATTTTGATGCATAATCCTCACTGAGAAAAATCTCTGTTTTTAATTTTTTGTTTAAGAATTTGACTCAGTGATTCTAAGTCTGTAAACATTTTATGCATCTCTGTTCATACCTGAATATGCTTAAACTGTCTTCAGGAAAAAAACTGGTAAAACTGTAGTTTCTCAGAGTAAACTTGATTGCTGTGATACAGAGCTGTGTTGGGGGCAGTGAGACGCTCTCTCTCATCCTGCTTCTACTGAGTTTCAGATCACAGTGACCAACATTTATAAGTGAAAAGAAAATAACTAATTGATTATTCTGAAATGGAGGTTAGGAAAGCTAACACATTCTTCCTGATGATCATTTTTGTCAGAGTGTAGTTTTCTAGATGTTCCTCATCCCTGATCATTATCACTTACTCAGTTCTTCTTTTAAGTAAATGCCTTTTGCACCTCTTGTCTGGAAACTCTAAATATTACCTTTCCCAACAGAACTTCCTCAACAATTTCCAAGCTGCCAAAGCAGCCTTGAGCTCGGCAACGGTCCAGGCTGCTGAGAGAGCTGCCTCAGGCATGAGAGACTTGGCTCAGAAGAGCTTCCGCCTTTCCATGGACGTCAACCTGAAAGCGCCCGTGATCATCATTCCTCAGTCCTCAGTGTCACCGAATGCCGTGATAGCGGACTTGGGTTTGATCAGAGTTGGGAACAAATTTAGCTTAGTTCCTATGGAACGGGATTCTCTCCCACCGGTCATTGACCAGATGAACATACAACTTACTCAGTTGAAACTATCCAGGTATTAATGTCGACCCTTAACTGTACACTACTTACTAGAAAATGCATAATAGCTTTATTGCGTATTGTGAGCATCATTGAAAATCAGCATGTGTATATACCACATTAAATTTCTGACGGTTCAGTTGTTTTACCGTTTTCAGAAACAGTATTTGTAGACTCTTTGCTAGAGTTAAATATTTTAGTGTTTGTATTTTTTCTAATTATGAAAATTTGATCTTGTGTAGGTAGGTCATCTCATAGAATCTGCATTTTTTTTTATTGTTTGGGGGTATACTCAGTGATGCCTAGGGGTTTCTCCTGACTCTGTACTGAGGGATTATAACTGGCGCTGCCGGGACCATATGAGACGCTAGGGATTGAACCCGAGTCAGCCGTGTGCAGAGCAGGAGGCCTACTTGCTGTTCTATCTCTCCAGCCCCCAGAATCTGCATTTTGTCTTGCTAAATGTATAGTATGATTTTGGGGGCGTGGGGGAGCACAACACCCCATTGAAGCTCAGGGATTACTTCTAGTTCTGTGCTAATGTGATTTTTTTTCTCATTCTATTTCCTAGTATATGAGGAAGTTTATTCAATAATAAATTTAGTTTCCTTTTTAATTGATTTTGACTTGGCACAGTTACTTTATGGGGCAAAGCTTACCCCAAAATAATGAAATTTAAGGCTTATTTCTCATTTCATATTTGGGGATTCTCATTACGGTGCCTAAAGGATTTTGGATATCAATGGGAAAATTGATGACAATGGGCTCTGTTGAATGACAAGAGGACTTACTTGACTGTGGGCAAGGATCAGAAGGAACCACTGTGTGCAGTCCGCATCTAGGACACATAGCTTCTTTCTGGAACAGTAACATCAGAATCAGTCTGTGCAGGCTGTTGCTTTGTCCTCTGATTTTAGGGTTTTAGGAGAAAGCAACATGTTAGCTTGATATCACATTTGTTTCTGTATCAGTCTTTGTGAAAGAGTCAAGTAATGCCCTAATCAGATGAAGCCAAACTTGTGTTATTGAAATCAGCATAATTTAGATTTAGGAGGCTCTTCATTGGAACTCAGTCTGTTCGATTTGGGACAGGTTTGAAAATGTTGAGAGTAGCTGTACTGTTTAGGGCAGTGTGAGGTCACAGAGCACAGCAGCCTTCTATTTTTACTGTGGATAAACGACATCAAGTCAGTTCTCATTTCTCTTTCAGGACAGTATTGCAGGCCTCCTCACCACAACATGACGTAGAGATTTTGAAACCAGTCAACATGCTCTGGTCCGTACAGCGAAACTTAGCAGCAGCATGGTATGTGCAGATCCCAGGGATGGAGATAAAAGGGAAACTACAGCCGATGCAAGTGAGTATACCTGTGAAAGGTGGGGGCTTGCTGGCTGGACCACCCGCACTGTGCAGTTCTGGTGTTCATAGAAGTGGCAGTCACGATCACGATCACGATCTTCCCGTTAATCATCTATTTGCTAGAGCGGGCACCAGTAATATCTCAATATGTCCTGTCACATGCTGTAGAGCCAAGGGCATCGGCTTGGTACAGGAACATAAAGAGCCTCAAACCATTATATTAGGTCATGAGAATGATCTAATATAATTGTTACTGGCATTTGGCATATCAAATACAACACGAGCAGCTTGCTAGGCTTGCCGTAACGGGAGGCATACTCTATAAACACCTCCAAATAAAGCCTTTATTGATGAACCGCCGCTGCCGCTGCGCGCGCGAGCCAGGCTGTGATGGGCTGGTCGGCTGGGTGGAGTTCTGATGAGAGGGAAGTCCAATGTGGAAAATGGCGGCGCCCATGGAGTGGGTGGGGGTCGTCTGGCTTGTTGTGAGGTTCTGCCGGGGTGGTGGGCCAAGGCTGGAACCCACCATGCCTCCCGACTGCCTCATGAACGGCTGGGCACAGGGAGAGCAAGGAACCGCTCTGCCCCATGTCTGAGTGGCAGTACAAGACTGTAAAGTGTGGGGCCGGAGCGATAGCCCAGCGGGTAGGGGCGTTTGCCTTGCACGCAGCGGGCCCCTTGCCGGTCCGGATTTGATCCCGGCATCCCATATGGTCCCCCAAGCACCGCCAGGAGTAATTCCTGAGTGCAGAGCCAGGAGAAACCCCTGAGCATTGCCGGATGTGATCCAAAAAAAGCAAAAAAAAAAAAAAAAAAGAACCTGTAAAGTGAGTCACATGTTTACAGAGGCGGAGGCCATGACACAGGCAGTCGGAAGTCTAGGAGCACACTCGCAGTGCTGGAAAATCCCTTTGTTTTAAGGCAGTTGACAGAGACAGTACAGAGTGATATTCATATACCACTTCCAAAGTACTTTCCGTAATTTTTTTTCAGTGTATAGAAATATTCAGAAATGAGAAAAGTGTGCTTTCTTTGGGTGGAGTCACACCTGGGGAGCCTGAGTACTCAGGGGATATTGTGATACCAGGAATCGAACCTGAAGCTCCAGTCCACTGCAAAACCTCTCCCTGGCATGCCATATATGGCTCTGTCTCACCTGTAGGAAACCATACCCTTCCCGGTCTGTGTTTCTTTGTTAGACAGCACCTTTGTTTTGAGGATGGGGCTGGGGTGGGGAGTCAAATATCGAAGAGGTTGAAGAGCACTCGCTGTGCTGATTTTGCAGAACACATGTTTTGGGAGGGACTGCTACTGGATGAGGAGAGAGAGGGACCGGAAGTGGGGAGCTCGGGAGAGGGCCAAGATAGATAGTGGCATATCCTCTGACACAGAGTGATGGAGCCGAGTCAGGGGTTTGGGCGTGGTGGAGGCAGGAAGTAGGCCACTCACATGGACAGTGTCTCATATACTTTAAATGCTCCTTTCCTGTTACTCGTGATCCTCCTCTCTCTGTCTCTGTCTCTCTCTGTCTGTCTCTCTCTGTCTCTGTCTCTCTCTGTCTCTCCCTCCCTCTCTCCCCGCCCCCGTCTTTGGTGAAACAAGGTAGGTTTTATTGAAACTTTATTTAAAACATGATTGGAGGCGGAGGGAGAAGTATATCTTTGAGGAAGAGTACAGGCCTCTAGAGTAGAAATAGGCAAGCAAAGGAATGTGGAGACAAGCAAGCAAGATTTACATTCAAGGGGGAACATGGCCTTGAAGAACAAGTCTCTCTCTCTCTCTCTCTCTCTCTCTCTCTCTCTCCTCTCTCTCTCTTCTTCTTTTCTTTCCCTTCCCCTCTCTCCCTCCATTCCTTCCTTCAATAATTTGAGATCTCCAAAATTAAGACATAGATATTATGGTCTATACTTTTCATTACATCAGTTATAACAAATAGCTCATTGTTTTTTTTCTTTATTATGATTTTTTTATTTTGACAGTTACCATAAATACCATATTGTTCATTCCTTATTATGATCTGTATTTTTATTACAACAGTTATACTAAACAGCTTATTGTTGATTACTAGATTGCTCTCAGTGAAAATGACTTAACAGTTTTAATGAAAATTTTGGTGGAAAATCTTGGAGAAGCATCTTCACAGCCAAGCCCCACGCAACCCACCCGGAGGCCGGAGAGTAAGAAAAGATGTGCTCAGTAGATCTGATCACCTCAGAGGTATAAACCGATTTTAAAAAAGTGTTTTACCTTTGTGAGAGAGTATAAAGAATGTTTCCGATTAGGTTTTCTTCAGAAAGACATTTTACTTTTCTCTGCTTCCAATTTTCCGTTGAGAATGACTTGTACTCCGAGTTCAAATATTTTGATAATAAAAAAAACAACTCAGGAATAAGACATCCCGCACTAGAAAGGCTTTTGAAAGAGTTTTCAATATTTCTGCACAGCCCTGCTTCCCTCCTACTGCAGAGAATCTCTCTTGCTTACCCTCTAATGAATATATGTGAGGCAAATTCTTGCCATTTTTATTCTCAGAGTAGTGCAGTTAAAAAGTTGTGTAAAGTGTGTACTTGCTTCGACAGCACATACACAAAAATAGTTCTGTAATATATGACATAAACCTAGAATAATAAATTAGCCCAGATTTATATATGCAGAAAGTATATGCCTAACGATTTTTATTTTTCATATTTGTGTTTGATTAGAACAAGATCTGACAGATTCATCACTTTCCACGGATCAGAACGTCACTCTCCAATTTGACTTTCATTTTGAATCTCTGTCCATTGTCCTCTATAATAATGATGGTCACCAGGTATGTGGTCAACTCTGTCATGGTACATTACTACTTAGCTCTTAATTTTCAGCCTTAGATATGTCAGATTTTGCTACTACTACTTACTTAAAAGGTTGGTGTGTCCAGTTGATTCTGTTTGGCTTGAGACTGCTCTGGTCTTTCCTCCTGTCTCCGCTGTGTATTGGTTCTAATCTTACTGTGCTGAGGAAAAAGATACTGATGCTTTTCTTTATTTAAAAAAAGAGTTTTTATTGATTGAATCTCTATGCTTTACAGGAATGATTTTTTAAAAAAAGTTTTTATTGATTGGGAATCTGTGGTTGACATTAATGATTTCTCAATGCACATAATTCCAAAACCTCCTATCACCAGTGTAACTGCCTCCCTCCCCAAAGACCCCAAAGCCCCCCCCCAAACTCAATCCTGCGCACGGGTTCTCCATAATTCCAACACTTTCTATCACCGTTGTAACTACCTCCCTCCCCCAAAGGCTCCAAAGCCCCCGCCCAAACTAAATCCTGCGCACGGGTTCTCCTGCCACATTTCCTTTGACCCTTGTTGCTGCCTCTGTGTGTTTTTAAGTCCCACATATGAGGGAGATCGTTCTGCATCCGTTCCTTCTCACTGGTGTTTCTATGATAGCCTCTAGTTCATCCACATTTCTGCAGATGGCATGATTTGCTGTTTCTTAGAGCTGCAAAGTATTCCATTGTGTGTATATGCCACAGCTGCTTATAAGCACTAAAGAAGGTTTTCCTCGGACAAAGAAGGTTTGCCTCGTACAAAGAAGAGTTGCCTCGCACATAAAAATGGCCCCCTCCACCAGGAGTAATTCCTGAGTGCAGAGCTAGGAGAAACCCCTGGGCATTGCCGGGTGTGACCCAAAAAAAAAAAGGCCCCCTGAGCACACAGCCCAGAGCAGCTCGAAGAATCTCATGTTGTATCCCCAAATAAAAGTAATAATGATGTAAATAATGAAATGATAAATTCTGTAAATAAAGAAAAGAAGAAGAGGGCTGGAATCACAAAAAACTGGGAAGAGGTATTACCTGTTGTATAATGTCAGATGGTCCCTCTGTGTGAACTCGCTCCTTCCTCTATTCATAACCAACCCCCGCCTCATATTTGCCGTCATTCTCTCTGCCTTGGGTTCATTTCTAATAGAATTTTATTTCTAGTAAAAATATATATGTATATATAAAGCTATGTAATTTTTTTTTTGCCTTTTTGGGTCACACCCAGCAATGCTCAGGGGCTACTCCTGGCTCTGCACTCAGGAATCACTCCTAGCGGTGCTTGGGGAACCATATGGGATGCCGGGATTGAACCCAGGCTGGAAGAGGCCTGCTGCATGCAAAGCAAACGCCCTACCCGCTGGCCTATCGCTCCAGCCCCATATTTTTATATATCATTATATATTTAAAGCTATGTCAGAAAAAACTGAGTTTAGAGCCTTATGTTATTATATATTTTTTAATTTTTAAAATTTTTTTTTGCTTTTTGGGTCACACCCGGCGATGCTCAGGGGTTACTCCTGGCTCTGCACTCAGGAATTACTCCTGGCTGTGCTTGGGGGACCATATGGGATGTCGGGAATTGAACCTGGGCCGGCAAACGCCCTACCCACTGGGCTATCTCACCAGCCCCATAGAGCCTTATGTTATTATTTTAAAATGATTTAATAGAATTAAAATTGAATCAGAAATGTCCTGTAGGGTTGGAGGCGAGAGATGAGACACCAGGAACACAACGTATATCCATTAATATAAAAATGATCACCAGCTGGAGGGGCAGCAGCTCTCATCTTGGCAGCTGACTAACCGCAGCTAACTGACTTTAGCTGACTGACTTGAGCTCGGTGACCTGAGCTGACTCACTTGAGCTCACTGACCTGAGCTCACTGACCTGAGCTGACTCACTTGAGCTGACTGCCCACCACCACCAAGACCCCAACTCTCTTATCCCATCGCCTCAAAGGGCAATACAGCTTAAAGTTTGCATGGTTTACATTACAAAGACTGTTCACATTCATTGAATAGGACTTAGGAATAATAGGAAGGAGACAACCAGGAACCAAAAACCTGCAGGGGGTGCTATCTAGGTAAGATGAGATGAGCAAAAGAACGCATTACAGTTGCTAATGCAGCCTTCCGGACTAGCCCATGATGGCAAGGACATGTCAGACAGAAGATCAAGAAAAACCTGTTTTCTGCCTAACTTTAAGCATCATCCATTAGATTCCATCTTGGACTAGTTATAGCCAACAAGGAAATGTGCAGAGAAATGACCTAAGATAGCCTTGTCTGGGTACCTGCAGCTTTGATTAACAGTCTCACTAGGGAATTCTACATCCTAACTCTATTGGGAGACAGTCTGCCGGAAGTCCCTGTGTATCTGTTAAAAGGCAATATCCATCAGACCTTCCTTCGTATATCCTTAGATCTACCTTCTGCCAACATAAAATAATTAAAAATTCATAATTATATATGAATATATATAAATTTTGTTTCTGTTCAGTTAATGTTATATGTAGTAGATAAAATTAAGGTACCAGTGAATCAAAGAACCAAAAACTTGGGCTGTTTTGAGGCAAACTAGGTAGTATATTGCTGGTATTTATTAATGATAGAGTTTTACCGAATAATTTTATTGTGTCAATTTTATCACAACATTAACATGTTTGTCGTATAATAGCCATAACCCATGAATACTTAATTAAATATCAATATATTAATATCAATATCAAAGGTCAGTATGTACTGGCCTTTATCTCATGTATTATTGCTTTTGATCCGAGACCACTTGGCATTAGCTACCTTAATATTAATGAAAGCATCAGAAAATGACTGTAAAGTGTGTATATAATACATAATATACAGCACATGAAGTAGTCTTTATTCCACCTAAGTACCGTTAATCTACTGGTTCTAGACTTAAAGTTCTTCCACTTCCTCCTTTGTTGCACTCATTTATTCATTTAGATGCTGTGTTCTCTCGGTTGCCTCTCTAAGTGAACATTTGTTGTTTCCTGGTGTTCTCACTGCTGATTTATTTGACATGTAGCTGATACTTAATGCAAAGCGGAAGATTCCTATTTTCCCTTTTTCTTTGCATTCATCCTAGGCAGTGGTACAAATTCCATTCCCAAATGAGTATCTCACAGTCACTTAAAAATTATCATTTTCCTCAAGAAACATTCACTATTGTGTGACCTCTGCCTTACTAGAAAGCGCTCATGGCCCCAAGTTCTCTCCCCTCTGTAACCGTTCCATAAGCACTTATGTATCAGGTGTGTCACAGGTCATGTCTAGTAATAGTTTCAGAACAGAAGTTTGAGAATTATGTGTACTTTTGTAAATGAAAGACATTTCAGGTTTTCCATAATCAGGCCATTCTGCCTCACCATGTGCAGTGTCCTCACGAGTGACAGAAGCTGTGCAGTTATCCCGAGTGCCAGGAGCTACATGTCACTTGCTTGACTTGTCATTCTCATGGCTGTCCTGGGCAGTGATGAGTGATGCTCTTCCGTTATATATTTTATGTTGACTGGTTTGTTGTGTGGGCGTTGTTTTCTTATAACATCTAGGTATATTTGAGGGATTTGTAACTATGTATCAATAATAATAATAATAATTTCCTTTTAAGAAAAGTTTCATCTTTTGTTATTACCATTTTTTCTTTAGGATTTGAAGGCTTGATTTAGTCACTCTGTTTACTTGTAGCTTTTATTGCTCACATTCTTTTAATTGAATTCCAAGTTTGATTGCTTGTTCGTTGTTTGCTGAGAACTTCTATCTTGAATGGTTTGTTCATGTTTTCCCCTCTGCAGTGTCTCCTGTTACTCCCTGGTACATCTAGAATTCTCCTGTTGCCTCTGTAAGGATAACAAGTCCTCACTTCTCCTTGGGCGTTTTCCTAGCCTGCAGAAACAGTCTCATTGAGCCTCTGTGAATTTTTCCTCCTTATATTATTTTTTAAAATTTTATCAGTGAACAATGATTTGCAAAGTTACTCATAGTTGAGTTTAAGGAATACAGTGTTCCTGCCCCAATCCCACCACCAGTGTCCCACCTTCCCTCCGACCCCTCAGCCTACCACCTTGACAGGCATATTAAAATTATTTATTATTAGCAGTTTGAGTCTTCTGCTTTCCATGTGTTGTTGGCTTTGTGGTTTATAGATACACTTTGCTTCTACACCACTGATGTTTCTGGGACCCTGGCTTGATCTTTACTTCCCATCCACCTCTTCTTCCTTCCACCCTCTTTCTTCCTTTCACCTCTTCTTCCTTCCACTTTCCTCCATGTCCTCCTTCCAATATCTAGGATCAAAGATGATCTAAGAGTTACCCCTTTTATACATTCCTTCATCTTACTCTGTATTTTGTGGGTGAGATAGTCCTGTTGTTGTCCTTCTTCTGACTTACTTGACTTAATACTATATCCTCCTTTCTTTGAAAACTATGCCACAGGAGACCGAACTTGCATTTCACAATGACAGTTTGCGAATCGGTGAACTCAGACTACATCTTCTGGTCTCCACGGGAAGATGTTTAAGGATGGTTCAATGAGTGTCGGCTTGAAGCTTAAGACCTGCACCCTGGATGACCTCAGAGAAGGCATTGAGAGAGCGACATCAAGGTTTGCCCTGCAGAATTTGCTGCACCTGCTTAGCACCTGCCATTGTTATCTGACATTGGTCACGAGACTTTTTTGCTCTGATTTTGCGGGCGGGTTGAGAGCATACACTTTGCTCAGGACTTATTCCTGGCTCTGCTCTCAGGGATCACTCCTCATGGGCTCAGTAGACCATGTAGGTGCTAGAGATCAAACCTGGGCAGCTGTGTACAAGGCAAGCACCCTGCTCATTGTGCCAACTCACGAGAAGAGGCCTTTCTCTGTTCATTCTCCCATAAACAGGCTGATATCAGATTCAGCTGCATTATAGTGTGAATGAAAAGGAAATTTAATGATAAAATGGAAAACTCTCTTAAGAGATACTAGAAGAGCATACAAAAATTTTAATAGCTCTTCATGAGGTGGTTCGTTAGTAGCTGATTTTCTAAGTTTCCATACTAGGAGCATTTTTGTTGTTGTTGGTTACAGTTGTTTTAATATTATGAGCTTTTTATAACACCCTCTTTTGTGGTATTAAAATGATTTTTACCACCTGCCTACTCACATATTTTTTTTCACCCAGAACATTTTTCTTAAATGTTTCAAGTTGTACCCTTTTGCTTGCTTTATTTATTTGCCTGTTAGTCTGGGGCCAGAGAGAGTCTCCAGGATTCAGTGCTTGTTTAGAATATGGGAAGCCTACATTCAATCTAGGCACTGTATGTTCCTCTCACCTTCACTAGGACTGGCCCCATGCACAGAGCGATGTGGAACCCATTTTGCCTCCTCCCAATGAAGATAACTATCTGTTATAGGAAATTTCATAGTTTTAATAGAACTAAAATTCCGTGAATTATAAAAATTATCAACCCAATATTGAAAAATTAACATATCCGTTCAGCCTAGTAGAAACAGTGAGTTTTATTGCATTTTCATTTATTTCTCAGATATAGAGCAGTGGTGGTTTTGAGAAAAACCATGCTGTATTTGGACTCTCTGGATTCTGTACTGATTCCTTAAAGCCGTTGGTTTTTTTTCTGAGATATGAATAATGGGGAACATTGTTGTCCCTCCTTCGGCTTTCCTAGTTTGCATATTGTTGTGTCTGTAGCTACTGCGACACAGAGGATAAAAGCCATAATGTTCGAGTCATTTTCTTTTCTTTCTTTTTTTAATTTGAATTTTTGGAGACCACTCCTGGTGGTGTTCAGGGCTGACTCCTGGCTTTGTGCTCAGAGATCACTGCTGACAGGGCCCAGGGGACCATATGAAGTGGCTGAATGCATGGCAAGCACCTTACCCACCTACTGTCTCTTCAGCCCCTTTCATACCCTTTTCTTTCTAGCTCACATGAGACTGTTGGGACTGTCAATGCAGAGAGCTGTTCAACTCTGATTTGAGTTGCATGAATACCTTTAGGACTCAAATTGATGATCTGTAGAGATTACATCCTGCCAGGAGATTTTTATTTTTGTCAAATAATGTAAAGAAATTTTGTTCTAGTAGTGTCGGGGATGCCACCGGGGTCCCCAACAGTGCCAGGAAGCGAGTTCCCTTCTACCTCCGAAGCCAGTGGGGAAAGGACTTTACTATCACAGGTTCCAGTATACAGTCCAAGAGCAGGGGAAAACCTCCGGACTCAGGGGTCCCAGCTAGGCCCCAGCCAGGTGTAGGCCAAGATGGCTGCCACCACCTGTTGAGGCCCAACAGAGAATGGAGAGGACGAAGCAAAACGCCAAGGGAAGCCGAAATGGCAAAAAAGGGGAAAAAAGAGAGCTTCTTTCTTCTTGCAGCTTATTTTATACCTAGAAATCCTCCCAAACTCCCAGCCCAGCCCATTCTGGGCTGGGCTATCTAGAGATGAAAACAGGAAAATAGCTCTATAGAAATGTAGCAACTTCAGGAGACCATCTGGCTGTTTACGAGGACACAGCTAATTCAAAGCCTCCTAGCAAAGCTGGGAGGAGCTGTAAGATAAATGTAACTTCCCCTGGCAGGGAGGGTCAAATGCCCTCAGATAATTTCTCCCAGCACCTCACCTAGGCCCTTTTATATGCTAATGTTGAGCCAAGATCTGCCTGGAAAAGCCTTTATAGGGTAGAGAAGGGGGTTTCTGAGATGGCATGTCTCTGTACCAAAGACTAATATTAATGCCACTTAAATATTTATCCAAGCCTTCACAAGTCTCGTCTACTTCACGGTAGTTTTGTATTTTAGTTGCCTTTTGAGTTATCAGAGAGCCATGCTTGCTTGCTTGGAGGCAAACAGCATTTCTCTCTGGTCTAATTACTTAGGGATCCAACGTGGCCAGGCTAATATGCTGGTAAGATCTAGCTAGTCCCACGATGATTGTGGTAGCATGAGAGAATATTTATACCAGCTAGTACAGAATACATGGTCAGATAAACTGCCACATTTAGACTACCCCCTTATCTACGAAGTGATTTGCAGGCAGCAATTCAGAGCAGATGCAGAGGCTCTTAGAGGAGTCCTGCAACATAGTAGCTCGATATTTTTAACATTTACTGTTTTGCTCTTCTGATACAAAGTTTTAGTTACAGAATATTCTGTAATTGCATTAACATGAGTTTTGCTCTGGAGTTTGGAAAACCTTATATTGATTGCCAGCTGGCTAATTAGACAACTATAGTTTAGAAACATGTTTATCTTTTAAATTATTTTGTTCGTATTAAAATAATGAGTTTATGTTTTTCAGAATGATTGACAAGAAGAATGACCAAGATAATAATAACTCCATGATTGATATAAGTTACAAACAGGACAAAAATGGAAGTCATATTGATGCTGTTCTTGACAAGCTGTATGTATGTGCGAGTGTGGAATTTCTGATGACCGTGGCAGATTTCTTTATCAAAGCTGTGCCTCAGAGCCCAGAAAACACGGCAAAGGAAGTTCAGGTTCCACTCCGACAGACTGCCACAGGAAAAATCAAGATGGAGAAAGGTTAGAATTTGCCTTTCTTAGATGACAGCTTGTCATTATAATCAGGAAAAGGAGAGCCAGATATTTTAAGAACCCAAAGTCACTTTCACATTCATTCACATTGTGTAGAAAAACTCAAGGAAGAAGAGAGTTCTGAGAATGAGGAGGTGGAAGATGAGGAGAAGATGAATAATGAATTCTTCCCAGGAAAGCTCTGCTTGACACATGCAGAGTAGAGTGAGGTGTTGTGGGCTTATCGGTGATGCCTGTTTTGTAGACAGAGAATCTTTATTCCAAGAACAAGTATTTGCTGGCATCTGGCATGATGAAGATTGGTTTAACAGATGACAGCAGGAGGTCAGGGACATGGACGACCTAGCATGACGCCCTTGCTCTAGGTGGCTTCCACCAATGCCTGCTCTCAGTGTATGTGATGCCACTTTCCTCCACTTTTGCATCATTTTTCATCATTACCAGAGTTGAAGCAGTGATTATCTGTGTTAAATTATAATTGTCAAAGTTTGGGAATTTTTTTCCCTCTGATAAGTTAATAATATTGGAAGGCCGGAGAGACTGTACAGATAGTACAGATGGTCAGGAATTTGCCTTGCACGTGGCCACCCCAGGTTTGCGTCTTCCATCACATGGTGCTCTGAGTCCTTCCAGAAGTGATCCCTCCCTTAGCATCCCTGGGTGGGCCTGAAAACCAAAAACAAAAAAGAAAATTGAAATCTACCATATATTGGCAGGGTCAATTTCTGATTTATCTTTAATGTTTCTTGAAATTCAATTATATTTGATAACTCTATTTAATGTATTCAGTGTTTCATGACACTGTGGGCGCTAGTGAAATCATAATGACCAGCTAATAGTAGTGTACATCTTTGCAGCCTCTTTTCCTGATCCTCCCGGTCCCTTAACTCTTCTCCCTGCCTTCCCCCTGCTGCTAAAACTCTGCACACACTTACACTTATGATCATGGGTTGTGATTCTGACAGGGAGAACTCTAACACAGTATTATCCCTGCTATGGCACAGTGGGAATAATCTTCTTGTCATATGAGGATAAAGTGGCATTATCCCACAAAAGTTACATTTGTTTGTTATTTACTGTCGTTATTAATCAATTATTCATAATTGCTTTCACCTTTTTGTTACAGCAGGATATTAGAAATGACTTGGTAGAGATTCAGCTTAAACTTCTTTTGATGCCTATTTCTGCTTCTTTTTACAGATGACTCTGTCAGGCCAAATATGACTTTGAAAGCCAAGGTCACAGACCCGGAAGTGGTATTTGTTGCCAATTTGACAAAGGCTGACGCGCCTGCTCTGTCAGCCTCATTCCAGTGCAACCTCTCTCTGTCAACATCCAAACTGGAGCAGATGATGGAGGCCTCTGTGAGGGACCTTAAAGTGCTTGCTTGCCCTTTTCTCCGAGAAAAGCGGGGAAAAACGTTACAACAGTAAGAATTGCCTTACATTTAAAGCCTGAAGTGGAGGATAGCAGGAATGATTGATTCCTTTAACCCTGAGCACGGGGGCCCTGTGGGACACTACAGCTTATTCATGATCACAAACATGACATTTTGCAGATGAAAATGTTGATTTCCGCGATGTTGAGTGATTGTGCTAAAGTTCCTGGTGGTAGGCCAGAATTGCCTCCAGTATAGATTCACTCCGGTTTCATGATCTTCATTCAAATTCTCTGAGTTTTAATACAAATTAATATTCACTTTTAGTGTTTGTATTCACCATAGAATACTCGGGGCGGAGCGATAGCCCAGCGGGTAGGGCGTTTGCCTTTTACGTGGCCGGCCCATGCCGCCCTAGGTTTGATTCCCGGCGGCCCCATATGGTCCCCCGAGCACCCGCCAGGAGTGGTTCCTGGGTGCAGAGCCAGGAGTAACCCCTGAGCATTGCCGGGTGTGACCCAAAAAAAGAAAAGAAAAACCACCATAGAATACTCAATGAATGAATAAATAAATGAATATTAAATCTTTAAGCTTAGGATGAATAAATTTCAAGATCATGTCTTGATATTATTAAAATTTGGCTTCCATTATGTGTTTTCGTTATTGTTCAGAAATATATTTAAGGACTGAAGAGGCAGCCCCAAGAGGTGGAGACAGGCTTTCCATGTGGGGCCTCAGCTGCGTGCGCCACCACCCTATGGTCCCTGAGCATCAGCAGGAGCGGGCGTAGCTCAGGAGAGTGCTGCTGTGCGCGAGGAGGTGCCCCTCTGGGGACCATATGCGGTGCTGGGGTAGCACTGGTCTGACAGGAGTGCAGGGCAGTACCCTTACTGCCTACGCTCTCATTTCTCCTTGCAGAGTCGTTTTCTTTTTTTTTTTTAATGAATTGACTTTGACTTACAAAGATATGATTGAGTTTCAAGCATGGATTGTCCCAACACCAATTCTACCCTCCACCAACTACCCTCCACCAATGTCCCCGGTTTCCCTCCCACCCTGCTGCCTGCCTCTGTGGCAGGCACTTTGCCCTTCCTCCATTGCCCGTGAGTTCCTTCCCTAACTGATCCCCCCCCCACAGTGCCCCTTGCTAAGCTTCTGGCTGAAGACTAAGTCTTCGGCTGTTCCTTTACGTTGCTGTGAGCACTTGATATTCCCCTATGAAGTAGTTTTTTTAAATATCCCACATATGAGAGATCAGTCTGAGTCGGAGCCTCTCCCGCTGACTGATTTCACTTGATGTGACACTCTCCAGATCTGTCAGCATCGCAGCAATTTACATATGCTTTTCAAATCTAGAAAACAGGCTTGTGCCAGAATGACTGGCTCTAGGCGTGGAGCTCTAGGCTTCATCTGTACTGTGCCATGGAACATTCTTTACCAGGATTATCGTCTCTGGCTATGTCATAGAAAGATTACATTGCCTGCTGAATTAAAACTCTTTTTCTAAATTCTTTTAAATGATTTGTGCAGGTGACTTTATGCATGCAGAGCATGTTGTCTGCTACTGGGCTGCCCCTGGCTCTCCAGTTATTTTTAGATGTAGTCATGCATACAGATTCCTCTGCTCAGCGCAGCTGAAAGATTATTTTTGTAATTATATGTGAGAATATAGGCTTCATAGGTTTAGTCATCTGGTTGTTAGAGTTGACATTCACTCGAATAGGACCGTTCATCTGGACAATTCATTGATATACTTTATCATAGTCTTCATTTGAATTTTACAAATCTTAAAAAAGAATATTTTACATAGAGAACTATTTACAAATATATTTTGCAAAAGGAAAAATTTTAAACTTTGGATAGTAAATGAGCATTATTCTGGGATTGGCCTAAAGACATGCCATGATGAGAGATATATGAAGTCCTTTAAAGTATTCACAGGCCTGTCGTAGCTCAGAAAATCTTCACAAACAATTCTCAACTAATTAAGTTCATGCTATCATTTTTTTAGTAGTAAGTATGAAAAGATCCTAAGTAAAACATGTTTTCATCAGGGTATCTTTCACATAAACTAAGAAAATATCAGAAGGCTAAGAAAATAGAAATTTCACTTATTGGTTCTAGGTCTTACAGCCCTGCTCTTTATTTATGGAGAAATGTGCCTGGACTTCTGGAAAACAAAACATAAATATTAAAGTTGAAGAATTTATAGTTAAGGTAAGTACATCAATATTTGGATAAAAATTAAATCAATATTTGGATAAAAATTAATTCTCAGTGAAGTTGTAGCATCAAGAGCTCTATGGGTGACATCATGGGGCAAGGGAAAAAAGGAATCAGTTGACTGGTAAGTTTTGGGAAGTAGCGGGGGATTACTCGTACCTTTTAAGGTGACAACGGTCATAAGCTTATGTGCTATAATAGTAACTGATATATGGGTAACACTGGGTGAATACATGGCTGGGCATCAGTCGTAAAGAGTTTTCTGTCTTAAGCTAAAGAGTTTGATTTTATCCTGAAAATTATGGCAAGATGAGTATTTTAAACATACGAATGGCATGCCAAGATTGCACTGCAGAAGTTCACACCGGTAGTGTTGTGGGCGAGCTAGGAGGGAGCTGCTTGGGCATGGAGATGCCATCATGGTGGGACTGCGGCATGGTGGGGGCTTGATGTGGGCACCCAGGTGCTACGCAGGGGTAGTAGGAGAGAACTTGCAGGGCTTGATGTGAGGGAAGGGAGTCGGGAGATTTTAGACTTCACGACTCAGTAAGTCAAATGAAAGCCAGACGTGTGTGTGTATGTGTGTGTGTACATATGTATAAATGATCTTAACTTGGATTACAGAGTTGGGTTTAGTAAATACAGCTGTTGCAAAATGAAAATTTTAGTTTTGCATCTTTTTTTTTCCTGTTCATCACTGTCTTCCGTTCATCATCGATTTGCTCGAGCTGGCACCAGTAGTATCTCCATATGTCCTGTCTCATGCAAGTAGAGCCCAAGGGCGCCTGCTTGCTCCAGGAACATAAAGAGCCTGAAACCATTCCTGTTCATAGAAAACTTTATGTATTATCAGCTTAACATTTAGTTGTTCACAACTGACATGTTATAACCTTAGCTACTTAAATCCATCTTAAACGAGCAGAAATCAATGTCTTGAGAACATTTGACATGAAACATGATTTTTCATTGTTCTCTCTTACTTTCTCAGTTACAAATTTAATATAATAAAGTTTTTAAGTGGTTGTTTTTAACCTTTATATATCATGTATTCCCATCTCTGAAAGAAGTTATTCTAAAGAATTGTCTGTTTCTTACTTTTTTTAAAGATTTCACCCATAATCCTTAACACCGTGATGACAATTATGGCTGCTCTGTCTCCAAAGACAAAAGAAGATGAATCAAAAGATACATCCAAGGAAATGGAAAATCTTTGGGGAATCAAATCTGTAAATGATTATAATTCTTGGTTTCTTGGTGTTGATACTGCAACAGAAATAACTGAAAATTTCAAGGATATAGAACAGAAATCAATAGAAGAAAATTGTGCTTTTACTATGGAGTCAGTTCAAGTAACCCTGGAATGTGGCCTTGGGCATCGAACTATACCATTATTATTGGCAGAGTCGAAGCTCTCTGGAAATATTAAAAACTGGACGTCACTCATGGCTGCCTCCGCGCACATGACGTTGGAGGTAGGCCCCTCCCACGTCAGTACAGCCGCTCAGTACAGTCGCAGGTGTCAGAAATGTTCCCCCTATGGGCGTTGCCCCAGCTGTGATGTATGTGAATTGATCATGCATTTTATTTGTTCACTTGCTATTTTTAATCTTTGTGTGTTTAATTTATTTGGGGGAGGCATATCTGTGCTCCCTGATCCTGTGCTCAGGGATCTTAGTGATCTTGAGACCATATTTGGTTCCAGGGATTGAGCTTGGGTTGGCTCTGTGCAAGGCAAATGCTTGACTCACTGTGCCATCTCTCTTTCCCAATATGTGTACAAAGATCCAGCTACCCCCCTTTTTAATTTTTTTACACTCTTGGGGCATCCCCAGCTATGCATAGTGTTTCCTCCTGCTCTACTCAGCAATGACTTCTAACAGTACTCTGCGGACTGCAAGGATTCTGGGACTATAACCTGGGTTAAGTGTGTGCAGGGCAAGCTGCTTCCCAACTGTACTGTCTATTTGGCTCCTCTTTTTAAAGGATAATTTTGTTAATGTTGTCGTTAAAGTGTCTTTGGTGTTACATGAGTAAAGTAATATACACATTAAAAAAAACTTCTTGTGCTTCAGATGTGTTTTCCAAATGACTGTTGATTTCAGGCTACTATTTTTATTGGCTATAGAAATATATAGTTAAATGGAATGACTAATAATTCTCTGCCTTTCCAGGTCCACTACTATAATGAGGTCCATGCTGTTTGGGAGCCACTGATCGAGCGAGTGGCGGGGAAGAGACAGTGGAATTTAACACTAAATGTAAGGAAACTGTCAGCACGTTAAACAAGTACATTCATGTTATTCAGTTTAGTGCTTCCCAAGTTTGCTCTAGGAGTCTTAAAAATTTTTTGGAGTCACAGGGTAAAAACAACAACAACTAACCATTAATAATAATTTTAACATATATGTATGTATGTATATATGTATATATATATGTACTCTCATGTAAAAAGGTATGAAGGTATTTATATCTTTATATGTATTAATCTTTGTGTATTTAATTTGGGGGGGCATATCTGTCTGCTTCCCGCCTCTGTACTCAGGGATCATTCCTGGTGGAGCTTGAGGGACCATATTTGGCACCAGGGATTGAACTTGGGTTGACCATGTGCAAGGCAAATGTGTTACTCATTGCCATCTATCTCATAATAGTGTGCCCTTATGAAAAAAGGTTAAGATATATATAAGTATGTACATATAATGTCCTTATATATAAGGTATATGTATATATTTATATATATCTTCATACCTTTTTCACAAGAGAAATATATAAGATATATAATCTTACATATATCTTTTTTATGTCATATATATCTCTTCATACTTTTTCTCATAAGAGCACAGTGGGCTTTTGCACCAATTATTTGATCCTCCTCTTTTCTTATGGAAGACCCTAAGGAATCTACAAATAATGACCCTCCTCTCATTTGGTTCTTTATTTATTTATTTATTTAATTTTTTTTTTACCAGTGTTGTGGGCCATACAGGAAAAATCGTATTGGTTTATTTTTTAATGCTTTGTGACAATGCTCTGAACATTTTGCCTTGATTAAAAATCAAGGCATGGGGCCGGAGTGATAGCCCAGTGAGTAGGGCGTTTGCCTTGCAAGCGGCTGGCCCATGCCGGCCTGGGTTTGATCCCGGCATCCCATATAGTCCCCCGAGCACCGCCATAATTCCTGAGTGCAGAGCCAGGAGTAACCCCCTGAGAGTTGCCGGGTGTGACCCAAAAAGCAAAAAAAAAAAAAAAAAATTAAAAATTAAAAATAAAAATCAAGGCAAGCTTGGGATAGTTTTTTAAAATGAACTTTTCTTAGAAATCTTAACCTAAGTAGAATGCTTTAAGATAATTTAATTTTATGGTGCATATTAAAGTTTTAATAAGAACTAGTCTATAATATATCTTTCAATGATAGTTTTTATCTTTGTAGGTGAAAAGAACCCAGTCCTGGACAAAGGTTTGATGCCTGGAGATGATTTCATGTATCTTCCTGAGCCACAAACCGCAGTTCATATTTCTTCAGGAGATACAATGAATATAACAATATCCAAAAGTTGCCTTAATGTTTTCAACAATTTAGCAAAAGTATGTTTGGTTCCCATTTGGGGTATTTCAAATGGCAATTTTAAATTGAAATTAAAGTATGAGTTACTTCGCCACCAAAACACAGCTCTAGAGCTTGTGGTCTTGGTGGCAGCCTTGAGAGCGGACCTCACCAGCCTGGCGCTGTGCTGTGTTCCTTGCAGGGCTTCTCCCAGGGCACTGCCGCCACTTTTGACTACTCTTTGAAGGACACCGCCCGCTCACCATACGAAATGCCTTGGGGATTCCCGCTAAGGTCCGGCCGAATCACAATCTCAGAGTTATGGGTTCTCCTGAGAAACGTGACCTTTATGATGTGGGTGCTGGCCAGAATCTGGAGCTGGAGTACGCCAGTCTGGAACCTTGCGGCCAGGGGAAGCGCTCCATGCTGAGCCGCCAGGAGAGCTCCTTCTTCACGCTGACCTTTGGTGTGTTGGGTTTATTGAACGGCCTCTTTGGAGTGTTGGTGTGGGATGATTCGTTGTTGTTTCTGATAAAACAGAAATATATCATCCCAGGTATCTTGAAGTACTACAGAGCACAAAGTTGGTACACTCTTGTCTCTCATACATTAAGAAAACTCATACTTCATTGATCTAAAAAGTACCTTAGAGTGGGGCCAGAGCGAGAGTACAGCCAGCAGGGCGTTTGCCTTGTACGCAGCCAACCCAGGTTTGATCCCGGCATCCCATATGGTCCCCAAGCGCTGCTAGTAGTAATTCCTGAGTGCAGAACCAGGAGTAACCCCTGAGCATTGCTGGGTGTGACCCAAATATAAAAAATAAATAAATAAATAAATAAATAAAAAGTACCTTAGAAAAACAGATTATTTCTATCCTTAAGAAAACATAATATATAGTGTGCTTCCAAAAGGTTTGGCATTCATGTGAAGGAAAGAATAACTAGAATTACTAGAATATTGACAGTAGCCATCTATCCCCATTACCAAAACAAGTTCCAGGCCCAAGAGACAATACGGGGTAAGGCTCTTGCCTTACGGGCAGCCAACCATGGCTTCAATCACGACACCACAGCCAGCCTCTGAGCAGCCCTGGAGCAATCCCTGAACACAGCCAGTGAGCTCTGAGTACTGCTCTGCACTGTGGCTCAGTCCAAAGCAAAACAAAAGAAAATTGCTGTATAGTTGAGAGAAATGGAAACGCTGCTGATTTTGTGTGTTTAACACAAAATACCAAAAAAGGGGATTTAGAAAATTTTGAATAACTCGTTTCCATTTTCATTAGTTTCTGTGTCTGGAACAGCTTCTTGTGTCTGTATGTCGAGTGATGAAGGAGCATGCATTTTGACATTATTTTCAAGTACTAATGATTATTCTGTTATAGGAAAATGTGTGTAAATATTTACAGTGTTTCTCCCCTGTGCTCTGCCTCAGTGCCTCACGGATACACAGAAGTAGCCAAAGTCCCTGTTTCGAGACCTGGCCGGCAGTTGTATAATGTAACGGAACCCCTGGCGCCACCCATTCTGACTCTGTCTTGGTGCAGGTTGATGCAGCTGAGGGGAATAAAGTGATTACCTTGCGCTCTCCTCTGCAGGTAGTGTGTTACTGTGGTGCTGTAGGCTTCACATATATCTAGAGATATTAAATAACTGAATATAAGAACTTGATTAGTCTAATACAAGTTATTTATGAGTGGCTTATTTTCTTTATACAACTTTTTTTTTCTTGTTAAAGACCTTTATTGTTCTCTCCTGAGTTTTAAATTAATGCATCAATTTCCTTAAGGACTCAGACCTGAGGAATATAAAATGGTTATTTGTCAAATAAGATATCCATTTCATTGTCTTTGTTTATTCCTTAGGATTATATTTTTCAAGTATGTATAAAGATAAATAAGAATGTTCTCCACAGAAAAGAAATTTAGCACTTTACCTGTATGTTTTCCTTCTTACCTTTAAGATTTTATCCTATGCTGTTTCTCTGTATATGTACACATTTCTGTATATGTCAGAAAAGGAATGTTTCTTATTAGGACTTTGGAATAAAAAAAGAAAAAAAGTTTAAAATTAGCATCTACTTGTATTATAATCAAGAAAAGAAAATTTCATTACTTTAAATCATATTTCCATTGTTATTTTCATTCTAAGTCATATGACCTTTCAGTAAAAGCTATGTAAGAGAAAATATTATGAAACTTTGAAAAACAAATGCATATTTGAAAGAATATACTAACAGTTGACACCCTTGATCTGAGTATATGAATATCCTAATAATTTTAACTGCCACTTAGATATTAAGCTAAATATATGTATATATATAGCATTTATACATATATATTCAGGGAGAAATGTAAACATTTGAATAGTCAATAAAAATGTCTTAACAATATTTGGTTATTTTGTACTTTTTGTTTATATTTTTAACAATTTGTATGTCTTTTTGTCAACAGATTAAAAACCATTTCTCTATTGCATTTAATATTTATAAATATGTAAAGACTGTTAAGCTCTTAGAGTGCATTGAGTGGCTAGACCTGAAGAAGAATTCCATGTTCCCTTAGATTCCTATAGGTAAATATTCTTTAAATATACTAGGCTTCAAAATGTTCATAAAGTAGCTCCATGCTTATATTTTAAAAAATTGGAAAAGTCAGTTTAAGGGTTGTGCACAGATATATTTATATTATCGTTGAGTTTTCCAAATGAGATTGCTTTAATGATTTTTCAATTTTTATTACATTGCTTTTTTATTTGAAATAGGTTTTTTTCAAAATGTAGTCATTGTTTACCGAGTGTTTCCTTTTTTATTTTTCGTTAGTTCCTCTATAACTACTCTCTCCCTTCTCCCTCCCTTCTTGCTTCTTGTCTGAGACCGTATTGGGTGCCCAGGATGGAACCCAGCTCAGTCTTGTGCCAGGCAAGCGCTGCACTGGCTGTACTATCGCCACGACTGGTTGTTTCTTAACCTTCCTCAGCCTTGGGCCCTCGTCGGTAAAGACAGGGAAAATGCTTGTCTTGGAGAAGCATCGAGAAGATTTCAGTCACCTCTTGCCTTCTCAGAAAGCTCCTTTCTGCTCTCTGCTTCCTCCCATAGGTGTCAGCTGTTCATCCAGCCAGCTGCTGGCCTGGAGAAGCAGTACAAGGAGTCCACCACCTACATTTCCTGGAGGGAGCAGCTGCACAGGAGCACGGAGGTCAGGTGCATGCTGCAGTGTCCGTCGGTGACCGTCAGCTACTTACCCCTCATAGTGAACACCGTCGCTCAGCCTGATGAGCTCAGCTACATCTGCACACACGGCGAGGACTGGGACCCCGCATACGCCATCCACCTCTATCCGCCCCTCACTGTGCGCAATCTCCTCCCTTACTCACTGAGGTACCTGCTGGAGGTATGGCGCTTGCATTTTTTTTTTTTTTTTTTTGCTGTTACATAGTAAGAACATTGCCAGGATGTTTTTGTTTTAATGGTGTTTTTAGTTACAGTCAGTGTTTGCTATGACATTCTTGGGAAGCTTTGCTCATGGAGCGAATCCTGATCTGGTATCCAATGTATCAGCACAGGCCCATGTCTTTACCTTTGGTAACATTTTGACCTGCACATTGTGCAGAGTATTGCCCTGCTGCTAGACCCATTTTAGAGATGAGAAGGCGCTGATGGCTAGCTGGCTCTGTAACTCAGTTTCCTTAACAAGTGCTAAGGAATGAGTGGACGGGGATCCGCCGGGAGATGAAGCTGGACGGTCAGCGTGCCTTACTCTGCACCACCAAATCCTGCGGGCGTTGCTCAAAGCCTAGAGCAGTCTCTTAAAGTAAAATCCCATGAGGTGCAGAGGAAGTCAATGTGATTCATTCTAAATTTTTTATTTTATTTCATAAAATTTTATTTCAGTAATAAAACTTTCTTTCTAATGAAATTTTATTGTACTGTTACTATTATGATTTCTTGGTGTGTAATCCTATTGAACTTCAGATAATTGCTATTTTAAGAAATAACGGGCATTTTCTAGGAATGCAGTATAATAAATATTTTTTAAATATTTACAAAGCTATTCAAAGGACAGTAGTTTTAAGTATTCAGCATTCCAACACCAGTCCCACCACCGCTGTGCCCTTACTACCACCAGACACCCTTGTTTCCCACCCACCCTTCATCCCTGATACCCTTAGCAGGCACTACTTATATTGCTAAATAATACAATACATATTTTTAAGTCTCTTCCTCCTGAAGCATTCCAAAATACGAAAATCCAGGAACTATTTGGAACCTGCATTATTTCTTCTCTTTGTCTGACAGTGAGTCTGCCTGAGTTATGGAGACTAAAGTAGTGAGATGAGTAGAATCACTTTTATGCCAGTGGTGCTTTCCGTAACGAAACCTGGTTTATCCTGCAGCTGTTACTCGTTTTTGAACTGGTCCTGCCGTGCTGAGATGGCCTGTGGGGATAGTTCTGTCATCTCCATCATCTCTTTACCTGGGGCTTTTATGTATAGCATGTGACTTAGGAGCAGGCCATTAAGGTCTTTTTTCAGTGACATACTTCTGATGGACAGCAACAAGGAGCCTCCCCCACCCCCAGTCTGCCCTATTGTTCTCAGCATAGATATGACTCTTTTTACAGACCTTAATGGCCATTAGATTACCAGCATCCAGACACCATCTACCTGTGGCTGTGTTGCCATGTTTATGTAGTTCTTGGTCATGGTTGAACTTTCCTAATAAACAAGCACGTCTTCATTGAAGACTTGGTGCTTAACGAATCTGGTGGCTTGTTTGTAGAAGATTTTAGGAATCTGCTGAGAAGATCTTTTCGTTTGATTGTGTTTTAGGGAACAGCAGAAACTCACGAGCTGGCAGAAGGCAGCGTGGCTGACGTGCTACATTCTCGTATCAGTGGGGAAATAATGGAGTTGGTTCTGATGAAATACCAGGGCAGGAACTGGAATGGCCATTTCCATGTGTGTGACTCACTGCCCGAATTCTTTCTGGTGTGTTTTTCTTCTGATTCTGCTGAGGTGATGACCTTGGACCTGTCTGTCCATGTCCGGGCGGCTGGGCAGTCGCATGGTGCTGTCTGTCTTCAGTCCCTACTGGCTGATCAATAAAACTTCCCGGGTTCTCCAGTACCGCTCAGAAGATATTCACGTGAAGCACCCGGCTGATTTCCGGGACATTATTTTATTCTCTTTCAAGAAGAAGAACATTTTCAGTAAAAACAAGGTATGTGTCAGTATAACACAGTGAAAAATATAAATTTCCGCTCCGGAGACTTTACATGGCAGCATCAGTCTTCCCAAACCATACGTTGATGATTGGTATAAATTAGACCCAAGAGAACCTTAAGGGGAAATGTTATCAAGTGGAATGTCAGGATCTAGTAAGAACATTTTCCTGGGAGTGTTTTCTCCCATGGCCTTAATGCTGTTCATAAAGTACTTTGTGCCTAGTAGAAACTTTTGACTTTGTGCCAGGGCTAAAATGGTCGTTCTGAAGATGGCACCGTGAGACCGGCTCTCCGGGATGAAGCTCTAGGCCAGGCCTTGAGGAGAAGCCTCGTGTCTTGGCCTGCTGCCTTGTGCTCTGACTCCTTCCTTCTCAGCCCTGTCCTGAGATGACTCAGCACAGGCCTCAGTTCCTCTTCCGTCCAATCCTGTGTGTCTCTAAAAGCATTTGCATTTCTCAGTTGAAAGAGGTCACAAGTGGAAAGTGAAAAAGTCCTGATCCAGAGGACTTTTAAAGTAAATCGCTAAAGGTCAAGAATGTGGCTTGGTAAAGCATTTGCCTTGTGTGACACCCAAAAGAAATCTCATTTCTGGATCCTGTGCCCATAGTTTGATTCAGAAGGTCTAGGCTGGGAAGAGTCTGAGAACTGTCATTTTGAACAGCAGCTAGGAGATGTTAGTGTTTGTCTGGGGACTTGATTTGAGAGCTGCTGTTCTATTATAGTGTTAATATGTGGCTTTGTAAGTGGTTATATGTAGGATTGCTGGTATATCCAAGTGTATTGAACAAAGTTAGCTCATCTGTAAACTTCTGTGGGCTGAAGAGATAGCACAGGGGACAAGCACTTGCCTTGCATGTCACCAGCCCAGTTTGCTGTTGGGCACCAGGGTCCCCAAATCCTGCCAGAGTGATCCCTGAGCACAGAGACAGGAGTAAGCCCTGAGCACATCCTGGTGCAGCTCAAAAACAAACAACAAACAAACAAAAATCCTAAGAAAACAAAAACAACTTCTATGTGAATTCCATAACCAGAAGTAAACGCTTTGCCTCCTGCTAGGCGTTGGGCACCTCTGCACACTCAGCCACATTGTGACTTGCATTCTAGTGAACAGTTTGCATTTCTCATCTTTTTCAGTGGAGCTCATTGCAGAGAGGACCAGTGTCCCATTTTCTTTGTGCTTTTTTACAATGCCTTTCATCTGTCGCTGGCTGAATGGCATCATACACACAGATCTAACCTTTTACACCTGTGCTGATTCACCCAGCCACTAAAACTACTGCTCTCTGTGCTGCTTCCCTAACATTGGGAGATATATGATATCTAATTTACGTCATTAGATACATGATATATAATATATGATATCTAATTTATATCAGTAGATATCACTGTATCACTGTCTTCCATTGTTCATCGATTTGCTCAAGCAGGCACCAGTAACATCTCCATACGTCCTGTCTCAAGCAAATGTAGCCCAAGGGCATCTGCTTGCTCCAGGAACAGGAAGAGCCTCAAACCATTCTTTAGGTCATGGAATTGAGGTCCATAATTGTTACTAGTATTTGGCATATCAAATAAAACATAGGTAGCTCGCCAGGCTCTGGGCGGTGTAGGTGGTATAGTCTCAGTAGAAGGCTCTCATTTCGAGCACTTACTGATGAAACTTAAAGGGGAAAGATCAGGTTTTCTCTTGGGTGGCGCTCTGAGGAACTATGGAGTCTGGATGTTGAGAATGACTGACCTCATGATGTGTGGGTTGCTCTGGCTTCTTGCTAGGCTTACTGGGATGACGGGTATCAGTTAGAACCTGCCTAGAACTGTATATAGTGTATAAATGTGAAAGATCCTGGGAAGGACCTGATTCTAAAATCAGTACTATCAAAGAATGTCATTCAGCCGCAGAGCGGCCACACACTAACGGAGCTGTGGGTCATATAGCCTTAGATATATGACCTAAATATTACATCACTAAATATTTGATATCTAATATATGATATCTAATTGACAACACAGTGTCTCATTGGTATCTATTCTTAGATCTTCTATGTACACCATGAATGTGCTTATTGCTTTTGTTGTATTGGCCCCTACAGTTTTCTGTACTTCTCTTCTCCATTTGCAGCTTGGTTTTATGTTTCCTGTGCCCTGTGATACTAAATACATTTCTGGTGGTCTATACCTTTCTATTAAATGTAATTTATATAGTTCCTTAAGTTTCTTACATGATGGTATGTGTTCTCTGGTATAGGTGCAACTAAAAATTTCAACTAGTGCCTGGTCTAATAGTTTCTCCTTGGACACAGTGGGAAGTTACGGATGTGTCAAATGTCCTGCCAGCAGTATGGAATTCCTGGTAAGGTTCTGATTACTTTCGCTTCATGAATGTATTCTGCAGTTCACTAGACTAACACACCTCTAATCTCCTTAGAAAAATAACAAAAAATTTGAACTCAGAAGTTCTGGGTGAAGGATTATTGTACCTCTACAAATGTCTGTGGATACCAGTGTCAAAGCAGAATCCGAATTTGTAAAATTTTGAGGCAGTGAGTTGAAGCCCTTGCAAGTAAGCCAGTAATTGAAACTATCCCAAGTGTGTGGGAATCCTCAGTCAGATCACTGGCCTACCCAACATTTCTCCCATCTTAAGTTTGCCTGGCAGTTGAGTAACCCATTGCTAGTTCACATGTGGTGGTACCACTTTGAAATTTATATTCTCTTAATAGCAGAAATAAAGTCATTGCAGTTTGGACCTCTAAATTGATGACAAAGCCATTTGAGCTTCCAATAGTAGAAGGAAAAAATACAAATAAAATCTATTGTAACAAATCATCATTTGGTTAATTAGTGATTAATTTTTCCTAAATTGGTTTCTGATGGAACCAGAAACTAAGATAGCAACATTTTTCTTTTTAGTAAGAAATATATTATAGCTATTTAATTCAATTGTAAATAATAAACACAGTAATATTATTTTTAAATATTTTTAGAAGTCTATAAAATGGTGTGTGTGTGTGTTTTGTGTGTGTGTGTGCATGTATGCAGGTGTTTTTCAAATGTGTTACAGAAAATGATGAGTTTCTTTCCCTTCCATAGGTTGGTGTTAGTATCAAAATGAGCAGTTTTAATCTGACACGAATAGTTACTCTGACTCCTTTTTGTACCATCGCAAACAAATCATCCTTAGAACTTGAAGTTGGTGAAATTGCATCTGATGGCTCAATACCAACAAATAAGTGGAACTATATTGCATCTTCAGAGGTAAAATTCTCTTCTAATGGAACTAACTCAAGTTGATAGAAATAAGGCAAATGAATGAATGCAAATTATATAAATGTGTATAGATAAATAAAATACAGTTGTAAAATATAGTTGTTGTTGTTTTTGTTGTTAAACTCACTTTATACCATAGTTGTGTGTTCAAATGTGACAGCCAGTTTTGAAAGCCTTTCCTCAAGTTTTTAATCTTGTTGGAGGACTTTAGGACTCCTGTAGATGGAGGGAAAAGATAGGATATGCTAAGTGTTGGTGTGTACGAAATTTCTGAATAAAATGGAAGGAGATGTCTCTAAAAATTTTCTGAAGTTCAAGTCAGCACTTAATAGAGTAGGAAATAAATCATACTTCTAACATTACGTTAGCATTGCCGTTGGAGGTTGAGATCATTGCGCTATCAATCGAGAGGAAAAGTTTCATAGAATAGGTGGGTTTTGACTTGAGGTTTGGGGGCTCAGTAGTGTTTGAGGAGATGAAGAAAATGAGAAGAGAATGGACAGGTGCAAAGATGAGCATCCTGAGTGATTTTTTTTTCCTTTTTCCAAAAAACCATTTGGTCTTTGGGTGCTCTTCTGAATGTCCTCTTTCAAACATTCTAATATTATTTTAAATATTACTCAGCAAAAATCTTAATAGGAAGAATTCCAACAATAGAAATAAATTGAGAGTTCTAAAAGGTAGGGTTTTCCGAGGTACTTGAGTGATCCACTCAAGTGCATGTTATCTTTGTTATGGGTTTCATCAGAGCGGAAATAGTAGTTACTCAGTGCTGTGTAAAAAGGGACCTTTTGCGCTGTATTAGGAGCCTAGACCTCAGTTTACAGAGAACAAAATCAGGCTGGAGGAAGTATGTGATTAGATTAAAATCAAACAGCAAGTAAGTTAAAACTTCTACAAGGTCTGAAGTGTTCTCTTTTTACCTTTTAGTTTTCTTTGAGATTTGTATAAGATATTATGAAAGAATTCATGGTGCACTGAGAAATTAAATGATGGGCCAGAGAGATCTTACAGGGGTTAAAGCGCTTTTCTTGTACACAGCTGGCCCAGGTTGACTTGCCTACACCTCATGGTCTTGCAGGCACTGCCCAGTTATCCAGAGCACAGACAGGAGTAAGCTCTGAGCACAGTGGGTGGGGCAGCCATCCCCACCAGAAACAAAACTAAAGATCAAAGCAACAAACCTTCACCCGACCCCCCCAAAGAAAGGAAGTTAAATTAGATATGTACAAAAGCTAATGTCATTGAGATTATGGTTTTAAGTTGCTTAAGGCATTAGAGGCCATTCTAATTCACAAAGTAGACCCTTGTTTCGTACAGCATTACTGTTCTGTAGAGACCAGAAGTCTATATCTTTTAATGGATATTCTGTTTTTTTTTCCTTTCACAAATTGCCATTATTTAATATTCTTAAAATGCTATGTCGAGATATTTTAGAGACTCTTAGCACCAAGTATTCCATGATCAGTTTGGGTTTGAAGCTATAGTGGTACACTACGGTGCTGTTCTTAACAATGACGCCAACTTTCATATTTTCAGTGCCTTCCATTTTGGCCGGAAAACTTGTCAGGCAAACTTTGTGTCAGAGTGGTGGGCTGTGAAGGATCCTCCAGACCATTCTTTTATAACAGACAGGACAATGGCACTTTATTGAGTCTAGAAGATCTGGTAAGTTTGCTTGTGCATCAGTAAAATGCCTATGGTTTTTAAAATTTACATTGTCCTATTAAAATATGCTGTAAAATATGGTAATTACCAGAAGGTGCTTCTGCCTCAGCATATCTTATGCATGTATTTTGTATTAATATAGTTTTAAAGCTACAGATTAAACCAGTACTTCAAACTCACCCCCTTTCTTCCTCCAACAGAATGGGGGGTATATTGGTGGATGTAAACATTGCTGAGCATTCCACTGTAATAACCTTTTCTGACTACCACGAGGGATCAGCACCGCCCTCATAATGAACCACACACCGTGGGACGCCCTCACCTACAATCAGAGGTACCAGAGAAGGGTGTGGGGGGGAGCTCGAGTTGCTTTCATTGGTCCCCAGGCTCTTTGAGGAAACACTTGGAACTAAATGGCTTCAGATTGTGGCAGGATACGGGTGGAGCTCACGCTCTTCAGTGCTGAGGCCCTCAAGAGGTTCTGAGAATGTGCTCTGCCAAGCGAACTCCTGTGTATTGTCACAACAAAACTTAAGAATGTTTACCTGTAGTAGGATACATAAAACTGTAACTAGTACACGTGAGTTCGGCTCAGGTTTACCTGCCAAATGGCTTGCTAACCAAAGTTACAGAAAGATATTTGAACCTTCAGAGTGTTAGACATTTTATCACAGACACGGAGTGACCTGGTGAGCCATTGTTCCTCCGGCCCCTCCGTGTCCAGTAAGCCGCCTCTCTTTAGATCTCACTCTGTGTTTGGGTCGGACTAGAGGACTCGCAGTGTTGCCAGCCCTGCTCCTGCCCTCGAAAGTGGGTTGTGTCTCTTGCGCTTGAACTGCCTCCATTGGCGCCCATCTCTTAATGGTGTCATAGATGATCTTAAGCTTCAAAATCGATGATGAGATGCATTTAAAAAGAATTTTTTTAAGTCTGCAGGAAATTGTAGCACTTTACATAAACAGTTGCATTTTTTGTTTTACTTTTATGTTTCAAAATGAAATAATTCATTGCATTAACCTATTAGTTCTCATGTATTGAATCCATTGAGATATTCTTTTTTTTTTTTTTTGGCTTTTTGGGTCACACCCGCGATGTTCAGGGGTTACTCCTGACTCTGCACTCCAGGAATTACTCTTGTTTGTACTTGGGGGACCATATGAGATGCCAGAGTTCAAACCCCAGTTGGCCCTGTGCAAGACAAACTCCCTACCCACTGTGCTATCGCTCTAGCCCCCATCGAGATATTCTAAAGCGCATATTGGATTAAAATATAGTTGGGTTATGTGTATTTATTTTTGTTCTCTGGGAAGTACTTTATTTTACGTTTGAGTGATCAGAATTAAGACCTGGAAACCTCAGACTGACTTAGTGGTTTTAAGTGCAGGCAGAATTTTGTATTTCCAGAGAGCCCATGTAGTGTTGCCACAGCTTGTCCATAGTCCATGCTGTGGGACTATGAACCCAGGTTGCTGTTTTAATCTGGGATTTGTATTTCTTAGGCATTGCATTTGATTTAAAAGCTAAGTGAGGTTTGCTCCTATTGAAATGCGTACCAGTGATAGCCTTTTCTACAGGGGCACTCTGGCATTCAGTATTTGGTTTGGGGTTTGTTTGGGTTTTGATAGTAGAGAAAGATGGTTGTAAGTGTTAACTTTTACAGTCATGATACACAAGACTGCTGCACTTTTGCCACTAATAACATTCCAGGATCCTCTGCCACTATCCTACTGTCCTTCAAAACTTCCCATACTTGGGGCCGGAGCGATAGCCTAGCGGTAGGGCGTTTGCCTTGCACGCGGCCGGCCTGTGCCGGCCCGGGTTCGATCCCCGCATCCCATATGGTCCCCAAGCACTGCCAGGAGTAATTCCTGAGTGCAGAGCCAGGAGAAACCCCTGAGTGTCGCTGGGTGTGACCCAAAAAAAAAAAAAAAAAAATAAAAATAAAAAAAAATAAAACTTCCCATACTTATCTTCCTCCCTTTCTCCTCCCTGACTGCTTGATAATCTCAGGCCAAAATTAAAGGCAGGGGTCTGGCACCGTGAGATACATTCTCTTCCCTCATTTCGCCTCTGTATCTGCAGATGAGAGAGATTATCAGTGGTGGTCGTCCTCCGGCTTAGTTCACCTAACATGATGGCACACAGTGTCTGCTGGTGTGCTCTGACCTCATATAAGAGGCCATGAAGCAACTTCAGAAAGGGGCAAAGTTCTGTTCCCTCAGGCCCCCAAATGATTAATTCCTTGAATTTTGGGGAGTTTGGTTTATTAACAAAAGCAGTTTTGCTAGGTTATTTTGCTAAACTCTTTCTCAAACTGTAGGTCTGAATTTTTCAAGGCCAAATTTTTTTTTAAGCGTATGTGTTGGGGGAGTCTTGGGGATGTTATTTGTTTTTGTGCTTGGGGGGGTTGCTCCTGGCAGTGCTCAGGAACTGTGTGGTAGCAGGTATTGAACCTGGGTCTCCTGCTTGCTAAGCCTGACATAGCCTGTTGAGTATCTCTCCAGCCCATGACATGGTATTTTAAATCCCTTCTACTGACTGTGTTTCAGTGGGTCCCAGGAAGCACTGGTTCTGCTGCCAAGAGAAGCCTCGGCTTTTGCCTGGGAAGATCCAACTGGCACCAGAAAGTTGTCGTGGAAATACGCAGAAAACACTGGGGAACACGACCTGTTAAAGGTACGGTCAGCTGTCAGTGAGGGCAGTGGGGCAGGCAGGCAGGTACTGAACTGAAAGTGAGCCCCAAGTATTTTTCCAATAAACCAAACCACTTGGTTCTCTGTCTTAGAGACAAATAAATATCTTGGAGCAACGGTGCCGAAAGGAATACTTTGTCCTTCATGGATACCCTTTAAGCATTAAGTAGATAAAGTGGGGTATAAAAAGTTAACAGTTACTAATCTTTGTTATTGTTTTGAGAAAAAAAGTCATTTCTGAAAATAGGTTATTATTTTTAGGTTGTTTTGATGGCTAGAAATTTTCCAATTTTCTGTCTTACCTTTAAATACTTCTCTAACCTGCCTCAGTTATTGTAACTTTATTTGATAAAAATGTGCAGCTTGTGGTTTAATTTAAAGTCTCTTCTTCACCCAGGATGAATGTGGGCAGTTTCCATTTGATGCAAACAACCAAATACATTGGGTGTCCTTCCTCGATGGCCGCCAGAGAGTTCTGCTTTTCACTGACGACGTTGCCTTGGTCTCCAAAGCCTTGCAGGCAGAAGAAATGGAGCAGGCTGATCACGAATTAACCTTTTCTCTCCACAGTCTCGGGCTATCCCTGGTCAACAATGAAAATAAGCAGGAAGTGTCATATATTGGGATAACCAGGTATGAAAGTACAAAAAAAAAAGATAAGGCATCAGAAATATAAATTTTTATAATAAATTTGGAGGGGTTGGGCCACACCCATATGTGCTTAGAGGGGTCACTACTGGTGGTGCTCAGGGGACGTAGGTAGTATCATGGAGCAAACCCAGGTCAGCCGCATACAAGGCAAGCACTTTAACCCCGCACTGTTTCTCCAGTCCAAAGACACCAGAAATCTCACAGTACCAGTATGTGGAGAATGAACAGATACTGGGTTTTTTGGATTTGATATATTCATTCTTTTGACCAAATCTAGTGAGTGTGGTTTTCACTGCTATTTGCACAACTTCTTCTGAGGAAAGGCGGTGACAAATAGGACCTTTGCTCTCCCAGTGTCCGTCATCCGCGGGTGGGAAGAAAGAGACCTATCTTTTCATTGCTTGTATCTGTTTTTTAAAAAATGAGTCCTAGAGGCCGGAGCGGCAGCACAGCGCAGAGGGTGTTTGCCTTGCATGCAGCTGACCTGGGTTCGATCCCCAGCATCCCATATGGTTTCTTGAGCACTGCCAGGAGTAACCCCTGAGCATGCTGGGTGTGACCCCAAAAAGCAGAAAACCAAAAAAAGCTGAATTGGTCCACTGAGACTGCACCGGCAGTAGGAAGGCAGGTGGCTGTGGTTCTGTTTTATGAACTCAGGGCTTGAAAGACGAGCCTGAGTCAGGGACTACCAGCAGCCCCGGGTGAGACAGACCTGGAAAAGAGCTCATGCACCAGGCAGTATTTGACGTGGGTGCGCCGCTTTTCATGGGTGGCTACTGGCTTTTTGAAAATAGTTATGGGACGTTATTTGCTCTGGTTCTCCTTATACCTGTGAAAGGAAGGTTAAACTTATTTTGCTTTTAAAAATCATATTAATTTTTTTAGTAAAAGACTCATTCTGTTTTGGCTACTGATGAGAGAAATGGTTCGTATGTAGTCGTGTAACTGGCAGAGGATCGAAAGCAATACTCTGCTTTGCACCCTTGAAGAGCTCCGTGAAAAGGTCCGGAGCGATAGCCCAGCAGGTAGGGCATTTGCCTTGCATGCGGCCGCCCATGCCTGCCCGGGTTCGATCCCTGGCATCCCATATGGTCCCCCGTGCACCGCCAGGAGTAATTCCTGAGTGCAAAGCCAGGAGAAACCCCTGAGCATTGCTGGGTATGACCCAAAAAAGCAAAAAAGAAAAAGGAAAAAAAAGAAAAAGTGTTGCATGTGCTGCTGTTATTAAAACATTCACAAGTGTGTGACTAGTGCAAAAGAAGAGTGTTTTATGGCACATGAATGTTATATGAACTTGAGTACCTGCTCCCCATGAGTCAAATTTTATTATTACACACTTTGCTTAGTTTTTTGTAATATAGGGGCTTGTGGTGGCCACCGAGCCCCCAACAAATGAGTCACATACATTTCTCCTGAGCATGTTTGAATGCCACGCAGATTTACAGCTCTTTTTAAAAAAAGTAATGTTCATTCATATCAAAATTAGATAAATCGACTTTGAATGAGTCAGTATTCATTGACATTTCCAAACTCAAGGACTCTCACAATATGCCCGGCACTTAGTAAAGCAGTGACCGGAAAATTAGAATGTGTGCAAAGACAAAACATCTTATCACAGCAGAATTGAACAAAATGAAAAACCTTAAAATGCAACCAAAAATTTTGAGTCACTTGTTAGCCATGCAAAGAAACTTCTTTTGCCAGTGTTGAGTTATTTGAATCATGTCTGCTTGTAGCAGCCAGAGAAATGTGTGAGGAGGAGGGGGTTGTCTAAGGAAGTATCTAGGTGGTTTGGGAATAAAATACTTGCCTGTATGAGAGACTTGGAGGTTGATCCTTGACCTGCCATACTGCAAACAAAACAACAAAGATTAGACTGTGAATGTGCTGGAGAGCTAGTACAAGCCGTAAGGTGTTTGGCTTGCCTGCTGCTGATTCTGATGACAGCCCAGCAAAGCATGTAGTCCCAGAGCACACAGCCAGGAGTAAGGCCTGAGCACCACTGGGTGTGGCCTCTAAGCTAAATTAACTCCAAACTGTCAACAGAAAAAGAAATGTGTCCAGAGAAAATTAACGTGGAGCCCATAGCCTTTCGTGGAAAACTTGAAGATACTCCCAACATCATCGATCATCTGTTAAATCAATGGGAATTTGATTTTTGAGTGGTTGTCCTGGGCTCTTGAAGAGTCAGCAGATGTTGGCACAAGTGTTTGCTTGTCTGTCTGAGAAGCCAGTGCTGAGTGCGAGGCTGTTAAAGAATTCCCCTCTGTGGTAGTCTGCATGGAGCCACATTAGTTCAAGGAGAGCGTCTTCAAACAATTGGAAATTCAAATTTGGTAGGACCTGAAGTGACATCTCAGAGAAATTACTACTGATGATGGGAAAAATACATGTTGAGAAAAAAAAATAGGCTCAGTTGGACAAATTAACACACTAGTGAAAATTCAGTGTTTAAGTTCATTTTTGAGATAGGTATAAGAGAGGTGTCTAGATTCACCTTAATATATTGTTTATCTCCAGGCACTTTGTAGAAAGTATTTGGAGCAGTGTGTTACTTATCAGTCTAACCAGTCATGTCAGATAATGAACATTCACACTTGTGGACTTAATCTTCATTGTTTCTGTGAAGATTTATTTATTATTTTGTTAAGAATAAAAGCAGAGGAACCAGAGAGATACTACCAGGGTTAAGGCACTTTGCTTGCACATGCATAGGGTCCCCAAGCTCTGCTGGAGTGATCCCTGAGCACAGTGCTAGGAGTAAACCTGTTAACCACCAGATGTGACCCCCTAACCAGGACAATTTAGAAAAAAGGGGGATGCAGGAAGAAATGAAAAAAAAAAAAAAGAACCCAGGAAAGAAGGAAAAAAGGCTGAATGTACTCAAACTCAACTTGCCACATAGGAGTTTGATGGCTTAAAATGATACTTTTATTTATTTATTTTTGCTTTTTGGGACACATCCAGCAATGCTCAGGGGTTACTCCTGGCTCTGCACTCAGGAATTACTCCTGGCGGTGCTCCGGGACCATATGGGATGCCGGGATTGAACCCAGGCCGGCACAGGCCGGCCGCATGCAAGGCAAACGCCCTACCCGCTGGGCTATCGCCCGGCCCCAAAAATGATACTTTTTGTTGTTCTTTCTTTTTGAGTTCTGGGCCAAGATTCAAAATTTTCTGAACAATAGGTACTGCGCTCAACCACTATTGTTAAAGACTGCATGACTTTGGAAATCAGTTTGTCTGCAGACCTGATTTCCAACATAAAATAAGAATTTAAAAAAGAATCTATAAAGAAGCATTTATGTGCAACTCATACCATAAGAGCCGTATCAATAACAGCTAACATTGTTAAATTACAAGTAATGCCAGACTATTCCACATGCTTCCTGTGCAGTCCAAAATTAAATAACAAGGAGTAAAATCTCCATCCCACACTAGGTGAGGGCACATACATTGTTTGACCTGCAACTACAGTTCCAGAAACCTTTTTATTTTATTTTTCTGATGTCAGTACAACTGAAGAAAATGTCACATTTCAGAATCTGTTTGTGTCATGGAAGAACTTTTCATCAGTGGGGGGCACACATGGCAGTACTCGGGGGGTTACTTCTGACTCTGCACTCAGGAAGTGCTTCTAGCCATGCACGGGGACCATGTGTGGCGCCAGGTATGGAACCAGACTCTGCTGCAGGCACAGCAGCTCCCTACCCACCGTGCTGCCCTCTGACTCGAATGGAAGAGCTTCCGCCTAATGTTAGTTGAAAGTTATTGATCTGCAGATATTTGATGTGATAAAATTATTGCCTTCTTATCAAGAAATGAATCCAATGGAAAATTGAATAGAAAAGATGAAATACATTTCAAGTAATACTTACGCTCAACTATTCACATATACTGACATAGTATTTGGCAGTGTCTGCCTTACTGAACAGTTTAATAGAAGCTCAGCACAGATTTGTATTAACAAGTGGACATTTGCGAGAGAATTTGATAGCAGGAAGCATCAACTTTAAGCCCTGAATAAGAGAAATACTATTACCCATGTTAAAGAGGAATGACTTTTTTTTATTAATCCAAAGTAGGTAGATTTTTATGCTTTGAAAACCTCTTGCATAAACAGAACTAGTAATTTGGGGTTCATTGATGGTTCCGTAAATCTAACTGTGCTTCTTTATCTGAATTTCATTGTGAATTTCAGTTCTGGTGTTGTTTGGGAGATGAAACCAAAACAGAAATGGAAGCCTTTTCATCAAAAGCAGATAATGTTGTTGGAACAATCGCACAAGAAATATCAAGCCTCAAGTGGCCAGGGCTGGATTAAATTAGACAGTAATTTTGAGGTAAAAAATTTTTTTTTGTGTGTTGATTTTATTTTTTGTGTTTTATTGCTGCTGGTGGCCAGTAAATAGATTTTACTTTCAAGCACAAATTTTTGTAAAGAAGCTAACTTATTAGTAAATAAATAGTTTTTTCAGTAGATTTGATTATTAATAGTTATTAGTTTAATATTAGTAGTTTTGATATTACCTATAAGCTTATTAATATATTTTTACTAAACTGTATTCTTGAATCATATACTGTGAATCATTGACTTATTCTACATTTTCATAAGTTTCTTTTTATGAGAGTTGCATTTAATTTTTCACTGAAATTATGAAGAAATTAAGATTGCTTATTGAAACACTTCTCACATATCAAATGATACCAATGCCTGCTGCTTAAATAAAGGCTTGTCTAGCTCCTACATGGTCCTCAGAGACCTCAGCTTACTCCTGACTGTGCTGACCCAGCTGGTCAGCGGTTAAGCGCCAGGCCTGAGGCTGTGGTATGGCTCAGAGACCCAGGGCCGCATCCAGTGATTCTGGGGAAGCCACGCAGTGTCAGGGATTGAACCTGGTCAGGAACATGCGAGGCATATTGCTATACTACTGCACCTAAAATTAGTGCATCTACGAGTTACCTAGTAGTTACTACGAGTAGTGCTTATCTAGTAGCTACCTGCTACCTACTAGAAGTTACCCAGTAGTACCTAGTGGTTACCTAGAATTTACTACTACTAGTAGTAGTGGTAGTTACCTAGGTACTAGGTACCTAGGTGAATTTAGTAGTTACCAATTTGTTAACTAGCAGTAGTGCCTAGTGGTTACCTAGTAGTTACCTACTAATACTACTAGTAGTAGTTACCTAGTAGTTATTATGTGTAGTGGAAAATACTGCACCTCGCTCCTAAAATTACTTATTTTAATGATAGAAAAAGTGTATAAAACTTTCTCAAATTCATTAAATGTGAATGATTATCAGGCCTGGAAAGCTGCCCATAAGTCAGAGTACACACTTTGCAGGTCCTTAGAGTATGAAAACCGAACAGATTTCTCGCTCTGGTTCAGATATGCATTTTTGGTTACTCCATTTTTTTTCCCACACCTAGTGATGCTTGAACTCATTTTGTTCTGTTAATCTGGTCTTGAGGTAGCATCCCTCCCGGGCGGGCGGGTTGATCTGCTGCCACATCCAGACAGCGAATATGGCGGCTAATGTGGTGGGTGAGTCTCATCCGGCTGCTTCCCGGACCCCCAAAGGTGATGGGCCCACTCCCAAAACCCATCTGTCCTCCTGGGAGCCCCATGGTCAGCTGAGTCTGGGGAGAGCTAAGTTCCAGCTTCCCCAGCCGCTTCTGGAGGCCTGGCATGCTATCGGGTTTTTCTAGTTTAGAGATTAGCTGCCTGTAGGCCTGTGTGATTTATCCTTCACTAAGGAATCAACTTCCAAAAACTGAATCTAAATCTGAGTCTCACTCTTTTCCTGCCTGGAAATATTATACATTCTAGATATAGAATAATGGTGATAGCATCTTTTATGGCAAGATTGAGGAGGTTTGGTATACATCTGAATCTGAACATTCAGTTTTGTACTTTTATGGTTAGTTGCTAATGGTTAATGGTTATCTGGCCCAGGTATGCTGATCCAGAGACTCACAGACATGGGGCAGAGCTGCTATTGGCTCTCCCTGTGCCCAGCCGCTCATGAGGCGCCCGGGAGGGATGGCAGGTTCTAGCCCTGGCCTGCCACCCCAGCAGAGCCTCACAACAAGCCAGACGACCCCCACACCCATGACGGCCTCCATTTTCCACATCCGGACTTCCCCCTCGCCAGAACTCCACCCAGCAGACCAGCCTATCACAGTGCAGCCGCACAGTTCATCAATAAATGTTGGATTTTGAGATGACTACAAGAGTATGCTACCCGCATGGCAGATCCTGGCAAGCTACCCATTCATATTTGATATGCCAAATATCAGTAACAATTATAGACCTCATTCCCTCATTCCTCATTCCAAACCTGATGGAATGGTTTGAGGCTCTTTATGTTCCTGGAGCAAGCAGGTGCCCTTGGGCTCTCATTGCATGAGACAGGACATATGGAGATGTTACTGGTGCCCGCTCAAGCAAATCGATGATCAACAGGAAGACAGTGATGCTCAGGGCCTGTTCCTGGCTCTGTGTTCAGGGCTTACTCCTGAGTGCAGTGCTCAGGAGACCATTTGGGTACTGGGGATAGAATCTGGGTGGGCAGCATGCAAGGCAGGTGCCTTTGCTCCGTGCTGTCTCCCAGCCCCCAGCTTTGGTTCCTTTGTTTTTGCTGCCTTATCTTTCCCTTTTCATTGGCTGCAAATGTTTCTTTCTCTAGCCCATAAATGTCGGTGTGGTCAAATGAAAAGCAGAACTGTATATTTGATGTTAGACATGCATAGGCTATTAAATACAGATTAATGTTTTTTAAGAAGTGTAGAAATATATAAAAGTATTCATTGCTATTGAGGTTTAAGGATGTATAAAGACTGCTTACTTCCAGTAAAGTTACACAATTAAAAGTTCCTCAGTTGATAATGACATCGGTAGAAAAATTTTAGAGTTATACAATTGAATAAAGTTCCTCAGTTGATTATAACATTGGTAGAAAAATTATGGTATAGCTGCATGCTCTCCAAAATAGTTGCCTTCGGTTGGCTCTTTTGTTGAGCCAGAAGATGTTCGCCCTTTCAGCCTGTGAGTACCGGGATATCTGAAATGGAGTCACCTACCCTGATCACACCCGCTCCTCACACAGCACTTGCCCTTTCTTCCAGGTCAATTTTGATAAAGTTCCAATGGAAATGCGCCTTCCAATTCAGTGCCCTATAAGACGAGATTATTTATCAGGAATTCAGATTGAATTTAAGCAGTCTCCTCACCAGAGAAGTTTAAGGGCCAGGCTGTATTGGCTTCAGGTAACATTGTTTTCCTCGCACCATTAATTATACTTAATGATTCTTAAGTATCTTGTGGCTAAGAGATATTTGTATCTGAAGATACTAACACACTTTGGGATTGATATCTTCCTGTTGTAAGTCTTATTTCCCTTCTTCCTGGTGTCTTAGATATTCAGCATATCCACCATCCAAGTCAGTTAAAGTTAGTTAAATGGACCAGTTAGCCTGCAGGTTTCTTTTACTGAAGTGATCATTGTGAAATATTTCCTTGACTTTAATGAGTTCCCTGGTGGTCTAGTGGTTAGGATTCAGTGCTCTCTCCTTGGCTTTATTGGCGTGATCCCCGAATAAGATTTTCATTTGTTATTCTGCAAGGGAGTGAACAGTACTTTATTGGAGCTCACTCAGACCTTCCCACCTCCATCTTTCTCTTCCTTTTTAACTTCGTAATGTTGAGGACCATCGTTTTCTTTTTTTCTTTTATTTTTATTATACCATTGTGAGATATACAATTACAAAGATGTTCATAATTGGGTCTCCGTCAATCAGTGTTCCAGCCCCCATCCCTCCACCAGTGCCCCATTCCTATAACCAATGTCTCCACACTCTCCAACCCACCCCCCAGCCTGCCTCTATAGCAGGCACCTTTTCTTTCTCTTTCTTTCTCTCTGTCTCTGTATTTTTTCTCTCTCTTTTTCTCTCTCTCCTCATTCACATCATAGCTTGTCATACAGATATTTAGGGTTTATCATGTAAGTCTCTATGTGTATATTCAATGGTGAGTTCTAGTCTGACATTACTATTCCCCATCAGCCACCCCAGTTTGTTACACCTGCAATGATCATTACAGTGTATGTATGTGCAGGATCCTGGGAAGGACCTGGTCCTAAACTTGATTATTATTGAAGTCTGTTGCGCGACTGCGGGTCTGGTCTGCCTCTTATCTCGCTTTGTTGGTTGTGGTGGCTTCGTGCTTGTCATCACGCCCGCTAGGACATGGAGATGGAAGGGGTGTGGGGGAGGGACCCCGACCCCCGCTTGTTGAGGACTTTTTTATTTCTTTTTTAAAAATATTTGATTACACCATTGTGAGATATACAGTTACAAGATGCTTACACCTGGGTTTCAGTTACAGTGTTCCAGCACCCGTTCCTCCACCCTTGCCCCCCCACCAATGTCCCCACTTCCCTCTCCCCTCCCCCAATCCAGCCTTCATGGCAGGTTCTTTATCTCTTTTCTCTCTCCTCTCCCTCTATCTTTCCTCTCTCTTCTCTCTCTCCCTCCCTCCCTCTCCCTCTCTCTCTTTCTCGCTCTCTCTCTCTCCCCATCTCTCTCTCCATCTCCCTTCCCTCTCCTACACATTGTGGCTTACAATACATACATCTAAAGGTTATCATATGTACCTTTTTGCTGTATTCAATGTTCAGTTCTTGGATGGCACCATGATTCTCAATGAACCAGCACACTGTTCTCTTCTCTGTCCTACCAGCCTCTGACTCCAAGTTTGTGGTATACTAGGTTACTGGAGTCGGACTGTATCCCGCTGTGGGGTCCGAACCTTGAGAATGACTGTGGTTGTGTTGTGCAAGGTTTTCTGACTTCTGGGGCCTGGCGAGGGAACAAGCCAAGGGACCAATCTTGTCCCCAAGTCACTCCATCCATTAGTTTAGTGCAGGGCGGGCAGACAGGAAGGAAGGCTGCCCTGCACCTGAATACCTGGCTTTCGGAGCCTAGGGCTGTGGCAGCAGTTCTGGGTGGGGACTCCAGCCTTTGTGGGGTGAGCTGGGATTGGAGGGAGCGGCCCCAGCCCGGCTCTCCAAAAACCTGGTTGGCGTAGTCGCCGAGTCCCGCATGCCTGGCTTGAATTCGGCTTCTCTACTGGAATCGGGCTGTGTCTGGCTGTGGGGTCCGGAACTTGAGGATGGCTGTGGTTGTGTTGCGCGAGGTTTTCTGACTTCTGGGGGCTTGGCGAGGAGCAAGTCAACATTTTTATTTCTTTTTTTATTTTCTTTCTACCTGTTATTCTGGGTCTTAGTTTCATTGAAATTACAGAGTTGACATCCCATGATCCATAGGGACAGACATTCCCATTCATGTTCTCTGTTATACTGTTATACTGTACCTGTCACATGAGGGTACTTTTCAATTCTTCTGTATGAAAACATGCCTTTGCTTAATTATATTAGAATTGTAGACTTAAAATAAAACTTCTCATACAACTTCATATACTGATGATGAAATGAGTGGTACTGTCTATAATATTGTATCTAATATTATATACATTTATTACAATCAATTTAAATTATTTAAAAATATTGCCAAGGTTAGTATTTGCCTTTGTTTGCTACTTTTTCAGGTTGATAATCAGTTACCGGGAACAATGTTTCCTGTTATATTCCACCCTGTGGCCCCCTCCGAAATCCATTGCTTTGGACTCAGGTAAAAATAAATTGATAAAGCTAAGTAGAAGTTACTTTGACCTAATACAAAGCTTCATTTACATTTCTTCTTGTTTTTGTTCTTTCTCTTAGAGCCTAGACCTTTTATTGATGTGAGCATCATCACAAGATTCAACGAGTACAGTAAAGTCCTACAGTTCAAGTAAGAGGCCCCTAGTTATCTCAGGGAGTTTAAAATGAGAACCTACTTTAAACTGCATTTTGGCTCATTTGAAAAATCACTTATATATAAAACTTATTTCCCATCAGAAGATATTAGTTCACTTTTGGCCAAGTAGTTTTCTGTGTTGAAACTCATTTTAATAACAGACTCCTGGTGTTTAAAGGGTAAGATCCCATCAGCTGCCTTCTCTTTTCCCATTGTAGCTACAGTCAGAACACGAAAGTGTGAAGCATAAATGTTACTTGTGTTTGTGAGAATGTGTTCCTGAAAGCAACTGCTATGGACTTTAAAAATCGAGTATTTGTATCTAAAATATGACAAATACAGGATTGGGAACTTTAAATACGAAGTACTAAATTGCACTATAATTACACATATTATATAATATGTATAATATTATTATATAATATGTATAATATAGCTTTATATATTATAATATAATTATAGCATTATCACAAGTGCTATCAACCATAGCATTCCAAATTGTGTAATGGGCCAGATTCATAATTAAGCAGCTCTTTAAAATATTGATGATCCTTTAATAAAACCTAATCTAGATAGATGCTATCTTTTAAGTTGCAGTTAAATCTACTGAATTCTACCTCCTTTGTTCCTAGTATAGCACTTTTAAGAAAGCAGGGAGCAAGGTCTTGTAACTCAGTGTGTGGCTTTTTAACATTGAAAGTGACAGGATTTGACAGAAAGCATTTTTCATCCTACATTTTTTCCCCTAGATATTTTATGGTCCTCATTCAGGAAATGGCCTTAAAAGTTGACCAGGCATTTCTAGGAGCTATTATTGCATTGTTTACTCCAACAACAGACCCTGAAGCTGAGAGAAAAAGGGTAAGAGTTTTTCATTTTATTGAGAAAATTATAAGCTCAAAACTTTTAAATCAACCTTTTTGGGGAAATCTAGCAATAGAGAGAAAAATTAAAATAGAACTTTTTTAATTTACTCTTTTTCAGACAAAGTTAATCCAGCAAGATATTGATGCTTTAGACACAGAACTGATGGAGACATCCATGACCGACATGTCTATCCTGAGCTTCTTCGAACATTTCCACATTTCTCCCGTCAAGGTTTGTCCTGAGGGTTATTTTAGATATTAAGCAAAATTGTTGTAACACTTAACTTATCCACATACAAATGTAGGTTTTTAATATGTTGCATCATATATCTGGTAGGAATTTTATTTGATTAATTGAAATAATTAAGACCGTTCCCTGTGACATATGTACAGCCATAATTCCCACAGTGAAGCCACTGGAGCATGTGCTGTAGTCTTGAATTAATAACCCCTTTACTCAAGGAAGAAGCTGACAAAAGCATTTCTTAATTAAGCCAAGAAGTGCTCACCCACATTTAATGTTTTGGTTGCACTTTGTAACTACTATCAGTGTCTGAACAGAAAACTGTAATGGGTGCCCCGCCAGACTGTGAAAGTGCTGAAGTGGGTGTTATACTGTCGATGTGGTGTTTTTCACCCTTCCAAAATTTGATTGTAACTAAGGGAGTGGAAAATTGAATACCTTTCATTTGCCTGATTTTGTACTTTATGAACCCATTTCCTTCCATTCTTTCGTGGTTCTTTTTAGCTTTTATAGGGGAAGGTGACTGCTGTGTAAATTCACAAATGCTATCAACCATAGCATTCCACACTTGTGTAATGGGCCAGATTTATAATTAAGTAACTCTTTAAAATATTGATGATCCTTTACATTCTCAAAAACTGTTTACACCACTTTGTTTTCAATTGCAGACACAAATAGGTGTCTAAATGTATAGATTTATAAAAGTGAATTAGTATTTTAAATTGATGGTATCATGCATAATTACAGTTGTTGGGTTTAAAATGAGTATTGTTCTGTGGACTAAAGGCAATTACTTTTTCATCGAATGAAAATCATTTGTGTGATTGAATCCTGCTTTCAACAAATATTAACTGAATCCTTATATTAGCATTGCTGTGGGAGACATAAAATGATTTGTGGAGTTTATAATCTAGTGGATATTAAAGGCTCTTATTACCTCTTCATGTATTTTGGCACGTGGGAAATTGTGTCATGAAGCTGAAGAATGAAAATCATGAGCTACAGTTAATTTCTTGTTCTGTGGTGACTTTGCCCAGGCAAGGCTGGATCCTCTGTCCTAAACCTGTCTGGATCCCAAGATCCTCTGACTCTGCAGGTGGGCAAGTCCACACAGACACTCAACCAGGCCTCCTTGGCTCCAGCCCAGTCAGCTGGTTGAGCTCTGTAAGAGTTAGGTGAAATGCTCAGGCGGTGCCGGGAGCTCCGCCCGACGCCCCCGACAGTGCCGGGAAGCGAATTCCCTTCTACCTCCGCCGGCGAGAAATGGATGAAAACTCAGGAATCCAATGCAGTTTTAAAAGGCTTTACTTATCACAGGTTCAGGCATACAAACCAGCAAAAGGAAAAGCCCGCTGCTTAGGATTCCAGGCTAGAACCCCAGCCACGTGTAGGCCAAGATGGCGGCCACCACGTGTAAAGGCCCTGTAAAAGGAGAAGAAGACAAGACTCCCAAGAAGGGTGAGCACTCACAAAGAGAGAGCCCAAAAAGAAGACGCCCGAGAGAGGAAGCAGGCTAGTTTTATATCCCTGCAACTCAGACCTTCCTCCCACTGTTATGGAAAGCAGGGAGGGTCCAATGCCCTAAGAGAATCTCTCCCAGCACCTCACCTAGGTCCTTTTGTATGCTACTGTTTTGAGCCAAGATCTGCCTGGAAATGCCTTTTATAGGGTAGAGAAGGGGGTTTCTGAGATGGTATGTCTCTGTACCAAAGACTAATACTAATGCCACTTAAATATTTCTCCAAGCCTTCACAAGTCTCTTCTACTTCATTGTAGTTTTGTATTTTAGTTGCCTTTGAGTATATCAGGGAGCCATGCTTGCTTGCTTGGAAGCAAACAGCATTTCTCTCTGGTCTAATTACTTAAGGGTCCTACGTCGCCAGGCAAATATGCTGGTAAGATCTAGCTAGTCCCACGATGATTGTGGTAGCATGGGAGAATATTTATACCTGCTAGTACAGCATACATGGTCAGATTAACTGCCACATTTAGACTACCCCCTTATCTACGAAGTGATTTGCAGGCGGCAATTCAGAGCAGATGCAGCGGCCCTTAGAGGAGTCCTGCAACAAGGCGGCAGCGGCAGCATCTGTTTTGTTGATGCACCTTGAAGTGTCTTTGCTTGAGTCATTCTGGCACTGCTACACTTTACGGCACAACTCAAAGGAGCAGCTGTTAAACGGAAATGTGAAAGTTTCATGTGAAAGTTCTGAGCTGAAGGGGTCTGTGGAAACTACCATACTTAGGACTCTTTGAATTTTTATTTAGCAACTTCTTAATTGTCATATTATGTCATTGTTACTGTTATTACTGTAGTTATAACACAGACATTACTGTTAATTGTTGCCGTAAGTTATCTTAATTAGGTGAAAAGAATTACCCATTATTTGACTTTGTACCACTGAGTATGTTTCCCCATCCCCGAAATGGTCATACTATTTGTGTGAGATGCTTTGGACCCCTTGATAAGAGCACGATTATACTTACACACTTTGAGTAAAGGTATAGCTCTATTTGAGGTTCAGACTACATTGTATTTTATTTAAAAAGTGGAAGAGTGAAATCTGAGTGAGCTAGTCTCCTTCCCTCTATAGAGTAACAAATAATAGTTTACTTCCCCACCCCAACCCTCCTGCTCTTTATTGTATTGAAACACCAATTTACAAGACAATTCATGATAGAGTTCCATGCAAACAGTGTTCCAACACCACACCCTTTAACTAGAGTGTCCCTTCCCATCCAATCCCACTGCCCGCTATTGGTAAACTTAGTTCTGTATGTAGATCGGTCCTCAGGTTCTGTTGCCTTTGGCCTTATATTATTCTATCACTGCGCCTCTTCATAGTCCACATATGAGAGATCGTTCTGTATCTGTCCCTCTCCCGACCAGCTTCTCAGCATGATGCTCTGTAGGTTCATCCATGGAGCAGAAAACGGAATGATTTTTGTTTTTATATCCTAGTAGTATCTGGGTATGTACAAACACCGCAGTTTCCTTATTCAGTCTTCTATTCTGGGACACTTGCTTATTTCCAGATTTTGGCTATAGTGAATAGTGCTTTTCACTATAGACAATACAGATATCTTTTCCAAGCAGTGTTTTGGGGCTCTTGGGGTAGAAGCCAAGAAATGGGATTGCTGAGCTACATATTGCTTGATTCTTAGTTTTTGGAGGAGTGTCATTCAACCTCATTGAAGCAGATGAACAAAAACTGCTTGTTTCTGTTTAGGGCCATAGCTAAAAGATGTAGCATTTGTTTATATGTGGAAGATTGTTTGTAATGTATGTATTTTTGTTTCTAACTTTTTATGTATCGAGCTTTATTTTGTCTTTTAGTTGCATTTGAGTCTGTCTTTGGGTTCCGGAGGTGAAGAGTCAGACAAAGAGAAAGAAGAAAATGATTGCGATTAATTCCATCAACTTGCTATTGAAAAGTATAGGTGCAACCCTTACAGATGTGGATGACCTTATATTCAAGTAAGAATCACCTTAAAATATACTGGGAGTCTTGTATCAAAGTTATGTTTTTGCTTATTCTCCTCTTTCGTACTAGAATGTTAGCTTCAAATAATGATAATTGTTGCTATTTGGACTTGAAGGAAACTTTCCAATGAAGTTCTTTAGATATGCTTATTTAACTCATTTCCATCTTGTATAGCACTAATGTTTCTAGTCATTGAAGGGGTAAATAAAATTCAGAAATAGCTAATTCCCATCAAATCTGTAAATAAAAGTCTAAGCTTAAAAACTAATGAAGTCCAATAGCATATTGAATAGATTTAACTGCATAAAATTATGCAGTCTACACAGTCATTGAAAATAATTTTTAAAGATATAGTGAAATGAAAAACCAGTATAAGAGAAATTGTCTTACTAGCATTTATAAGAAAACCACCACCAATGCCATAATTGATAAAGGTGAATAAAATAATTTGCATTTAGTGAACAATTGTATTTAAAATGTTTTTTTAATTTGTCAGTGACTCTGTACCAATTAAATGAAATGATCAAAGAATGTGTGCAGTGCATTTTTAATACTAAACAGGGGTGAGCTTAAGAAATGTACATCTTTTTTTTACTATTTGTATGACTGGAGCGAATCTACATATTCGTATCTATATTTCTGTAGCTCTTTAATCAAACACTCTGTTGCACTTCAAGTTTATATTTTGGATTGATATCCCCAAAATGAATTCTTGTCTTTCACTCAGTAATACTCCTTTTGAGAATTTCTTCCAAAAACCAACATGTAACCAAATGTTATAATCAAGGTACACATCATAATGTTAATTATTATAGAAAATTTGATAGTATATTGAGTAGAATAATTGCTTGTATGACACATTTGTGTTTATGAATGACACTCATTCATTAAAAAGTGGTTGCTTGAAATTTGGTAACACAGAGAAATTTCAGTTCACATTGATGATTGGAAAATTGCAGGGCCAGAGAGACAATACAGGGCTTAAGGCACTTGCCTTGCTCCCAGACAGCATGGGTTCGGTCCCTTTTACTGTATATGGTCTTCTGAAGTGAGCCCTTGTACAGAACCAGGAGTTAACCACAATGCATACAAAATATTTTAAAATTGCATATAAAAGAGAATTTTAAATGACAAATGAAAGAAGGAAGTTAAAAATCTCCCTGGGGCCGGAGCAGTAGCACAGCTAGTAGGGCACGGCCAACCAGGTTCCTTCCCGATTCAGAGTCCTCTCAGCACCCCCAGGAGTAATTTCTGAGTACAGAACCAGAACTAACCTCTGAGCATTACTTAGTGTGACAAAAAATTATTTTTAAATATCTAACCAGGAAAGGTTGTAATTTGCTATTTTTATTTTGGGCCTCCCAAGTGGAGGTCAGAGCGTCAGGGGCCACTCCTGGTGCTGCTTGAAGAAGGTGGTGAGTACTTCGGTGCCAGGGTCTGTGGTGCCAGGAGCCAGTATTGGCACCCTCAGAGCTACAACCAGTGACGTGCGCACTGTGAGCCCTAAGCCTTTTACCGTCTTTCCAGCCTCATTTTGTCTTTAAAAAAAAAAATTCTCTTTTTGTGTATATTTTTAAAGAGTTTATGAGATGCACAATTTTTGTAATTTGATGCTCTAAGACTTGAGTGTGAATATATGTGGCAGATATGCAATGTAGCGGTGAGAGAATTAGCTGTGCTTGATTTGTCTTTGAATACAGCGTTTAGTACCATTGACTCTTTATTTTTCCTCCAGACTTGCTTATTATGAAATTCGCTACCAGTTTTACAATAGAGATCAGCTCTTGTGGAGTGTTGTCAGACATTACAGCGAACAGGTAATTTCCACTTCTACTACAACAAAACAAATCTCACAAATTACCAAACAAAATATTTGTGACTGTACTTTGCGCTATCTACTTTGATTCATAATCTCCCCACCTACTGGTCTTCCTGATTGAATCATCTGTTTCTTAAGTCTTCTTTCTCACCCTAGCCATACCAGACACAGAAAGTTTAATTAATGAGAATGGCAGTGATATTCCGTACAGCTCTCCTTAAACAGTCTAATTAATCTCTCAAGACCCTCTTTTCTACTGCATCATGACAATTCTTATAGCAGTTAGTAAAAGCAATGTTTTCTTTCCTGTAGTTTTTGAAGCAAATGTATGTCCTCCTGTTGGGCTTGGATGTGCTTGGAAACCCATTTGGACTAATCAGAGGTCTGTCTGAAGGCGTTGAGGCTTTATTCTATGAACCCTTCCAGGTACTACTCTTTAATTTGCCTACAGGTCTGGAGAAGTGGATGTGCTTTACATCCATTGTAAAGCTTATCCACTGTGTAGAAGATGACAAATAATTTTAGTTTAGTTTATCTGAAAACTGAGTAATATTCAAATCTCACATCATCATGTTTGTAATTTTATTTAAAAGTACTTAAGATGGCATAGAAGATTGTTTCAGAGCTGCACAGCACTGGCATCTGGGCAGTAAAACGTGCCCCCCATAGTCCCAAGGCTTAAAGTAGTTTGGAGGAAGAAAGCTGGGTAGATCAAGGCCATTTCAAATCTGTTTCTCCACTGGAAGGAAGCCATGGGCCATGAAAAGCTGGTTTTGTTTCATATCCAAGCTTTCCTCCTGCCACTATTGAAAGGATTCAGAAATCCAACGTAGGAAGCATTTTAGAAGGGGAAATAGTAACCGGGAGAATGAGAGCTGAAGCGTGTGGCTGATCTGTCTGGAGAGTGGTCTGGTTGCTCACAATCACAATGTCGCCTGTGGCTGGGTCGCCACAGTCTGTGATTGTTGGGTTTGGAGTGAACAATTGGCTCCTGTCCAGCATTTGTTATCCTAAAGGGGCAGAAGCAAAGTGATCTCGGCACTGCAGGTTCTTGCTCCATGTGCCAGATCAGAAGGTGGAGACAGTCTCCAGAGTGTTTCCAGGCTATGGGTCAATATGTCTTCCTGGGAGCCCTCAAGGACTAGAGTAAAAGTCTTAACATTATTCAATTTTAAACCCTCAAAATGCTCTTTTTGGCTAGGGTGCTGTTCAGGGCCCTGAAGAATTTGCTGAGGGCTTAGTGATTGGAGTGAGAAGTCTTTTTGGACACACTGTTGGTAAGTGTCAGGTATTTGTGTGTGCGCATGCGTATATGTACCCACACACATAGTACAGAGAGTAAAGTTGTGGGTATGCACTTATTTGTTCATGCATAGCGTAAACAGTGAAGCTGTGTGCATGTGCGTATGTATTCATGCTCAATACAAAGTTATGTGCATGCAAGGATAGATACACTCAGTACACACAATTAGGTTGTGTACATGTCCATATGAACTTAGATACATACTACAGACCAGAGTGAAGTGCCATACTGCATGTTGTTGGTGAGAAACTGATGATTGTATGTAGGAAAAGATGAATTACTTTTCACAGCCCTTTATTTTTAAGGTATCTTTTTTTTATTAAACACTTTATCACACCACCTTGAGATTACAATGTTGCTCATGTTTAGAGGTTTCTGTCACATAGTGTTCCAGCACCCCGCCCTCCACCAGTGCCCGTTTCCCACCACCAATGTCCCCAATTCCCTCCCCCATCCATAGCCTGCCTAAATGGCAGGTTCTTAATCTCTTTCTCTCTCTCCCTCTCTCTCTTTTCCTTCTCTTATAATTAGAAACCATCATGTGCATTTTTTGGCCTGTATTTAATGCTCAGTTCTAGGTTGGTCTTAGCCCTTTTGACCTTTATTCACACATGTTCCCTTCTCTGTCTTACCTAACCTCTGACTCCCACACGCTTACGGTAATTTCCACTTTTGGTAAGACCACCTGATATATTTATGTCATACAAATAAATATAGTCATTCTATATCTCTCTTTCCTTCTGACTAATTTCACTCAACATGATCCTTTCCATGTCCATCCATTTATAGGCAAATTTTATAACTTCATTTTTCCTAACAGCTGCATAGTATTCCATTGTTTAGATGTACCACAGTTTCTTTATCCAGTCATCAGTACTCGGGCATATTTATCCAGTCGTCAGTTCTCGGGCATACTGGTTGTTTCCAGGTTCTGGCTATTGTGAATAGTGCTGCTATGAAAATAAAAGTGTGGATTGTGTTTCCGCTGTGTGTTTTTTGGCTTTCCAGGGTATATTCCCAGGAGTGGTATGGCTAGGTCAAAAGGGAGCTCAATTTCTAGTCTTTGGAGGAATGTCCATATTGTTTTCCAGAAAGGTTGTACAAGTCGACATTCCCACCAACAATGTATGAGAGTCCCCTTTTCCCCGCATCCACACCAGCACTTGTTGCTTTTACCCTTTTGGATATGGGCCAGTCTCTGTGGTGTGAGGTGATATCTCATTGTTGTTTTGATTTGCATCTCTCTGATGATTAGTGATGAGCATTTTTTCATATGCCTTTTGGCCATTCAAATTTCTTCCTTGTCAAAACAAGAAAGGGCCCACATAAATAACCTGACTACACAGCTGAAGACATTAGAAAAAGACCAACAAAAGGAGCCCAACCCAGGCAGAAAAAAGGAAATAATAAAACTTAGAGAGGAAATCAATGAGTTGGAAACCAAAAAAACAATCCAAAAGATTAATGAAACCAAGAGCTGGTTTTTTGAAAAAATAAACAAGATTGACAAACCATTGGCAAGACTTGTAAGGACAGGGAAAGAGAGAACCCAAATAAACAGAATCAGAAATAAAAAGGGTGACATCACAACAGAAACCACAGAAATCCAAAAGATCATCAGAGATTACTTTGAGAGCCTGTATGCCGTGAAACATGAGAATCTAGAAGAAATGGATCAATTCCTGAAGTCCTATAACCTCCCACGGCTGAAACAAGAAGACCTCCAATACCTGAATAAGCCTATCACCATTGAGGAAATAGAAACAGTAATTAAAAGACTTCCCAAACACAAAAGCCCAGGTCCAGACGGATTCCCTAGTGAACTCTACCAAACCTTTAAGGAGGACCTACTGCCAGTCCTTTTCAAGCTCTTCCAGGAAATAGAAGAAACAGAAACACTCCCAAACAGCTTCTACGAGGCACATATCACCCTGATACCCAAAGCAGGGAGAGACAACACAGGGAGAGAAAACGCAGGGAGAGAAAGAAAGAAAACTACAGACCAATATCCCTGATGAACACGGATGCTAAGATCTTCAACAAAATACTAGCAAACAGAATCCAAAGACTCATCAAGAAGATTATACATCATGACCAAGTTGGATTCATCCCGGGAATGCAAGGATGGTTCAACATTCGCAAGTCAATCAACATAATACATCATATCAATAAAAGAAAAAATAAAAACCATATGATCCTTTCAATAGACGCAGAAAAAGCATTTGACAAGATCCAGCACCCGTTCATGATTAAAACGGCTCCAGAAAATGGGAATTGAAGGGACTTTCCTCAAGATAGTTACAGCCATCTACCAAAAGCCCACAGCAAGCATCATTCTAAATGGGGAAAAGTTGAAAGCCTTCCCCTGAGATCAGGGACAAGACAAGGTTGCCCCCCCCTCTCACCTCTTTTATTCAATATAGTACTGGAAGTACTTGCCATAGCAATCAGAGAAGAAAAGGACATCAAGGGCATCCAGATAGGCAAGGAAGAAGTCAAGCTATCATTATTTGCAGATGACATGATATTATACCTAGAGAACCCTAAACTCTCTACCAAAAAACTCCTAGAAACAATAGACGCATATAGTAGAGTGGCAGGATACAAAATCAACACCCAAAAGTCAGTGGCTTTCCTATATACAAATAGCGAAACAGAAGAAAGGGATATTAAGGAAACAATTCCATTCACAATTGTGCCACAGAAAATCAAATACCTAGGAATCAACTTACCCAAGTATGTAAAGGACCTGTACAAAGAAAACTACAAGACACTGCTCCAAGAGATAAAAGAGGACACAAGGAAATGGAAACACATTCCCTGTTCATGGATGGGGAGAATCAACATTGTCAAAATGGTAATACTCCCTAGAGCTCTGTACAGATTCAATGCAGTCCCTATAAGGATACCGATGACATTCTTCAAAGAAATTGACCAAACGCTCCTGAAATTTGTATGGAACAATAAACCCCCAAGGATAGCTAAAGCAATCCTCGGGAAAAAGAAGATGGGAGGCATCACCTTTCCCAACTTCAAACTGTACTACAAGGCAGTAGTAATTAAAACAGCATGGTATTGGAATAAAAACAGACCTGTGGACCTATGGAATAGAATAGAGTATCCTGACACCCAACCTCAAACACATGATCATTTAATCTTTGATAAAGGTGCAATGAGTCTAAAATGGAGTAAGGAAAGCCTCTTCAACAAGTGGTGTTGGGAAAACTGGGCAGCAACGTGTAAAAAAATGAATTTGGACCTGTGTCTAACACCATGCACAAAAATCAGATCAAAATGGACTAAAGATCTCAATATCAGACTTGAATCCATAAAGTACATTAAAGAAAATATAGGAAAAACCCTCCACGACATTGAAGCTAAAGGCATCTTCAAAGGTGAAACATCACTAACAAAGCAACTAGAAGAAAAGATAAACATATGGGACTACATGAAACTGAAAAGCTTCTGCACCTCAAAAGAAACAGTGACTAAGATACAAAAGCAGTCCACAGAATGGGAAAGAATATTCACCCAATACCCATCTGATAAGGGGTTAATATCCAGGATATATCAGGCACTGGTAGAACTTTTACAAGAAGAAAACAAACAACCCCATCAAAAAATGGGGACAAGAAATGAACAGAAACTTCAGCAAGGAAGAAATTCGAATGGCCAAAAAACATATGAAAAAATGCTCATCTTCACTAATCATCAGAGAGATGCAAATCAAAACAACAATGAGATACCACTTTACACCACAGAGACTGGCACATATTCAAAAGAGCAAGAACAACAAGTGCTGGCGTGGATGTGGGGAAAAGGGGACACTCATCCATTGTTGGTGGGAATGCCGGCTGGTACAGCCTTTCTGGAAAACAATATGGACTTTCCTCCAAAGACTAGAAATTGAACTCCCATTTGACCCAGCCATACCACTCCTGGGAATCTACTCTGGGAAACCAAAAATACGCAGCGGAAACACCATCCCTACTTTTATGTTCATAGCAGCATTATTCACAATAGCCAGAATCTGGAAGCAACCAGAGTGCCCTAGAATCGATGACTGGATAAAGAAGCTTTGGTACATCTACACAATGGAATACTATGCAGCTGTTAGGAAAAATGAAGTTATAAAATTTGCCTATAAATGGATGGACATGGAGAAGATTATGTTGAGTGAAATTAGCCAGAAGGAGAGAGACAGATACAGAATGACTGCATTTATTTGCATGGCATAAATATATATGTACATATTATGATACCAATATCCAAGGTCAAGTGAAACATATATCAGGAGGTCTTGTCAAAGGTGGAGATTATCACAAACGTGTGGGAGTCAGAGTTTAGGTAAGACAGAAAATGGAACAGGGGGCTAACAATAGTCGAGGGTACTAATGCCAACCTAGAACTGAGCATTAAATAGAGGCAAAAGGATACAAATGACAACCTTTTAATGTATGTTCTGTAATCCATAGTCTGGAAGGGAAGGAAAAGAGAAAGAGAGAGAAAGGGAAAGAAATAAAGAACCTGCCATGGAGCAGGGCTGGGGAAGGGGGAGGGAACCGGGGATGTTGGTGGTGGGAGATGGGCACTGGTGGAGGGACGGGTGCTGAAACACTGTATGACCAAAACCCAAACATGAACTTTTTAATTGTAAAAAAAAAAAAAAAAAAAAAATTGAGAAACAATAAAACTCATGATCTTTGGGATTAAGCTATTTGCAGAAGACTTGGAAATTTGCCACCTTAATTCTATCATTAGGTTATATTTAGAAAGCAACAGTTCTGTGTAAGAAAGTCAGTATTACTCAGGCAAAAACATACACATGACAACCCTTTAATGTATGTTCTGTAATCCACAATCTGGAAGGGAAGGAAAAGAGAAAGAGATAGAGAGAAAGGGAAAGAAATAAAGAACCTGCCATGGAGGCGGGCGGGGGAGGGGGAGGGAACCAGGGATGTTGGTGGTGGGAGATGGGCACTAGGGGGGGGGATGGGTGCTGGAACACTGTATGACCAAAACCCAAATATGAACATCTTTCTAATTGTATATCTCACGGTGGTATAATAAAATACTTTTTAAAAAAAAATTTCTTCCTTGTCAAAGTTTCTGTTCATCTCTTCTCCCCCATTTTTTTATGAGGTTGGCTGTTTTCTTCTCATATAGCTGTACCAGTGCCTGATATAGCCTGGATATTAACCCCTTATCAGATGGGTATTGGGTGAATATTCTTTCCCATTCTGTGGACTGTCTTTCTATCTTGGTCACTGTTTATTTCGAGGTGCAGAAGCTCTTTAGTTTCATGTAGTCCCATATGTTTATCTTTTCTTTTAGTTGCTTTGTTAATGGTGTTTCACCTTTGAAGATGTCTTTAGCTTCAATGTCATGGAGGGTTTTTCCTATATTTTCTTCAACGTATTTTATGGATTCAGGTCTGATATTGAGATCTTTAATTCATTTTCATCTGATTTTTGTGCAAGGTGTTAGACACAGGTCCAAATTCATTTTTTTACATGTAGCTGCCCAGTTTTCCCAGCACCACTTGTTGAAGAGACTTTCCTTATTCCAGTTTAAACTCTTTGCACCTTTATCAAAGATTAACTGATCATGTCTTTGAGGGTGAGTGTCAGGATACTCAACTCTATTCCATAGATCCACAGGTCTATTTTTATTCCAGTACCACACTGTTTTAAGTACTGCTGCTTTGTAGTACAGTTTGAGGTTGGGAAAGGTGATGCCTTCCATATCTTTTTCCCAAGGATTGCTTTAGCTATCCGTGGGGGTTTATTATTCCATACAATTTCAGGAGTGTTTGGTCAATTTCTTTAAAGAATGTCATGGGTATCCTTATAGGGACCACATTGAATCTGTACAAAGCTCTAGGGTAGTATTACCATCTTGACAGTGTTAATTCTCCCCATCAATGAGCAGGGAATGTGTTTCAATTTCCTCTTGTCATCTTTTATTTCTTTAAGCAGTGTCTTGTAGTTCTCTTTGTATAGGTCCTTTGTGGTTCTCTTTGTATAGGTCCTTTACACACTTGGTTACGCTGATTTCTAGGTATTTGATTTTCTGTGGCACAATTGTGATGGAATCAATTTCTTAATATCCCTTTCTTCTCTTTCGTTATTTGTATATAGGAAAGTCACTGACTTTTGGGTATTGATTTTCTACCCTGCCACTCTACTATACATATCTATTGTTTCTAAGAGGTTTTTGGGTAGAGATATATTTCCTAAATTCTTCAGGAATTTATCTATTCTCTTCTCCACGGTTCTCTAAGTATAATATCATGTCATCTGCAAATAATGATAGCTTGATTTCTTCCTTGCCTATCTGGATGCCCTTAATGGCCTTTTCTTCTCTGATTTCTATGGCGAGTACTTCCAGAACTATATTGAATAAAAGAGGTGAGAGAGGGCAACCTTGTCATGTTCCCTGATCTTAAGGGGAAGGCTTTCAATTTTTCCCCATAGAGAATGATACTTGCTGTGGGCTTTTGGTAGATGGCTTTGACTATCTTGAGGAAGCTTCCTTCAATTCCCATTTTCTGCAGGGTTTTTTCATGAATGTGTGCTGGATCTTGTCAATTGTTTTTCTGCATCTATTGATAGGATCATATGGTTTTTATTTTTTTCTCTTATTGATAATTGATATGATGTATTATGTTGATTGATTTGCAAATGTTGAACCATCCTTGCATTTTTGGGATGAATCTTACTTGGTCATGATGTATGATCTTTTGATGAGTCTTTGGATTCTGCTTGCTAGTATTTTGTTGAAGATCTTAGCATCTGTTTTCATCAAGGAAATTGGTCTGTAATTTTCTCTCTTTGTGTTGTCTCTCCCTGCTTTGGGTATCAGGGTGATATGTGCCTCGTAGAAGCTGTTTGGGAGTGTTTCTGTTTCTTCTGTTTCCTGGAAGAGCTTGAACAGGACAGGCCTCCTTAAAGGTTTGGTAGAATTCGTTAGTGTACCCATCTAGACCTGGGCTTTTGTATTTGGGCAGACTTTTAATTACTGTTTCAATTTCCTCGATGGTGATAAGCTTATTCAGGTATTGGAGGTCTTCTTGTTTCAATCATGGGAGGTTATAGGACTTCAGGAATTTATCCATTTCTTCTAAGTTCTCATGTTTTGTGGCATATAGGTTCTCAAAGTAATCTCTAATCATCTTTTGGATTTCTGTCTTTTCTATTGTGATGTCACCATTTTCATTTCTGATTCTGTTTATTTGGGGTTCTCTCTTTCCCTGTCCTTAAAAAGTCTTCCCAGTGGCTTGTTGATCTTGTTTATTTTTCAAAGAACCAGCTCTTGGTTTCATTAATCTTTTGGATTGTTTTTTTGGTTTCCAGCTTGATTTCCTCCCTAAGTTTCATTATTTCCTTCTTTCTGCCTGGGTTGGGCTTCTTTTGTTGGTCTTTTTCTAATATTTTCAGCTGTGAGGTCAGGTTATTTATGTGGGCCCCTTTCTTCTTTCCTTATGAACAGCCCCTTTTTGAAAGATGTATTTCCTTGTTCCCAAATGGAAAAAAATTAATATTAATGGGTTGGAAGTTTCTGGGGTCTTTTGTTTGTTTTAGTGTTACATCAGTATATTTTAAAAGAGTTTAGAAGGTTTGTGTCTTTTTATATGAACCGGTATCTTGGTCACCTGCCACGCTGTGTAGTATGGGACTGCATGCTAAAAACATGTGGCAGAGTTTGTACTCTGGGACTGCACACTAAAAACAGGTGGCATAGTCTTGTGCTGTGGGACTGCATGCTTAAATCATGTGGCAGAATCTGTGTACTCTGGTACTGCATGCTAAAAACATGTAGCTGAGTCCCTGTATACTGTGGGACTGCATGCTAAAAACATGTGGCAGTCTGTGTACTGTGAGACTGCATGTTTAAACATGTGGCAGAATCTTGTACTGTGGTACTGCATGCTAAAACATGTAACTGAGTCTCTGTACTGTGGGACTGCACGCTAAAAACATGTGGCAGAGTCTCTGTATTGTGGGACTGCACACTAAAAGTATGTGTCTGAGTCTCTGTGTTTTTGCCAGGCGGTGCGGCTGGAGTTGTGTCTCGGATCACTGGTTCTGTTGGGAAAGGACTGGCGGCTATTACAATGGACAAGGAATATCAGCAGAAGAGAAGAGAAGAGATGGGTCGGCAGCCAAAGGATTTTGGAGACAGCCTGGCCAGAGGCGGGAAGGGTCTCCTGCGTGTGAGTGTCCACGAGTATCCAGAAACCCACAGCCATTCTGGCGGCCGTTTGTGACTGGACTTTGCTAGGGAGTCAAATGTATCAGAATAGCACTAGTGGAACTTTTCGTTCACCTTTTGGCCCTTTCCTGGTTAATCACCACAGACTGCCCCCCAGAATTCCAGAGTGTTGAGATTTGGGCTAGGGTGGAAGCAGTAATGATGGCAGGCTGCAGGTCTGGGGGGGGAGCAAGGAGGCAGAGAAATGCAGCGTGATGGAGGTGACTAGGGAGGGGACATTGTAGTAGGTGGTGTCTAGGGAGAGGACATTGTTTTTCTAGCAGACGTAACATGCCATCAGCTTGGCGTCACCTCAGTCTACTTTTCAGTACCTTAGCAGTGGCACAAGCAATATACAAATACTGTTTAATTACACAAACGATATGTGAACATTTCCCTTTTAAGTGCTCCTTTCACTAAGGACTGAAGCCATTGGTGGCCACCGCTCCCTTCTTCGCAGCGGTATTTGTTCTTGCGGTGTGTGTACATCCTCCTATTGCCTTGGTGTCTCTAACCATTACAGGTCATTTTAGTTACTGCCATTGCTCGGTAATTCTAGAAATCATTTCAAAAAGCTACAGCAGTTGTCTTTGTGCTGTGATTTCTAATATTGGGTGTTATCTCCTTTATTCTTTATTTATGAGTTTTTAAATTAACAAGTTTTTAATGTTCCAAATAATCATAACTTATAAATGTATTTATACATTTAACGGTGCTGACATTTATGATCTTGGGGGTACACAGTTCTGTCCCTTCCTCACCGTCAGTGTATCCAACACCCGCCACCCCTCACCCACACAGTTCTCAGTGTATGGCCAGTCCCAGAGTTTGCCAGCTGGTAGGTCTGTTCCCTGTGTCCCTGCATATCCAGATGAGTGAGCGCGTCTGCTGATCTGTGAGACTCTGGCTGCCTTGAGAAAGCCTTTCTTTCATTTTCAGTATTTCAGTTCTGCTACATTAAAACAGCCTTTCCCTTAAGGTGATCATTACCTTTTTGATTTATTTGACTTGTTCATTCATTTTCCTGATAGTGAAACTGAGGCTTAAGAGAGAGCATCACTGCCCATGATTATATTACTCATGCCAGAGCCAAATTTAGCATCACTATTATTTTTTCTTTTTGAGTCACACCCGACAATACTTAGGGGTTTCTCCTGGCTGTGCACTCAGAAATTACTCCTGGAAGTGCTCAGGGGACCATATGGGATGCCGGAGATCAAACTCAGGTCGGCCCACATGAAAGGCAAATGCCCTACTCGCTGTGCTATCACTGTGGCCCCAGCATCACTATTTTAAGGGTTTTCTTTTTTTTTTTTTTTTTTAGCTTTTTTTTTTTTTGGGTCACACCCGGCAATGCTCAGGGGTTACTCCTGGCTCTGCACTCAGGAATTACTCCTGGTGGTGCTCGGGGGACCATATGGGATGCCAGGGATCGAACCCAGGCCTGCACAGGCCGGCCCGCATGCACAAGTCAAATGCCCTACCCACTGGGCTATTGCTCCGCCCCTAAGGGTTTTTTTTTTAAATTATAAAACCTTACTTCTGAAAGAGGCTTTCATTTAAAATACTCATATATTTTTAAAAATTATAATCCTCTTTCTTAAATGCATGTTCACAAAAAGTCCTCACCTAGGACTGAGCTTTGCATGCAGCCAACTTGGTAGGGTACTTTGAACACAGCCAACTTGGGTGTGATCCCCAGTACCATATATGGTTCCCTGAGCCCTGCCAAGAGTGATCCCTGAGCCCAGAGCAAAGAATAAGCCATGAGTAGCAATGGGTATGGCCTAGAAGCTAAATTTTTTAAAAAAAAAAGCAAAAAAAAAAAAAAAAGTCCTTATCTAAAGACTTTCTGGTATGTCTGTGGAGACCTCTAGTGGTTGGTTCAAAATTAAGCATTTACCGGTCAGGCTTGCCTTGATGACCTATTTCTTTTGCAGGGGTTGTTGGTGGAGTGACTGGAATAATAACGAAGCCTGTAGAAGGTAGGTAAGAATGTTCCCATTCTCTGTAGATTCTGAAGAGTTGATACATGGTAAATGTAGTAAGATGTGATTGCTACTCACTATTAGATTGCATTACTGGCCTTATCGATTTTATACTGATAGTCAGTTGTTTAATGAACGGGCTTTCTTCCAAATAAAAAGGCTAAGTAGTAGACTGTGATAAAGCCTTCCAGTGCTCTTTTCACAGATAAAATAGATACTTTTAGTCCCTCAGGAGCAGTGGGTTCATTTCTAAAAGAAACCCTCTTTATCCCTGAGCACCCCAGGGCCTGCAGCAGCAAATATCCTTAGTCCACACATTCACTGCAGGCCTGGTGGGCTGAACATTACAGGCAGTGGCCGGGTCCCCTGAATGCCTCTTAGGAGGCCCCTCTGTGAAGGAAAAACAAGATACAATAAAATGATGATTATTACCCTATCGTAATATAGGTCTACTTTATTCCCTGACATCTGTCAAAATTCTGGTGAAATTTTCTGCAGAAACCAACAAGGTGATTCTAAGTACACGTGGAATTCAAGGGGCTCAAAATAGTTCCTTAACTATATAATTTTGGAAAGTACAACATTGGAAGATTTACGTTACCCAATTAAAATCTTGCATAACCACTATTCCACTATGGCCAGAATCTGAAACAACCAGAGTGCCCGAGAACAGATGACTGGCTAAAGAAACTGTGGTAGGGCCGGAGCGATAGCCCAGCGGTAGGGCGTTTGCCTTGCACGCGGCCGGCCTGTGCCGGCCCGGTTCGATCCCCGGCGTCCCATATGGTCCCCCGAGCACCGCCAGTAGTAATTCCTGAGCAAAGAGCCAGGGAGTAACCCCTGAGCATTGCCGGGTGTGACCCAAAAAGCAAAAAAAAAAAAAAAAGAAACTGTGGTACATCTACATAATGGAATACTATGCAGATGTTAGGAAAACGAAGTTATAAAATTTGCCTATAAATGGATGGACATGGAGAGGATCACACTGAGTGAAATTAGCCAGAGGGGAAAAGGACAGATATCGAATGACTGCATTTATTTGTGAGATTAAAAAAAAATAGCATGATTCCAATATCCAAGGCCAGACAGACATGATGAGGAGGTCTTGTCAGTGGGTAGATGTCGGGAACGCCGCCGGGTCCCAAGCGAGTTCCCTTTTACCTCCGAGCCAGCGGGGAATGGATGAAGACTCAGGAATCTGATGCAGTTTTAAAAGGCTTTACTTATCACAGATTCAGGCATACAAGTCAGCAGTAGAAAAAACCCTATGCTTAGGACTCGGGCTAAAACCCCAGCCACGTGTAGGCCAAGATGGCGGCCACCACATGTTGCCCTGTAAAGAGGAAACAAAGACAAAACTCCCAAGAAGGGTGCGAGCTCACAAAGAGAGAGCCCAAAAAGAGAGCGAGAGAGGAAGTAGGCTAGTTTTATACCCCTGCAACTCAGACCTCCCACTATTATGGGAAGCAGGAAGGGTCAAATGCCCTTAGGTAATTTCTCCCAGCACCTCACCTAGGCCCTATTATATGCTAATGTGTTGAGCCAAGATCTGCCTGGAAATACCTTTATAGGGTAGAGAAGGGGGTTTCTGAGATGGCATGTCTCTGTACCAAAGACTAATACTAATGCCAGTTATATTTCTCCAAGCCTTCACAAGAGTCTCGTCTGCTTCATGGTAGTTTTGTATTTTAGTTGTCTTTGAGTTATTAGGGAGCCATGCTTGCTTGCTTGGAGGCAAACAGCATTTCTCTCGGTCTAATTACTTAGAGATACAAAGAAGCCAGGCAAATTATGCTGGTAAGATCTAGCTAGTCCCACGATGATTGTGGTAGCATGAGAGAATATTTATACCAGCCAGTCCAGAATACATGGTCAGATAAACTGCCACATTTAGATTAACCCCTTATCTGCGAAGTGACCTGCAGGAGGCAATCCAGAGCAGATACAGAGGCTCTTACAGGAGTCCTGCAACAGGTAGAACCTACTGCAAATGTGTGGGAGTCAGAGATTAGGCAATATAGAGAAAGGAACAGTGTACTAATAATTATGGTAAGTAATAACACCAGCATAGAACTGAGCATTGAAAGTAGGCAAAAGGATATACATGATAACCTGTAAATGTATGTATTGCAAGCCACAATGTGTAAGAGAAGAGAAGAGAGACAGAGAGAGAGAGAAAGAGAGAGACAGAGAGAGACAGAGAGAGAGAGAGAGAGAGAGAGAGAGTAAAAAATTGCCTGCCATAGATACAGGCTGGGGAGGGGGAATCAGGGGACATTGGTGGTGGAAAATGGGCACTGGTGGAGGGATGGTTTCTGAAACACTGTATAACTGAAACCCAAATATGAACACTTTTGTAACTATATCTCATGGTGGTATAATAAAAAATTTTTAAAAAATCTTGCTATAAAGCCAAGTTACTACATAACCAAGAATCTGGTACTGGCATACAGACATATAAATCAGTAAATTTGAATTGATTTTATAGAGATAAGCTCCAGTTTGAGGGTTAGTTGATCCTGGTTAATGGTGCCCAGGTAATTCTATACACAGAGTATAGTCACTTCAACAAATGATGATGGTAATTGCATAGAACCATTGAGTTGGTGTAGCCACCAGTAGTCTCTTCTGGACTGAAAATATGTGCTCACTCAAAAGCCTGGTTATAAATGTTCATTTGTAATATCAGTCTTGATAGCTAGAACATAATAGTAAGCCAAGTATCCATGAAATTTTGCATGGATAGACATATATGGTCTATTTATGCACTGTGTGTGGATGTCATCCAACTACATGAACAAAACAAGCACAGAAACAAGAATGGCTGAACCCGGAAAGCATGATACTAAATGAAAAGGACACCGAAGACTACATGTTTACCTGATTGTGTTTGTAGGAACTCCTCAGAAGGTCCATGAAGATGGAGAGTAGCTCACTGGTCTCCTAACAGGGAAGCAGGGAGCGTGAATGCAGAGGTGCAGAGAGTAGTTGCTGATAGGTCAAGGAAAATGGAAACTGATTGCTAATGGTTTTGGGTTGTTTCCTTTTTCTTGAGATGATACCAAAAAAAATTCAAAATGGTGATGGTTGTTGTATAAGTCAATGTGTGAATTATATTTTAATAAGTTATATCTTAGACTATGATAAAATATATTAGTTCTATTTCACCAGAGTATATATGTGTGTGTAGGTAAGTTTAAAATACACACTTTGTCTGTGTAAATCTTTCTGTGATATCCAGGAAAGGATAATTGTCTGGTCAGTCTTAGGCCTGTAGTCACGGGTACTGACTGAACTACTGTTATCAGTCGCTGAATGACTTCACACACATCGTGGTTGTCAACAGACCTTGTTCAGCCAAGATTTCAGGCCTTCCTCTCCAAGGGTCTGGAAGTGGGGCCAGGATGGGCAGTTTCATCTTGCTTTATAGCACAGTTTCATTTTATGCAGATCACAATTAGGTTTAGTTCTTTAAAAATAGAAATTCTAGAGGCTTCCTGGGTTAAAGTGTTTGGTGTTAGGTACAAGCCTTTGTTGCACTCAAATTTGCTTACTTAATTTTTCTTTTATTAGTGAAGCAAGGTAGTTTTTATTGAATGAAATTTAAAAAGATGTGAGTCGGGGAGAAGGAAGGGAATACATGTTCAAGAGAGAACACGAGCTTCTTCAGAGTGGAAGAGCCGCACACACAGAGATACAGGAGCAAGCAAGCAGGAGAACCGGGCTTGAGGAACAAGCCCAGACTTGCTTATTTTACAATTTCTTTATACATTCATTGTTTTTCTTTTCATAAAGGTGCCAAAAAGGAAGGAGCTGCGGATTCTTTAAAGGGATTGGAAAGGGACTGGTGGGTGCTGTGGCACGCCCGACTGGCGGGATCATAGATATGGCCAGCAGCACCTTCCAGGGGATTCAGAGGTGAGTGTGTGAGTGTGCTGCTGGGTGTACCCGAGACTCACGGGCACAAGGCGCTCCGGTGGAGTGCACCAGAAAGGGCTAAACACACACAGTTTTTGTGGCTCAGTTTCCCTTTTACTCAGCAAATGGTTTTGCATACTAAAGGGCCTAGGTGAGGTGCAGGGAGGGATTACCTAATGGCATTTGACCCTCCCTGCTTTCCATAACAGTGGGAGGAAGGTCTGAGTTGCAGGGGTATAAACTAGCCGGTTTCCTCTCTCGTGCGCTTCTTTGTGGGCTCTCCCTTTGTGAGCGCTCACCCTTCTTGGAAGTCTTGTCTTCCCCTTTTACAAAGCCTTTACACGTGGTGGCCGCCATCTTGGCCTACACGTGGCTGGGGTTCTAGCCTGGAATCCTAAGCACCGGGCTTTTCCTTTTGCTGATTTGTATGCCTGAACCTGTGATAAGTAAAGCCTTTTAAAACTGCATCGGATTCCTGAGTTTTCATCCATTTCTCGCCGGCTTCGGATAGAAGGGAACTTCGCTTCCCGGCATTGTCGGGGACCCCAGCCCTGGCGCCCCAACAGGAGCCCAGTCAGAAAAGCACATGTGCAGAGCAGATGGTCTATAAGGAAAGGCAGGAGCTCGGAGTCTAGGCTCTGTTTAAGACATTAGCTAGGGCAAGTTGTTTAGAATTCCTCTGTTTGCTTTGTCATCTCCTAAGATAATATGCATGAGGTGTTTATTCTGTATACATATTTGCATTATTTTGACAACTTCTCACATTGTTTTATTTTAACTCTTCTGCCTTTTCCAGGGCAGCAGAATCCACTGAGGAGGTGTCCAGCCTTCGTCCCCCTCGCCTGATCCATGAAGACGGCATCATTCGTCCTACGACCGGCAGGAATCTGAGGGCTATCATTTATTTGAGGTGTGAATTCTGTTCTTTGTAACTCCAAGTGAAATTTTATTTTAGAGAGTTTTTATGACCAGAATTTCATGGGTGAAATTTTGATTTAAGTTCTCAGTTCATGAACTTCTTTCAGGTCGGGGAGCATGGTTGGTAGAACAGAAATTTGCTAAGATAATAACTGAGGATTTGTTTCTGCACAGGAGCAAACCATATTGTGTGTGTGCAGAAAGAACTTTAAAAGAAACCACATACATTCCCCATTTATTAGTAGCTCATTTAATTAACACTGTTAACCTTGGTTTCCTGATTTGTAGCTAAATACTGAAATTTCATGGCTTCCTTTTCTCCCAACCAAATTAATTCATTTAGATTATTCTGTTAATCTAGATTTATTCAGGTATACAGAAGATGGAAGAGAGAAAAAAAGATGATGGATGCTTATAATCTTTTTAAGGCTTAAAAAATGTTTAGTTTTTTAGCTTTCATTTTTAGGTTTAACTTTACTGGATTTATATAATATATGCTTATAGATTACAGTTTTCCCATAATGAGCTTTGGCTACAATTGAATGTACTGTTTTATACTTTGACTTTAATGTAAAATGACTCCTCATTGTTCTTAGTCTTCAGATTTATTGTATGTGATTCCAATTTGTCTTTCTGCATGCTTCTAACTTTATTTTCTTTCTTTTTCTGCCTACACAGCAAGAACTGGAAATACAGGAGTAAATGTTTCCTATACTACTTGATTTCATCCTTAAAAATCAAAACAAACTGTGGTAGTAATTGACTGTCTTTGATTTATTTAGACTGAAAATTCATTTTGATGAAGTTTTCTTTACAATTCTTCCCCCTTCTTTTAACTTTCTATCTTAAATGGCTTGACTGTAAAGAGAAATGGGGCTATGCTGTGTCGGGGTGATAGAGCAGTCGGAAATACTAGAGAGGATGTAGTCAATCAGTTCCCTTCTCCATTTGGTGAAAGACTGTTGAGTTCATAAGCAGACGCTTTTATTCTCATTTTGAAAAAGATCATCTTTTCCTCATTCATGTGTGTTAAAGTTGGGACAAAATGGCAATTAACATCCTTTCCAATATGCATTCCACAAGTGTTGTGATGTGTGTGAGTCCTGGTAATGTACATGACTGTGTTCCACAAATTACTTTCAGTTTAATCTATGTTATGGAACTACTGATGGGCATATATTTCAACAGTTGAAGTATCAGTTTCAATTAAGGGTCTCTCCTTAGATCGAAAGTAGAGCTGGCAACTGATTTTTTGAGCATATTTTCCTTTCATCTTTTTTCTTTTTTCAATTCTCAGTTGCTAGGTAAATTGCAATAATTTTCTAACTATGTCAATACATTCTTGGCCTTTAGAGTTTATATATATATATATATATATATATATATATATATATATATATATTTGTTGTTGTTGTTGTTAGAAAGCATGAGGAAAGAGAAAAAAAAAGAGAAGAGAGAATACGGGCTTCTCCAGACTGGAAAAGCAAAGATATATAGAGGCGAGCAGGAAGATGTACATTCTCCCTTGAAGAGAACGCAGGCTTGAAGGGCAAGCCTAGTATTTATGCTTTTTAAAAGTGGAATCTCCTTGATGAGAGAGCTAGTACCAGGTAAAGGGGCTTGTCTTTAGCACAGTCAACCCGGATTCCATTTCTGGCACCATATATGATCCCTTGAGCACCTCCAGGAGTGATCCCTGAGCACAGGATCAGGGTAAGCCCTGAGCACTACTAGGTATGGCCCAAAAAAATAAAACAAAAAATTGGATCTCCTTTCTGGATGTCCTTAGGCAAATTGCTTATGTGGTAATTGAATCTACTGATCTTTGATTTTTAAAATTTTTGTTTTTAAATTCTTGGAGAGGATTTATTATTTTAGTAAGTACAAAATAACTATTAGTCATTATTGAAATCAGTACTCTGTAATTAGTTTTCATAATTGTTGTTTGATCTTTGTCATAAATAATAGAAATGTGTAATTTTATAAGAGTATCTCACCTAGTAATTTTCTTGCTTCCCCCCTAAGCCAAAGCCAAAATTTAAACTTAGATCTAGATACTGTACATTATAGAGCATGAAACCATTAAGGTACAGTTCTTCAGTGGGATTATGTTTCTTCAAACTACAGTTATCAGTAGAATAAATTGATTGCTTCATGCTTAAAACAAACAAAGCAATGACATTCAGAGACCAACATCAGTGTATAGCTGACGAACTTTTCTTGTGCCTAGATAATTGAGGGTTGGCAAAAAATGTCACGCGTGTAGAGTTCCCTCTGGGAATCAAGCACAATAACTAATTCAAGATGCTGTCTTAAATCATCACTAATAATTACCCTTCCTTCTTAGGTAAAAGAAACGTTTTTAAATTTCCTGGATATATACAATTTTAGTGAGACATTTGAAAAGAGTTTGACTTGTAAAAATCCTTTTCTTTATTCATTGCTTACTTTTTGTTTATTTAACTCTCTACATTACTAACTTTTCCTTTGATTTCCTTTTCACAACTGCACATCAGAAGCATAGACTTACACATTTTATCACTTTAGCTAAGTATGGTCATCTGGTCAAAGAGCAACTTTCCTAACTTAAGTATCTTCTTATATTCACTGAAGAACTAGAAGGATTGGACTTTCACAAGAGAACGTGGTGGTTTCTTTTTCTTAAGTGACAAGGATATGCGCTGTAAATCAAGAATTTAGATTTTCTCTCTTGTATGCCTGACTCTGATCAGTGCTAGATGTGCAGAGTAATAAACCTTTGTCTTTAAGGGACTACGCATATATAGCAGAATTTGTAAATATTCAATAAAGAGCACCAGAGCTTAAATTTTGTCTTGCTAGATTTTGAAATATGGGTACATTGAAAATAATTTGTTTCTGAATATTTTTATTTATCTCATTTTACTTTTCTCCAGCTCTGTGTTTTTGAATACTTAGAAAGTTGCTGAATTAAGTTGCTGATATTAAGTTTTCACAGGATATACTCTTCTGTTATCCTCTGCTCTCTTAGGAAAATTAGTTTGCATATATATATACAAATATATTTACACACATACATTGGATATATATATATATACACGCATGTTTTGCCAGTTTTTATTTAATAGTCATAGTTGCTCACATGCTTAAGTTGATGCATTATTAAAAATGTTATTACTTGCTTTTTTTTTACAATTTATTTTTCATCTTAATAGAAATGCTTTACTCTTAATTTTTGCATTGTCATCTTTTGAGAATTAACCTTGTATTATTTTTGACCATTTCTGTTCTTGACACTCACGTTGCTTCTTATTTACTAACTATAATAAATGAATTATCATATTTCTTTTTATATCTTGTTATTTTGCTTGAATTTACTTGAGAAACTCCAATGCTTTTGCTAAACACTATAAATTCTTTAAGTTGCATTCTGGGAAGGGAAATGAATATTTAATCAGCTAATGTACTCTACTGTTGACATCAGTGAATGAGTATCTTAATCTGAATCTCAGAATGGAGTGGCTATTTAAGGTTTTTATAATGTGAGATATTGATAATTTAGCTCAAAAGACCAGTGGTTTAAAGCACAATAGCCTATTGCTAATGAAGATTCACATAAGATGGAAATTTGATACTATTTCTTGTATATTGCATCTCAAAACTAAATTTCATGTATTTAAATTTCAAAGCTGAAAGTAAAGGCACTAAACTTTTATATTAATTTATCATTTTGGGCCAGAGAAATAGTATGGCAAGTAAGACACTTGCCTTGAGGTGGTATCCTTGGTATCCCATTTGAGCCCTGGACCAAAATTTAATGCTCCAGGAACCATACTTGAGCACAGAACCAGGAATAAGTACCAAGCATAGTTAGATGTGCCCCAAATCCAGACAAAATTCCCATTTTCACTTTTAAAAAAATCAAGGTATAAGGTCTGGAGCAGTAGTACAGTGGGTAGGGGCTTGCCTTGCATGCAGCCAACCTGGGTTCCACCCTGGGTACCACCAGGCATGGTCCCTGAGCATAGAGCCAGGAGTAATCTCTGAGCATTGCCAAGTGTGGCCAAAAAAACCAAATAAATGTTTAAAAATTATGGTGTAAATGTTTAAGATGTTAGCTAATCCCTTCAGACAAAATGTGAAAGAAGTGACTAAAGCTCTTTTTCTGTCTGAGACTCGTACTGGGGGTGAACTCCCTATCCTTTGGAGTTGGTCTTCCTTAGTGGTCAAGGGAATTACTGGAGCCCAAGTGTCTTTAAAAATGTGCATTTCAGCATTGAAATAATTGTTCTCTGCTGTGATTATCATTGATTACATTACCTTTTAAATAACATTAGTGCTGTAGTATTGGTTTTAAAATGTTAAAGTCCTTTTTATTAGGTATGTCTGTAGTCTGTATTTTCATATATATATTATCTTTAATCAAGCACTATAATTAATGTCAGTAATGATATTACCTTAGCTATTATTAATTTTAAAAGGCTACTTTATTGGTTTCAATGTATATGTTAAATAATTCCAGTCAAGTTTTGAGATTGAAAAAGAATGTATTTTAATGTGCTGATATTTATACTTGAATTATTTTATGCTTGTAATTGTTTTTAGCAATAAATGCTATTGAAGATCTTAGAGACTTTCATATTTGTTTTACCATTATCACTGCGTAGTACCAAATATTCAAACCATTAAATGTCAGTTACTTTGAAATTTTACTATGTATCGTCTTCTATGTAAATCAGTGGTTTTTAACCTTTAAAAAGGATCACAGACCCCTTTAAAGTATCTGATGAAAGATATCAGCTGAAAATTTTGCAATGCCACATTTTATCACATAAAATACAAATTAATATTAAATGTTAAATGAATTGTATACCTCCAAAAGTTCTTCAGACAGCCCAGCCTAAGAATAATTGTAATTTTAATGTTGCAATTTTTAATAGCTTAGTTTATATTTTCTTCATGAAAATGCATCATTATTAGTAGATATTTTACATTTCATTACCTAAAAGAATTCAACACATTTTACAAGAAAACCATTTAGTAATAATTTCACACATGTGTTTGTATTAATTTATAAAAGCATATGCTGAATGTTTTTCTAGATTTCACTCTTCAAATATATAAAAAATATATTTTTGTTTCCATTAATGTTTCCTAGCTAGCACTGTTGTCATAACTAGCTTAGTGTATACTATTGGCATTACTAGTTGAGTATATATACTACCTAAATCTTGAGTCTGATTTTCTTTACAGAATCATGTCAAAAAGTTAGAAGGAGAAACATACCGATACCATTGTGCTGTTCCTGGGCAGAGGAAAACAGTCCTTATGATCACAAACAGGTAATAACTTAGACCATGTCTTTACTGAATGCGCTTGAGTTTTAAAAAGCTAAAGTATCAGGGGATTTGGAGAGCTGTTACTCATCTATAAAATATTCATTGCCAGGGAATGAGAAAAACACTTACCTGGATAGACCAGATAAGACTAGATATCTTTGCTGACCGCCTCCTTTTAGAGATGCTAAAACTGAGACTCTGCGTTAGGGGTTTCCCCTGTTGACTCAGCTGCTGAGAGACAGTGTCAAGGCCAGACTTCAGAGCAGGAGGGCTTCTGTGATGTGTGAATTGTAAAATCTGCTTTGAAAAGGTGGATTCCCATAGTCAGTTTTTCTTATTGGAATACTTCTGTGATTGTCAAGCCTTTTCTAAGGGACGATATATTGCTTTGTGGTGTTTTGAGTGTTTTGAGAGTGATAGAGAATTTATCTAAATAAAAGAACTTTAGAGATCTTTTCCTGCGATATACACTATACCACTTAACCCAACGTGATGACTATAGAATAATCTTTCAAATTTTCCAATCAGAGATTTTGAGAAACTAAGGCAAAGTATTTACAGTAGCCGAAAGCTGCCCAGGACATCTGCCTTAACAGCTTATCTCAATGCTGGGGTGGGGAGAAAAGGAAAACTCAATAACATGTTTCAGAGTTTTGATCTTTTTTCAGTTTAACTAATCTGATTTGCTTAATTAGTAAAAGACGTAAATGTTTTAACTTATTTACTTAATAAGTTTTTAGCAAATAAGTAAATAAAAATAAGTGACAATTTTACTTATTTACTTAATAAGTAAAAAATAAGTGCAACTATACAAAGCAGTCCTTACAGACCTGCGCGGGAATTTCGTATCATGCCTGGTGGGCGTGGCTGCAGGGGCTTGTCCTGGGCTCTGCTTAGTTCCTGAGACCCCAGGTTGGCTCCTGGGACCACGTGGCCGCAAGCCGTGCTAGGTGTGTCAGGGAGCCCAGCACTGCTGGCCTAGTTCCTCTGTATCATGGACTCGGAGCAGAGCCCATCAGACCACCCCTGCACACAGACAGCTCAGGAGCAAGCCCCGGCCTCCACCTGGAAGATGCTATTTAGAATGAGTTTTTGATTGTTTTGGGGGCCATGCTTATAAAGCTTGGGGGTCATTCCTGATGTGCGGGGGTCGAGGCAGGAGCCTTACTCCCTGCACTATCACTCCAGCCCCCCTAAAATCTTTTCTTTTTTTTAATTTTTTATATTTTATTATACCACCATGAGATATAGAATTACAAAGAAGTTCATGCTTATGTTTCGGTCTTCCAGTGTTCCAGCACCCATCCCTCCACCAGTGCCCATTGCACACCACCATGTCCCCAATTCCATCCCCCTCCCTAGCCTGTTTCTATGGCAGGTTCTTTATCTCTTCTCTCTTCCACTCTCTCTCTTCCTTCTCTTACACACTGTAGATTACAATGCATACATTTAGAGGTTATCATGTGTATCTTTTTACCTGTATTAATGCTCAGTTCTAGGCTGATATTATCATTTTGACAATTATTTATTTTTTTAAGTATTTTATTATACCACCGTGAGATATACAAATAAAAAGATATACAATTAAAAAGTTCATATTTGGGTTTTGGTCATACAGTGTTCCAGCACCCGTCCCCTCCCCAGTGCCCATCTCCCACCACCAACGTCCCGGTTCCCTCCCCCTTTCCCAGCCCACCTCCATGGCAGGTTCTGGAAATTATCACAAACGTGTGGGAGTCAGAGGTTAGGTAAGACAGAAAATGGAACAGTGTGCTAATAATTGTCGAGGGTACTAATGCCAACCTAGAACTGAGCATTAAATAGAGGCAAAAGGATACACATGACAACCTTTTTAATGTATGTTCTGTAATTCATAGTCTGGAAGGGAAGGAAAAGAGAAAAGAGAGAGAAAGGGAAAGAACTAAAATCTTTTCTTATATAGTTTTATTTATGCTCTTCAAATATTTCAATATTAGGCAATGCGAAATAAGTATAGCTTTTGTTTTTATCATAGCTCCTTTATATTTGATAGAAGCATTTCATGGAAGTATTACTGTATGCAATATACATCTTGGTTTTCTTCAGGTGAATTGAGAAATCATAGTAATTTTAGATCCGGTCATTGACAGAGTGTATCAGGAGGCAGCTAGTAAAGTGATGCTCCTAAGCAGTACGTGAGTTGGTCTCCCTGGAGTTTTTTTTTTTTTTTTTTTTTTTTTTTTTACTTTTAATGGGTTCTTTTTTAATACACACTAAAGAATCAAGCAATGCTGCCCGCATTAGAAGCAATTCTGGGCCATAAGTCTGCACATTCCTTTGCAACTGGTCCAGTGATGGCAGAACCTTTCATTTCCCCTTTATTGTTTACTATGACCCCGCATTGTCTTCAAAATAAAAGAAAGACGCCATCTTTTCTCCGATATGACTTTCGTTGTCGTATTACCACTGCTGGATGCACCTTCTTCCTGAGCTCGGGTTTGCCCTTCTTGACCGTGGCCATCACCATGTCACCCACACCAGCGGTGGGAAGTCTGTTCAGTCGTCCCTTCATCCCCTTCACAGAGATGATGTACAGATTTTTGGCTCCTGTGTTGTCCGCACAGTTGATCACGGCTCCTACGGGCAGACCCAAGGAAATCCGGAACTTGGCCCCGGAGGACCCACCGCGTCCTCGCTTCGACATCTTGGAGGCCGGAAAGAGGCAGAAAGGAAGTCCTCCCTGGAGTTCTTGAAACTCTTAATGAAAGTAGTTATCAGTATGCAGATATTTGACCTTGAATGGTAACATAAAAATAGTATTTCTTCCGAAGTTTCTCTGTATAAGAGAACTTTTATTTCGGAGGTTGAGCTTATAGGTCAGGAGTCAACACATTTTCTTTGAATGGGCCTGATAATAAGTTCAGACTCTGAAGCCACACTGAGATTCCTGCCCATATGCACTCACTCTTGCATAACGAATAGGTAACTGTTACAGTTCATTGTATTTACTTAGAGGCCATAGTCTGAGTTCGCCTCAGATACCTTGATCTGTCCACCACTGATCTCAATATAAGTGCACTTGAAAGGTGACTTTGGTTTGCCTGAGCTAACTCACACTCTGCTCCGTGCCCCGCCCCTGTCATTATTCTCAACTTTTATTCTTTAAGAAGTGCTGTTTGAATGATAAACTATGGTGACTCCGAAGAAGAAAGCCTTTTGCTCACTATTCAGAAATACTGCCAGTTTGTCAGATTCATACTTCATAAAACTGTATGCATTTAATCTAGATTTAGTCTAGGTTTCTCACCTTACCACATCTTGTGATCATCTTCTAAAATGAAAGTGATTAAATATTGTCAAATGACTTATAATTATGATATTCTTTAATAGCTTTGATTCATTCAAATAATAGTCAGCTATTGCACATGTCAGCTTGCTTCTTACTGGCACTATATTATTCTTACTAGCCTTTACTGCAATATTTTACTATAATTGTTTTCTTCTACAACAGTATGCCACCTCACGGCAAGCCTGGCAAGCTGCTCGTGTAGTATTTTATATGCCAGACACCAGTAACATTTATATTAGGTCATTCCCGTGACCTAATATAATGGTTTGAGGCTCTTTATGTTCCTGGATCAAGCGGATGCCTTTGGATTCTACTAGCATGACTCAGGACAAATGGAGATATTACTGATGCCCGCTCTAGCAAATAGATGATTAATGGGAAGATAGTGATAGTGAATTGTTTTCTTGGAATAATTTTTTTTAATCAGTGGAATTTATCATTTAAATATTATACAGATTTTTGGGGTTCTTCCTATATGTTGCAAAGTTGTCTTATTAGGAAGATTTTGTCAAAACATTTAATATACAATGAATAGCTCTTTCCCTATATTTAGCTAAGAATAGACATTATTATTTAAGCTTTGATTTTACTAATTTAATATCTAGAAAATACTCTGAGCTAGAATTTGTTTTATTGTAGTATGAATGTTTTCATACATTCATCATTCTTTTTTATTTAATATGTCAATTGATTTTCTATTTTATAAATTGTACTTTTGCATCCTTGTAGATCTTACTATTTTTTCATGTTAAATTCATATAAAATTCAATCCCAGTATTTTTTCTCATCAGTTTTTTCAGAACAGGATATGAGTTCCAGACATAAATTTACAAAGGAGCAACTGCACTTCTCAGTTCTAACTCCATGTGCTACTTTTTTTTTTTTTTGCTTTTTGGGCCACACCCGGCAATGCTCAGGGGTTTCTCCTGGCTCTGCACTCAGGAATTACTCCTGGCAGTTCTCGGGGACCGTATGGGATGCCGGGATTGAACACGGGCCGGCATGGGCCAGCCGCATGCAAGGCAAGCGCCTACCCACTGGGCTATTGCTCCGGCCTCCAATTCTTATTAGAGAAATATCCTTTGATCACTTTATCACTTGACATCCCGTTTTTCATCGATTTGCTCGAGTGGGTGCCAGTAACATTTCTATTTGACCCTATGACGTGCCAGTGTAGCCCAATGGCATCTGGTTGCTTCAGGAATACGAAGAGCCTCAAACCGTTCGTTCAGGGTCGTGACGAAGAAGTCTGACCATCTTGTAGGTGGGCAGCACATGATCTTTTGACATCCTGTAGGATCCAGTCAGCAACGGCTCTAGTCCAGCGGTTGTCTCCAAATCGCATTCCATGTCCAGCCCATCTGATTTTTTGATGCCTTGGCAGATCAGACAGCATTCCTGACTCTGGAACAGTGACGGATGTCAGAACTCAGGATTCCTTCTCTCTCGAGTGAGGCGTGATATTCCAAGCATAGCTCTTTCAGTTCCTCTCTGGGAAACCCGAATAGCATTCTCATCCTGCTTTCGTAGGGCCCAGGTCTCTGAGGTGTATGTTAATGCAGGGAGAACAGTGGAGTCGAAGAGATGTGCTCAGAGCCGGATGTTCTTTGTCATTTTAGCTGTTTCTTCCATGCTTTTGAAGGTGTTCCATGCCACTCTTTTTCCTGTGCAGCTCAGGTTTTAGGTCGTTCATCATTGACCTAGGTACACATAACTGCTGCATTCAGAGATGCAGCACTTATCCTTTGAGCAGACTTTAAAAAACCGTCTATCTTAGTCTGTTGCAGTTGCTATAAAAATAAACATAAATGGGTTGGTGTGTACACATTCATTCCAGTACTCCATCAGAAAACACCGACAGATGAACATTGAGTCTTTTTCTCTCCCCATTCCAGAGTGGGATCCTGCATGTTACCAATAGCATTGCATTGTGATAGATACTAAGATCATGTGTGGAGATACTGAAGGAAAAGGAAGGTCCAGGAAGGTAGTGCTCAATGTCATAGGAGAAGAAGGTACTTGCTTTTTAGAGAAGGGGATGCCTTACCTGAGTCTTGGTCATGGAGCTGTAGTCAGTACTTCGCACCTCTCTGTAAACATGCAGGTCAACATTCCCACTTCCTACCTGCATGAAGTTCCGCATTTCCACCTCTCTGTATACATGAAGGTCAACATTCTCAGCTCCCTACATATACAAAGGTCAACGTGTCCACCTTCCCTCATGGCATGCAGGTCAACATTCCCACCTCCCTACATACATGCAGGTCTACATTTCTACCTCCCTACATACATGTAGGTCAACTTTCCAGCCTCCCTACATACATGCAATGAACAAGCTGCAAATAGAGGTGTGGCATAGTGTGACTTTTTTGAACAGCAATGTGAGTTTGAAATGTCAATAGGAAAATGATGAGAGATGGAGCTAGAGTTATAAGAAATATTTTCATTCTTCCAAAGGTTTGAGTCTCATCATTAATCTGAGGAAATTTTGCACTTTGTTTGTTGTTTGATAGAGACATCACTCTGCAATCTGCTTCCTGGGGTACAAGTAGACCTCAGGCCTTCCTTGCACATTTGAGGCATGTAATAGTCTGATGCTTAAGCTGTGTCCCTGACCAGGGATTCTCATTCCTTGAAAATGTAGTCTGTTTTGGTCAATGTTGAAGCTTCTCTCTCAGCTACTTGGACTGGGCACACTAACCAAAGGTTATAAACAAGGAGTTATGTGGTAAGGTTTGTAGACGAGGACAATCTCTTAAAAGCCTAGACACTGAATTTGAGGAAGATGGAGGCAGGAAGACTCCGGGTAGACTGTATTTGTTCTTAATTGCAGCACAAGCCTCAAAATTAGCAGCTTAAAACAACGTCCATTTACTGGTTCCTGCAGGTCTAGAGTTGGTTCAGCTTGGCTGCAATCTCTGCTCAGGTCTCACTAGGCTGAAAACTTGGTGCTAGCTTCCCTTCAGGAAACCCTGGGGAGGAACCCACTTTTGAGCTCAACTAATGCTGTAGGTGGAGTTTGGTTCCTCACAGTTAGAGAATTTAAGTCCCTGCTGCCATGGTCTGCAGAGCAGCTCACTGTCCATCTTCAGACCATCCCCAGGGCTCTGCAGCCCTGATCCAGACCCAGAGTAGCCCTGCAGTAAGGTCAGGCCGAACCGCACAGAGATTTTCTCTTCAAGTCACTGTATAATAAAGCCACTCATCAGGATGAGATGTTCATAGTCCTGGCGAAGTTATACAGTCTCATGCCAAGGGATGGGGGAACCTTCTTAGAATTCTTTTTTACTACAAGAACTCTGGCATGTTTCCTGATTGAAAGGTGGTAAGTTCTTAAATCTAAAAACAAAACGGGATAAAGACAAGAGTGTAGCCTTAGGGACCGTGGTTTGGTGACAGAAGAAGGAATGCAGATGGCTCTGGATTGCAGCGGAAGTACCTGTGCCTGAGTGGGGCGAGAAGTATTATCAGCGTAATGACTTGAGGGGAAAAATGTTTATTTTGGTTTTCTTTTCTTGTTTTACTTAACTGAGTTTACATGCCCTGACATCAAAGAAGAGAAACCACAGATGATAAAAAGAGAAAGTCACATAATGAAAGAGGGAGATAGAGAGAGAGATGGGGGCTGAGGGGAGAACTGAGATTTGAGTTCTGGCAAAGAAGGAAAGGAATGAAGGTGTTTGAAGGTGGTAGAAGAACGCTACAATAGAGTGTTAATATTTTCCGAAGGGGGTCTTGCATCTGACACTGATTTGTCATAGCAACAGAGTTAGTCTATAGTTGGCAGGTCCTGTGGGTGTCCAGGTATAATACTGCAGAATGCCAGCAGTCGGTCTGCTGGGGAAGCGAGTGCCAGCTCCGTTTCGGTCTCCGTGCTCCAGGGATGAACCTGTCACTGTTCAGCCCCTCCACCCGTGCCAATGTCTGGGATAGTTTCCTTTCTCTTTTCCCTTTACTCTGCCCCTGACTTAATGAAGGCCTCACTTTCTCCACTGAACTGTTCTGAAACTTATCGTCTCTCGTACCTCTCCTCTTTGACTAAAGGGAACTATTACTCTAAAATAAGACATCAGGTCGTTTCCATCAGCTGAGGTCAAATGTTCTTAAAGTTGCACACAAGCAAAGCAAACAAAACACCCAAGACTGGCATCCAGATCATTATTTTGTGTATTTCTGTGTACACTGCAGACTTCCACAGTCCTCAAATAAATTTACCCTTTGTGTGTGTATGTTTGTGTGTGTGTGTGCGTGTGTGTGTGTGTGTGTGTGTGTGTGTGTGTGTGTGCCGCACGCTTATAAGGAGTTGTCCCCTTTGTCTAGCCTATCATTTCCTTTTCCTGCCTAGGAAACTTTTTTTCTTTGAAGAATCAGCTCTTTTGCCACCTACTTTACTAACACAATCATTTCTCGCCCCATGCTCCAAAAGAATTTTTCTGCTCTGCTATTGCACTTACCTAACAGTGCTGTCGCGGTTATTTACATGTTTATTTCCCCCTCTAGTCCAGGAGTACATCTCAAGCTGAAAATGCTGTGTTTCTTCAGCATCTTGGGTATTGATAACCTTAACAGTTTTTCTGTTTTCCTAGTTTTACTTTCTGTAATTGAAACTTAGCATCAAATATAGCTATATCAGTAAGTAATCTGAATTACATGCTGAAAATTCCTGCTAGCCCTTTAAGGCTTCTGTTGGGTTTTATTATTATTATTACTATTATTATTATTATTATTATTACTATTATTATATTTAAGTGAAACGAGATGCTCATTCTATAATACAGTGCATTAGTGTTAAAGGGTTTAAACTTGATATTTATTAGTAGGTCTGCCATGCAGCTCTGCTGACATTTGAGGCTTTGTGACATTTCCTGAAAATACTTTCTAGGCTGGAAGGCATAAGTGATTGACAGTAAAGAGCAATTAATGATTTTCCAAGTAAAACATTTTCAGGGGTTCTGTCTTTATGTCTCTCAGTTGAGAATGCAACACTTTCTCCCATGTTTCAAGAGTAATTTCAATTTTTGGATCAGTTTAAAAAATGTACACTTCCGAATTTTGCAAGACTGGCAGAAGGGGAATTGAAAGTCCATTTTGTTAGTTGGTAGGTTTCATATGTGACAGTTATCTAAACTCTACTCTGGAGCGCTGTTTTTACTGTGTTCACTAGGATCACTTCCTTAGCAGAGTACTAAATTTGCCCCCCCAACCTCACCCCCCGTAGAGTGAAATGTCAGAGCAAAGCGAGCAATTCACTGTTGTATTTCACCACCTGTACGTTTTTTCTTTCCTTTTCAAAATAGGCGAGTGTTGTATGTAAAGGAAGTTGAAATTCTGGGCCACATGTCTGTTGACTGGCAGTGTCCATTTGAAGATTTTGTATTTCCTCCTAGTGTCAGTGAAAATCTGCTAAAATTTTCAGTTAAGGTAAGGAAGCATGAATCACATTGGAGTGGAAAACAAATAAAGCTTTCTGACTCAACTTTATGGCTAAGTACATTAAGTTCTTTATGGACAGTTGTTACATGCTGAAATGTAAGTACAGATATAATGTGATTATGTACTGTACTTCATTTTCTGACAGTTCTTGACTGCATAAAGTGAAAGATATACTCTACTCATGGAAAGCAATAGGAACCATATTCCCGTTTGTAAAAATAAGGCATTAGCACATAGAATATGTTTCTGATTAATATACACACCTGTTTTCCTATACTCTTAGTTATAACCAGCAACGCTCCTTTTCAGAGACTTTCAGAAGATTGTTGAGTACTGTGTGTAATACATTCCTATTTTGTGATATTGAAATTTATTGAATTTTAATAAAATAATACTACTTTATGTCTTTCCGTCCATCACTTTCTAAGGAAGAACTTGTTGGTTTTGTTGTTTTGGGGCCACTCTAGGCTGTGTTAAAGGCTTATTCAAAGCTCTATGCTCAGGGGTTACTCCTGGCAGTGCTCAAGAGATCATATTGAGTGCCTGGGATTAATCCCCAGTTGGCCAGGTGCAAGGCTACCCACTCTACTATCTCTCTGGCATGATACTATCTCACATGGCAGATTAGTACAAAAATGATGCCTGTCTGCTTAGTCCTTAGTCTCAGACTTCAGTTCTTATTTCTCAGCTCTCCTTTGATGTATTTAATTTTCATGGTGTAAATTTACATATGTATATATGTACATTTATTTTGTCCCTTTCAGAAACCTGCAGATTATAAAGGTAGCAACTTCACAGTATTTTTGGTGAACAATAATGCTAAAACAAATGACACTATTTGAAAAGCATCTTAAAAGCTAATAGATACAGGTGCCAGCACTCTTTCGTCTCTGCTTATAGATACAGGTGCCAGCACTCTTTCGTCTCTGCTTTTCTTTTTATGGAACTTCACAAGTGAAAGTAACTCCATGAAACCATATTAATTTTCCCATCCGCCTCCCCTCACTGCAGAGTGCAAACTGAAGAGTGCTTTGGTGGGCGAAGCTGTCTTCACGCGAGGAGGGACCGTGTCACTCTGTATATCTGTCACAGTTCCCTCAGTTCTCACCTTTCTTTCACATCAGTGGTGAGAATTGACTCCATGCATTTTGCATTATATGAGAATTTTATCTACCAGCCCAGGAAATGAGGTTTTTTTGATTTGTCAGAGCTAGTGAGAGATGCTTCTGTAGACTCCGTAGCTTGTGGAAGGCCATTATTTTATACGGAGACACATGTTCACCCGTTTCATAGATCCTAGCAGCTCACAGATGGAAGCATTCTTCTTGTACCAGAATGATTTATGATCAGACCTAAATATGTGTATTTGGTTAGTCTACTGGTACCAGTTATAAAATGGAGTTGACATTTAAGCATCCAATTAAAGATTCTCACAGTTTTTGTTTTTTTGTTTCTTTTTTTTTTTAACTTTCCAAGAATAATTTATTTTCTGTCACTATTTCTTTTGAAACAGGACCAGAGCATATTTCACAAAAAAAGACAGCGCACATCAATGCTGTATCCCGGAAAGTTTACTTGCAGGATACTGCCACGGCAGAGGTAAGTGACTTGTTCTAGCAATGCCCCACGCTGCGAGAGAAGCCCTGCTGTGCTCATCAGTACAGTGCCCATTTCTAGTACCGTATATACGGGAGTTTGAAGCGATGCTCCGGGGTCTGTAAGGTCTGTGCTCCCATGTGGCTGGACTTTGCTTTCGGCCCTTTGTTCTGAGCTAGTGTGCAGCGTCCGGCTAGCTCCTCCTTCGCTGCTGTTTCTCCTCTGCCCAATGGAGGTCCCCAACTTTACCATTCCTGGCAAATGTTTTGTTTTTCAGAGAATATGTCTCGCCATCGAGGACGCACAGTCCATGAGACACCAGCAGAAACTGAGGAAACAGTCATCCCTGAAACTTCCAAGGCCGCAAATGCCTTTTTTGATCACAATGCCGGGCCGCTACCCTGGACAAAAGCAAACTTGGACCTTGCCCAGAACTGTTTTTCTCTCGCCAAGGTTTCAAGATGCCCTTCCATTTTAGATAGATCTTATTTTTTTCTCTTCTAGAAGAGCTAGTTTAGGGTTTCCAGTTTTGACTTTCATTTCATAGCCACCTGTTTGTTGGCAATACATTTCTACACTGCCACCTTGAATGAGTCAGACTGTCAAAGCAGTATCATCTTAGAGTGAAATTTTCATTAATGTTTAAATTGTGAAGCAAAGGACAGTGGGCTGTTTTTAATTAAGGTCCTCACTGAAGAATAGGAAAGAAAGGAGCTTAAAGCGACTGGTTTTTTCTTTGAGAGTTTATTTTTTCAAGCCACAGATGAAGGTTGGACATTTTGTTTAAGGATAATGTGTTCAGTGATTGAACTGAGAAATCATTTTTTTGTTTGACTGGGTAATTGTCTAAAGAAAAGTCATTAGGGAGAGAAATGGCACATCTCCATGTTAAAAGCACTGTCCTGCTCCTGGGGCGAGAGACGGTACAGCACTTGCCTTGCTCGAGGCCGACCGGGGCAGAGCTGGGTCCTGGAAACCCCAGAGCCTCCGAGCTGGCCCTGAGAATCCATCGGCAGGACGCGGATAGTGCCGTGTCCCAGTGCTCTGGCCAAGAGTCCCTAAGGTCTGGGACCCCCGGGCTTCCCGGATATTGCTGCATCCCCAAAAAAAATCCATGTTGTTTTTCTCCGAGTAAAAGTGTGTTTTATGCTGGTGCTTAGTTTTCCTCCTTGCACTGAAATATTAAAGACTTCTAGAAAAATCAGATCTCATTCTCCATAATGTGATGTTCCCAAAGTCTTGGAAATTATTTACATGCTCTTTCAAGATGAACTTAAATAGCACAACGATAATTTGCTGACCCATGAGAATACTGCACTTTATGTTTTCAAAGATTCAACTATGAAAAATTCAATATTTTTGTATTTCTATAAATCGTTTTATATAAGCTGAAAGATTTTTAAGAGCATCAGAAATTAACTGCATATCTGGAATTGTATTTTAAATACATATTAGGAGAGGTGAAAATATTCTGTTTCTTTTATATGTAAGTAAAATATAGATCTTTACTGCAGCAAGTACATGGTAGAGCTAGTGTTCGAGAAAGCAAGCTTCTGAGCATCAGTTCAGTACAGTATTATTGTTTTCTGCTTCTTATGTTCATCAGAGAATACTACTCATTAAAGATTTTTTTTTAAAAAATGCTAAAAGTGTTTATTGCCTTAGATGAATCTCAGAATTTTTTCATGGTGTTCAACATAATTTTGTTTACTTGACTGAATTAACAATGAAATAAAGAACACTGATTTACACTTCTTTGTTGATGTCTTATATTTGTTCTGCTATGTTTATTTATGATTTTAAGACTGGTCTTAAATTTAGGCTGGCCTTAATTTAAGGCTTGGATTGTATGTAACTCACAATAAGTGTACTTGCACACATAAGTGAGGCCCTTTATTCCAGCTGTGCACTGCAGAACCAATAAATAAGTTAAGAAAATTTTCTAGTTATTCTTTAACAAACTCCATAAAGATGACCTGATCCCTGATTTGAGGATAGCTGTCTGCTCTTCAATGCTGCTATTATTTTTCTCCATGAAGAAAGTATCATATATATAAAGCTTCTGGTCTTTAAACAGATTTTCTATATTAGTGGTTAATTGTAATTTATTAAAAGGAGCATTGTATACCATTTGTCAGCAGCTATGCTAGCATTTTCTGTTTCGAATTGCTTTAAAAAAAGGATTATAGATATCTAACAATCTTTTTGTAGCAATCATAACTACTGACAATGTCCTAAGTATCAAAGAAATTTATATTATACTGATGATATTTATAAATCACTGAACTTAAAGAAAATAAACTTTGAGAAATCCATAAACATGTCAGCTCAGATGGCTTAAATAAAATAAGCATTCTAATACTTGGAATACTTTTATTTCATTCTCTGGGACAAATAATTCATTGGTAAAGTGTAATACTGCCTTGGGAGAATCACTTTCTCGTCTGTGGACGCCTAAGATAAAACATTTGGTGCATTGTTTACAGGTTCCAAAACGTTTTGAATCTGTGTGAAGCATTTACTATCATTTACTTTCACTGTTTGTCATTTCCATTTTCAATTTTTATTCCATTGGTCTCGAGAAGTTGAATGGATAGACGACTTTGCCAGCCCTAGCCCCGCTGTGGAGATCCGTAGACTTCCCCACTGACGAAGGCAGACAGCAGAGTTGCTGCTGCCACACTTTGGAATTGGATTCATAATCCACTTCAGAATCATTCGCCCCAAGCCCTGCCTTCGTAGGTTCTGTAAGTCACTGACGGGCTGTGACAAGGATAGGAGGGTGGCCCAGCACTGTCAGTCAAGGTCTCTGGCATCGCTAGTTCACGTGGGCTCAAGGGCTCCTCAGGACACTGCAGAGTCTTTCTTAGACCAATGGGAGCCTGGGGAGATGCTCCCAGTCTGTCTTCTGGGTCCATCTCCCTCCCATACTTCAGGTATGGAGCCTCCTGCAGGATGGCTTATCCAGCAAGAAGAGGAGGTGTGCAGAGGGGGAGCGCAGCAGGCCCATAAAATAGAACCAGAGCTTGGTAGGACACCAGTCTTCATCAGAAAAACATTATATAGGGCCAGAGTGATAACACAATGGGTAGAGCATTTGCCTTGCACATGGCCGACCCATGTTCGACTCCTGGCATCCCATATGGTCCCCTGAGCACCACCAGGAGTAATTCCTGAGTGCAGAACCAGGAGTGACTTCAAAAGAAAAATAAAAAGCATGATATAGGATGGACTATTTTGGGGGGCACTATTTTTTCTTTTTTTCTTTTAATATTTTATTATACCATTGTGAGATATACAGTTGCAATGATGTTCATAAGATGTTCATACTGGTTTTTGGTCATACAGTGTTCCAGCACCCAGCCCTCAACAAGTGCCCATTTCCCACCATCAATGTCCCCGATTCTCTCCCCCTCCCTTGGCCTGCCTCTATGGCAGGTTCTTTATCTCTTTCTCTTTCTTCCTTCCCTTACACATTGTGGATTACAATACATACATTTAGAGGTTGTCATGTGTATCTTCTTGCCTGTATTTAATGCTCAGTTCTAGGTTGGTATTAGCACTTTTATTAGCACACTGTTCCCTTCTCTGTCTTACCTAACCTCTGACTCCCACACGGACTTTTTTTAAAGAGCATTTCATAAAGAAATGATGACCCACATATCTGTAATTTCCACAATATTCCACCTCTATTTCCAAGAAATAATGGAATAAAATCAAATGCACCAAGTGGAACACAGACAAACTTTTGGAAAGCTCACTGGTATATAAAATGTAGAGTTGCAGAGATTTCAAGAGCCAGGACCATCTTTAAACTAGAGAGAAAAGTAGAGACTCGTAGAGGACAGATCACTCCTTTGGATCTTTCTGTCCTCAGGCACATGTCCTCAGCTGGATCCTGTGTGTCACTGCCAGCAAGGCAGTTCACATTCATGGGAGAGGTGAGAATCTGTCTGTTCACATTGATGAAGAAGTGAGAATCACTTCTTGCTCACATAGAGGGGGAGGTGAGAATTGCCAACATGTTTGTTCACACTGAGGGAGGGCAGAATCACCAGCACACCTGCTCAGTGGGAGGGGTATGGTCTATTGTTCTTGAATTAAGGCTTGACAGCATCTCCCATTACCAGGCCGAGGCACTCGAACAGCCACATGTGGGCACCCAGGGCTGAGCAGTGATCAGAAAGGTTGTTTTGGGTCAACCAGAGTACTTGAGAATAGTTTACTGGATAAAGAAACTGTGGTACATCTACACAATGGAATTCTGTGCAACCATTAGGAAAAACGAGGTTATGAAATTTGCCTACTATAAATGGATGGACATGGAGAGGATCATGCTGAGTGAAATTAGCCAGAGGGAAAAGGACAGATATAGAATTACTGCTTTTATTGGTGGGATATAAAAAAATTAGCATGATACCAATATCCAAGGCCAGACAAAACATGGATCAGGAGGTCTTATCAGTGGGTGGAACCTACTGCAAATGTGTGGGAGTCAGAGGTTAGATAATAGAAAGGAATAGTGTACTAATTAATTATTGTAAATGATAATACGGGCATAGAACTGAGCATTGAAAGTAGGCAAAAGGATATACATGATAGCTCTAAATGTATTGCAATCCATAATGTGTAAAAAGAAGGGAGAGAGAGGGGGAGGGAGAGAGAGAGAGAGAGAGAGAGAGAGAGAGAGAGAGAGAGAGAGAGAAGAGGCAAAAGTGCCTGCCATAGACACAGGCTTCTGGAGGGGGAAATCAGGGGACACTGATGGTGGGAAATGGACACTGGTGGAGGGATGGGTGCTGGAACACTATGACTGAAACCTAAATATGAACATCTATGTAATTGTATATCTCACAGTGGTATAATAAAAAAAATTTTAAAAGGTTGTTTTGCTGATACATGTCACAGACCCTCACAAAAATCCAGAAAGCTCTGAAAGCCTGAAAGTTTCCTACGCTGGAAGCAAAGACATTTGACAGCAAAATCTGAGTTTAACAAGCAGCATTTTGGCCTCTATGTGTTGTGGATTTGTCTGCTGGCAGCAGTTAATTTATGCAGTTCCGGGAGTTGTCCCATACCTGATTGTGTATAAACTATGTAGTAGAGGAATATGTTGCCTTTATAAAATTTGAAAAAAGAATTCTATTTGAACAAATCCAACAGGATCCAAACAAAATATTATGCTCGAGATGAGAGCCTTCTACTGAGAGTATCCCACCTACAAGGCAGAGCCTGGCAATCTACCAGTGCTTTAATTGATATGCCCAAAACCAGTAACAATTATGGACCTCATTCCTATGACCTGAAGGAATGGTTTAAGGCTTTTCCTGTTCCTGGAGTAAGCAGATGCCCTTGGGCTACACTTGCTTGCTACAGGACATATGGAGATGTTACTGGTGCCCACTCGATCAAATAGATAAACAACGGGAAGTCAAGTGAAGTTTATTAAAGCTGCTTCTAAAATTATAGAAAAATCATAGACCACTGGAAAGACCACAAGGAACAACTGAACTGTGGCCCTTTTCAGACAACATCAGTGTCTGATTGTACGTGATGCTTCTGAGAAAATGTTAAAAGTGACTCATGGCCTACAGAAGACCTTATCTTTGTGACATGTGATGTGATCTTCATAAGGAATGAAAACTGGAGAGGAAAAAAAAGAGCAGCATGATTCTTGTAGCCCTTGCTTAATAAATAAATATCTGGCCAATGAAAGGTTTTTAGGGTATTTTCCCATTAGTGGGAAAGTAATTAGAATAGTAATGAAATAAGCCAAATGAACCTCCTAGATGAAAGTAAACAATTTAGAGAGTTGGTGTTGTTGAAAAATGACCCAGTAACTTCCCTGAGATTGTCTATGAAATTTGGACTCTCACATTGTGGTTTAAATGCTCTGATAAGGTCAGTGGACCACTTGCCTTAAATGTGTGACATCTTGGGTTCAGTCCTTAATACAGCAAAACAATAACAATAATGAATTCCTGATAAAATCATTACTAGGTTCCAAATATTGGTTTTTGTTTGCTTTGTTTTGGTGAGGCAAAATAGTTTTTTTTTGTTAATTAAAACTTACGAAGGTGGGGCTTGAGTTATAGCACAGCAGGTAGGGCATTTGTCTTGCATGCGACCAACCTGGTTTCGATCCCTGGCATCCCATATGGTGCCCCAAGCACCGCCAGGAGTAATTCCTGAGTGCAGAGCCAGGAGTAGCCTCTGAGCATTGCCAGGTGTGACCCAAAAAGCAAAAAACAAACAAGCTTGAAAAGGTGGAAGGGAAAGAAGTACACATTTAAGATAGAACACGGGCTTCTCTAGGGTGGAAATAGAAATAGGCAAGAGAACAAGGCCTTGAAGAGCAAGCTGAAATCCTGGTCTTTGGCTTTTTATGTTTTTGTTCTCTCTGAACAAAACGTATAGTATCTTTTCTCCCCATAAACAAACTTCTTTCCTCTGTCTTCTTTATCCTCCCTTGTCATATTTTTTGTGTGATGCTACTGTTACTAAATTCTCTTAAGTAGGTTTTTTTTATCAGCATTGAACCCAAATGATCTTTTCAATGCACTGTGAGTGAATTTCATGAGGCCACAGCCACACCCACTCATTTGCACTGGTTTTGGCTCTTGTTGCACTATAATGGCAGAGTTGGATCAGTGTAACAATATGGCCAACAAAAACTAGAATATTTACAGTCTGGCCCTTTGCAGCAAATGCACTCAATCTCTGTCTGACTCTATAATAAATACTCACCGAGAGATGTACCCCAGACCTTATTGGACCTGAAGTTCGGGTCTAACAACTACCGACATTTCTCATTGTTGACTTTATGGGATTTATTTTGGACCCTTATGCACTTATCGTAAGATTATTCATTCATTTACCCCCTTATTTATATTTTAGGCCAAATAATGACTCCAGCTATCCCTATTGTAACACTTGAAATCTAAATCCCTTGGTCCCTTGGTTTAAAAAAATCCTTTTTTGTTCTAGAGAGTCTCACATATGGTCTGATACCGCTGTGGCAGTTTTATAGCAATGTTACTCAGTAGTAAAAACACTAGCCTTGGAATGAAGGCCTTGGGTTCCATCCCCAGAAGGGCAAAGTACAGAATTGACAAAAACAAACTCCCGATGCCATAGTTTTTGATGTGTACAAGTTAGGAAGCAGAAACTGAATACATGATATATAAAACCTGCCTTTTTACAGTATATACCCAGAAGAGAATTAAGTGCCTGGGATTCTAAAATAAACAAGCCATTGGAGCATTCTACTGATGCCAAAAGGGGGAATCACCCATGATACGTATTTGAACATAACTGGCTAGAAATGCAGCAGGAAGAAGATGGTGTTTTAGCACAGCACACATCCTGCGATTGAGTAATCACACAGCAAATGAGCAGGTGTTCAGAGATCCCACCCGAAGATCCTGCCTGAAGCGAAGCTGTAATGTCTTTACCTCGCCAGAAGAGGCCGCTGCAAATCAGTCTCACAAGCACCTACTGATGCTTTAATTAAGCCTTTCATGAACAGGGCACATGTTCTGTCTTTATGGAGCACTGTTAGGGATTCTTAACCTACTTTGACTCTTCTGGTTAAATATTCCCTTTTTCATTCAGGGAGATCTGTGCTTACCTAAGTAGTGTGGGACAAAAAGTTTAAAAAAATATGAATTAGGTTAATAATATTCTTAACTTTTCAACAAAAATTTCTTAGATGAGGAAGGGAGTCATTCCTGAGAAGTTCTGAAAAGGTTTTAAAGAAGGTTGATGTGACATTTTATGTCTATAACTGTGGACTAGCGAGTTAATGTGAGTAAATAGCTACTTTATCGTGTAGCAGACTTTTTGGGGTGAAAGTTTAGAAAATGGTCTTGTTCAGGTTGACCTTCATGGACAGATGTGTATATTTTGCATGATTATTGCTATACTCCAGATGGTGAGTGTATAATAATGAAAGCAATTTTTAAGGGCTATCAAGACTAATGACTCAGACTGATGAGAATATATTGTCCATTCTACCTAAAACTTAATGTTGAATTATAATACACTGATGTTGAACTCGGACGCTTTAGTAATGTTTGTGTTTATGTTAAGTATATTTCTATCATTCAGAAAATAATTCACTTGGGGGCCTTTGTTTTGTGGTGGATGAGGGCTTGGTGCCAGGGACTATACACAGAATTTTGTGTGTACTAGCCATGCATTTGACTTTGGAACTACATCCTACCCGAGTCCTTGGGGCCATCATAATAAAGTGACTCATTAACAGTGGACACAATAGATGAATGTGGGCACAATGGTATTTTTAGGCTAGCCTAGGGTCCTTCTGTTTATTCAGGAAGTATCTGTCTTCTTTTGAATTCATCTTCTGTTTTTTTTTGAGGCTGGAGCTATAGCACAACCGGTAGGGGCTTTTGCCTTGCATGCGGCCCACCCGGGTTCAATCCCCGACATCCCATATGGTCCCCCGAGCACCGCCAGGAGTAATTCCTGAGTGCAGAGCCAGGAGTAACTCCTGAGCACTGCCAGGTGTGACCCAAAATGCAGGAAAAAAAATAATCTTTTTATCTGAACATGCTTCAAGTATCTCGAACTTCCCAATCTCTGCCCTACATACAGCAGTTTATTGTGTTCCTTATAAAATACAGTTCACTGATCAGAAGGAGTGTTCCTAGAACCAACCTTGTCAGGGTGATCCTTGGACAATTCCCTGTCTTCTACTGCTTGTGTGATAAGAATATGTTTTCTAAACTATCATGAAAGATTTCTCATCATAATACTTTCCCCCCATTATTGTAATTTACTAGTCTTATAACTAGCATGGGAATATTTTTTGAATCATTCCTTTAAAAGTAAATAAACATGGTAAATTTTAAATATGGGCCAGAGAGATAGTATAGAGAATAAGGCACTTAACTCACACATGGTTACCCCGGGTTCAGTCCCCAGCATGGCATATAGTGCCGTGAGTCCACTCCTGAGCCAAGAGTAAGCCCTGAGCACCATTGTGTGTGACCCAAAAACACACCAACATAAAAATATTTTAAAATTAAAATCATGAATTCTCCACATCCAGACTCCCCTCTCGTCAGAACTCCACCCAGCAGAAGAGCTGATCACAGCCTGGCTGGTCAAGACCCACCCTGCTGCACTCTTTCTCAAGCCCAGCCCAGGGACGCTGAGCCAGAGACTCACAGGCACGGGGCAGAGCTGCTTCTGGCTCTCCCTGTGCCCAGCTGTTCATGAGGCATCCAGGAGGGATGGCAGGTTCTAGACCTGGCCTGCCACCCCAGCAGAGCCTCGCAGGAAGCCAGAGGAACCCTCACACCATGAGGGCCGCCATTCTCCACATCTGGACTCCCCTCTCGTCAGAACTCCTCCCAGCAGAAGAGCTGATCACAGCCCGGCTCGCATGGCAGCAAGCAGCCTCGTGGTTCATCAATAAATGCTCGAGATCAGAGGTGACTACAAGAGTATCCACGGCAGAGCCTGGCAAGCTACCCATGTAGTATTTGATATGCCAAATACCAGTAACAATTATAGACCTCATTCCCATGACCTGATGGAATGGTTTGAGGTTCTTTATGTTTCTGGAGCAAGCAGATGCCCTTGGTCTCTACTAGCATGTTACAGGACGTATGCAGATGTTACTGATGCCCGCTCGAGCAAATCGATGATCAACGGAAAGACAAGTGATACAAGTGAAAATTAAATCACTGTAAATATTGTAAAATAAATTATTTTGCAAATACAAATTTAATTAAAAAGTAAACAAGGCTTGCCTTGCAGCTGACCTGGGTTTGATCCCTGGCATCCCATATCATCTCCCAATCCCTGCCAGGAGTGATCCCTGAGCACGGAGCCAGGAGAAGCCCTGAACAGTAAGTACCATTTATGATCCTAACACACCTCCCCATAAAAAATTTTTTTTTAATCTGGAAAGAATCCCTTTACCTATCTCAACTTGGCTTTCTTCATCTGAAAATAAGTTCTTCAGGCAAATTCTACCTTGTGTCCTTACAAATCTGACAGATATTATAAAATCTTCATTCTGAAAGAATTGCATGTCAATTGAAGTTTTTATTCTCTTTGTCATAATTTTTCCATAAACATAATTTTTAATAACGAAGTTTAAAAAGTAGTGGACCGGTGATGTGACCCAGTGATAGAGCTCGCAGCTTGCATGTGTGAGACCCTGGCAACACACACATGCAGACATGTATACACACACAGATACACACACACACACACACACACCACCAGATATAGTGCCTTTAACAAAAAAACAAAAGGAAGTGAAGGATATTGTTGCTAGTTCTTATAAGTGTGGTGAGCCTCTGGAAGGCCTGTTTAGAGGTGGCTGAGTCTATAGCTGGGCTCATGCAGTTATGACAGAATCACAGCAGCACATGTTTTAGTGCTCTTCAGTTATCTGAGCATCCATGCAGGGTGATGGGGTCATAGCTCATGGCTCATGCCTCACTGCTCCAACAGAGGCTCGCCATAAGGTTGCAGTACAATGGACAGAAATTGATCACCTCAGAATCACAGGCTGAATGTATTAGCTGTAGGTGGTGGATTTAGAAGGTGGGGTTTGAGGGGCATGGTTGGGTCAAGGAAGAAGTGCCCACCTGAATGAGATCAGTCCCTTTCCCATCACCCCACATGGACACAGCAAAAGGCTCCATCTTGCTTTGTGGAAGATGAGGGCCCTCCGCAGACATTGAGTTTGCAACTACCACCATCTAAAATTTATGAGACTTCATTACTTTCAGAAATCAGTTTAAAAACAACTGATTTTTTAACTTTTTAAAAAATAAGTTAAGACACTTTCACTGGAGCAGCCTGAATGGACAAAGACAATTCACCCAGAAGACAGAGATTTTGTTGGAATCCTGGCTTTAGATAAAGGGTTGCAAATGTTAACTGTGTGGGTGACTTTGCCTGTCTTCCATGCTCCAGAGCATTGCAGTCTATGAACCGTACTTAATTCCTTTCACTCTAACCCCACATAGCAGGCGATCTTAGTTTCATTCTCAGGATAAAGAAATAGGATCTGAAAGTGGCATACCCAAATTCACATGACTAGGAAGTGCCATGAGAAATTTATCTAAAACTTTGTTCTCAACTTTGTTCAATCTAAATTGATCTAAACTGTGTTTATTTGCAGCTATGTTCTTTGTAAGCACCTTTTGTAGATGGACCATTTCCGTTCTTGAGGGAAATAGATGGATAAACCAAGTTATAAGAGCAACAGTTTTAAATGTTTTTGACACTAGTTATGCAAACTCTCTGTTGTATGACAGGCTTAGCTAGCTTGGGAGCTTTGCTCACAGCTTAATCTATTTGCATGTTCTTAAGACAAAGTTCATTCTAATGAGATCTCTCTTCTATATAAACACTGATAGAGGGTATGGCAGGTACAGAAGTCACCTTGCCTCTGAATAACTTCTGATTTATTATTATACATCTACTAAGACTTCTATGTTATCTAGATTGGCACAGCTCCTCTTTATACCCACTGCACCCAGCGTGGGACAGTTATAATTTACCAGGAGACTGCCACACTGGCTATGTTAAGACTATGGTTTAAGATTATATGAAGGTGGGACCGGAGCGATAGCCCAGCGGGTAGGGCATTTGGCTTGCATGCAGCTGGCCTATGCCGGCCCGGGTTCGATTCCTGGCATCCCATATGGTCCCCTGAGCACCGCCAGGAGTAATTCCTGAGTGCAGAGGCAGGAGTAACCCCTGAGCATCGCTGGGTGTGACCCAAAAAGCAAAAAAAAATAATAATAAATAAAAAGAATTAAAAAGATTATATGAAGGATCATACTAGTTTGCCCTCAACAAGCGAGCGTGACCCTTTCACGCTTGTATGGAGAACAAGATACCCAGAATCACCCTGGTGCAGATAATAAATAAGAAAGACCTTGTGGGTACCATCTAGATTACATGAAGCCCATGAAATTAAGATGCATTACTTTATACCAGTCCCCCTCTCTCTCCAGTGTTTTACATAAGAGATAATCTCAGAAGTAGGGATTAGTTATTGGCATAATCCTTTGTTTATACCTGTAACAGGGTGTGGCACCACCCTTCTATACTCGTCTACTATCTAGAAGCTGTTTAGGGTTATTGGGTTGTTGTTGACAAGACCCAACCTGTCAACAGTTAGGATTACTTTTGTTTTTTTTTTTTGAGTCACACCCGGCAATGCTCAGGGGTTTCTCCTGGCTCTGCACTCAGGAATTACTTCTGGCGGTGCTCGGGGGACCATATGGGATGCCGGGGATCGAACCCGGGCCGGCATCGGCCGGCCGTGTGCAAGGCAAACGCCCTACCCGCTGGGCTATTGCCCGGCCCCGACTTTGGGTGTATATAAGGGGACTGACTTGAGGCACTCAAGTTTTGGGTAGGACCCTTTTTTGGGGATGGTCTCCTCTTTGGTAGAATTCCTCTCTCTTTAGTGGGAGACTTAGGCTTTCTTGTATGGTCTAAGTTCTGACCAGAGCTAGAGTTCTTTCATTATATTGGATCACGGTGGTAGAGTTTTTTGTACCATCAAAAGCCTTTTTTGGAATTGCGCTGGACTAGTGAGTTTTCATCCATTCTCCGGTGGCCTTGGAGGTAGAAGAAAACTTCTGTCCTGATACTGTTGGGAACCCCAGCGGCTCCCCAACAACTTTTCAATATACTTATTTTATTTGTATTCAAAGATGAAAATTTACACTCTGGTTCCTGGTGGCTTTAAATTTTCATGTAATTACCATCCTTCTACCATAGCAAAGTTATAGACTCCCTGAACTTTATACTAACTGATCTTTTCTCGTTTAGGGCATTGCACTATTTTTATAAATCACTTAAACCAATTATCTATGAAAGTTTATATGCCATTTAGGATGAAGTTATGGTTATCATTTTCTTAGAATGACCTCCATAAATGCTAGGTTTACTGAGGTCATTCTATGCAAATGACCAGTTGCATATTTTAGGTGAAATTATGGGAAACTAATTCTGTTAGCTAATATGGGGTCTATTACCTAACACATTGGGATTTGGATATCTTTCTGCTTTGTTGTTTACCAGCATATCAATTTTCAAAGCAGCATAAATTTAACATCTCTCTGCTCTGCACCCTCCTCTTGGTCTCCTCTCATGGTCTCAAAACATCAATGGCAATTTCATAAGAGCTCTTGAAATAGCATCTTTGCAGAAGAGAGTGAATTATCTTTCCTTCTTGAGAGCAAGGGAACATATTTTGGAAAACATTCTGGTAGACCTTTCCTCAGATTCTTTTGTTTGGGGTAATATCACATCTCTTGTTCTCTCTCAAAACCTACCACTAGCGAGGAAGGGGAATCCAGGGACATTGGTGGTGGGAAATATGAACTGGTGGAGGGATGGGTGCTGGAACACTGTATGACTGAAACCCAATCATGAGCAGTTTCGTAATAGTATATCTCGTGATGGTGTAAAAATTAATTAATTAAAAAAAGAATACTTTAAAAACAAAAGACCTACCACTAGCAAGGAATGGTGTTCAGAAAGTAAGATTTACCCCTGAATCAGATGAGAGGGCTAGAAATCCAAACAAAATTAGGCATCTTCCAGTAAGAAAATGGGAACTAGCTAATGTGCAGATTACCTACCAGCAACACTTGCCAAATTCAGATTCATGTATACACATATACAATACTAAAGAACATGGGATTATTTCCCCCAATTTTGTGTTAGGTATTGCAGTTAAGTTTTTCATCAAGATGATACCACCTTCTGATTCCTCTAGTTCAAACACATAGTAGATGAAATGCATAATATTGAAAAATGTCAGAAATAGTCAAGAGTCAGTAAGCCTTAGATTACACCTGGAAGAAAGACATTATGGCAGTATGGAAAAATAATTTGTTTTGGGACTGGAGTTATAGTACAGTGGGTAAGTTTCTTACCTTGCACATGGTTTACCTGAGTTTGATCCCTGGTATCTCTTATGGTTCCCCAAGCTTTCCAGGAATGATTCCTGAATGCAGACCTAGGAGTAACCCCTAAGCATTAAGCATTGCCAGGTGTGGCCCAAATACCCCCAGAGACACCTCATATATATATATATATATATATATATATATATATATATATATTTTTTTTTTTTTTTTTTTTTTTTTGCTTTTTTGGGTCACACCGGCAATGCTCAGGGGTTACTCCTGGCTCTGCACTCAGGAATCACTCCTGGCGGTGCTCAGGGGACCATATGGGATGCCGGGAATCGAACCCGGGCCGACACAGGCCAGCCGTGTGCAAGGCAAACGCCCTACCCGCTGGGCTATCGCTCCGGCCCTGCCTCATATATTTTTTTAGACACCTCATATTTGAAAACACTACAAAGTACCTAGAATTAGTAGAAAGATGGCAGATGCCACTTTTTGAATGTAAAGGGGAATGGAAGCGAGATAAATAAGCAAGTAAGGCAGTAATAACACAGCCTAGTGAACAAAGGGCTTTCCTTATTAACCAATTTTTAACCAATTTTTTTAACCAATTTAACCAATTTTTTTCATCTCAGGCCTTAAGATTGAAGGTGAAATGTTGTGCCCTTTAAGATAAGAACCCAGCATGTCCTCCCCAACTCAATGCCCTCTGGCAGAGGCCTGGTGGGCCCACCCAGAACTTCAACCAACTGGGACCATACATGGGGAGTCCCATGTACCCCCATGGTGCGTGGGCACAGAGCGCCCACACATTATCTCAAAACATAGTATATTCATCTAGCTGGTATCCCATCACATTTTTCTAGAAATGAAGTGCGTGGGCATGAGGTGTGGTCTGGGGTACCACCTCGGTAATTTCCTATACAGTGGACTCAAATGGCACAATGGAGATTATAGGATCTCCATTGACTTTTGTCTGACACCAGGTTCATTGAGCAAATTTAGAGAATTAGATCCAACAACCAATATAGATTGGATTGTTCAGTGTATGAATAGGAAAAACTCAAATAGACAGTTGAGATAGATGTGAAATAAGTGTTGTCAGTAGCTGTAGTGATTGTGTGTCTGGGATTGTCAGTAGAAAACCACTGTGTTCTGGAAACCCAAAAAATTAATTCCAATAACAGAAACTGGAAGGGGACACCCGCCTAGCCAGCCAGATCAGCCGAATCAGATCAGCGAAACTGAGAGACTCACAGACATGGGGCAGAGCTGCTACTGGTTCTCCCTGTGCCCAGCCACTCGTGAGGCGCCCGGGAGGGGATGGCAGTTTCTAGCCCTGGCTGGCCACCCCAGCAGAGTCTCACAACAAGCCAGACGACCCACCACTCCCTGAGGGCCTCCATTTTCCACATCCGGACTTCCCCCTCATCAGAACTCTACCCAGCAGAAGAGCCTATCACAGCCCGGCTCACGCAGCTACTTCATCAATAAATGCTGGATTTTGAGATGACTACAAAGAGTATGCTACCCACATGGCAGAGCCTGGCAAGCTACCCGTGTCGTATTTGATATGCCAGATACCAGTAACAATTATAGACCTCATTCCCATGACCTGACGGAATGGTTTGAGGCTCTTTATGTTCCTGGAGCAAGCAGGTGCCCTTGGGCTCTACTTGCATGGGAGACAGGTCATATGGAGATGTTACTGGTGCCTGCTCGAGCAAATCGATGATAACGGGAAAACAGTGAAACAGTGAAACAGAAACTGGCCATATTCCCACACATCTGCCTAGGAAAAAAAAAGACATAACCTTATCATTACTGTTCCCTCATATGAGCTGTAAGGATCAACATAATTGATGCTGGCTAAGTGAGCATGCATCGGGAGAGGGATGGAGGGAGGGGTGGGAAAGGCAGGTCTCTGCTGGTGGTGGAGCACACTGGTGTGATTGGTGATAAATGATGAATCATTCCAGCAACTGTATTGTAAAAAAGTCTGTACTTTGTAAATCACAGTGTTTAAAATAAATCATTTAAAAATTAAGAAAAAAAAAAGATAAGGACCTAACAACCCAAACAAAATGCTCAGCCTCTCTAGGGTGGAAGAGTAGACTCAAAAGAGTTTCCTTGTACAGAGGAGTTCAAAGCAAGTTGCTCTAGCCTGAATTCTGGATGGAAATAAAATTCTCCCTTGAGAATATACCACAACTGCCTCCTCCGCACAAATTTGCGAACTGAATTCATACCTATGTAGTCCTGGAGTACCCAAGCATTAACATAAATTGCACCAGGAGATGCTTTTTATGTGTTAGGAACCTAGAATCTACAAAAAAAGCAAAATCAAGATTATTCCTTAGGGACAAGTCCTCAGCCAGGTCACACACACCTCCCACTGTTCCCATACCTTAAAGGTGAGGAAAGAAGAGCAGCTTTTCAAAGCTTCAGAATTCAGTTTTCCATAAATTAGAATCAAGGTATTCTAATAAAAATCATTATATCAATATGCTCAGGAAGCTTGGCAAATCTGCAAAAGAGTCAGATCTGGAAGTGAAAATTATTGTAGATTGAAAATACAATGGACAGTCACAATAGTAAGTTGGAGGGACCAACCCTGCTCCAGAGACTCATCAGCAAGTAAATCTTGAAAGATACCAACTAGCCCCCCAAATCTCTAATACCTAATCCTGGCTGAGGACCCTGGGGCAATCTCGGGAGGGATTGGGAACAAGTTCCCATTTTAACAAAATCCCAGCAACTGTACTTACTCCCCAAAGCTACCACCTTTCCAGTTAAGTTTTCTGGATCTTCTGGAGTGACATCTCTAAACTCTATAATACTCTTATTCCAGTAGAAGCACAGCAGACCAGATGGGACTGTAAAGTAGACACCAACTAATTTTGATTAACAAACACATTAACACAGAAGCTTAGCAAGCAACAACAGCAAACCCGGAAACAAGAACTTAATGTCCTGATAAGTTACAAAAAATTTTTTTATTAAACATTTTATTATACCACCATGAGATATACAATTACAACGATGTTCATGTTTGGAGGTTTCGGTCACATAGTATTCCAGCACCCCGCCCTCCACCAGTGCCCATTTCCCACCACCAATGTCCCCAATTCCCTCCCCCTCCCATAGAGTTACAAAGATTTTCACAAATTTTCTTTTACTGCAGTATTGTTTTTATCAATCCATTAGTTGTTTTATATATTTAGTGGTTACAGGCAATATAAAATATTGTGGTCATGTTAGGGGCTGGTTTAAAGGGGGCTGGAGACAATGGTGGAGAGAAGGTGACAGTGGTGGTGGAATTAGTGTTGGAATATTGTACCAAATGCATCATGGAAAAAGTAAAGTTAAAAAAAAAAGAGCTGAAGAGAGAATTTGGGAACTGAAAAATAGAGCAGACCCACTACATTACCAGTCATGCAGCAGTGAGAAAGAGAGAGGAAGGGGCATGTTAAGAAATCCAGCAGTGTGGAGGACAGAATGAGGCTCTCCGTGAGTCAATGGATTACTAAGCATGTGAGTGTGTGTACAGACAGTGTATGTGTGTGTGTCCTTGTGAATCTGTGTGTTGCCAAAAGTGGCACCCAGGGCCTTAGATGTGCCCTGCAAGTGCTCTCCTCTGAAGCACAACCCAGGCCCTACTCTTGCAGAGTTAAAGCTTGTTTAAAAGCCATAGTAATTAAAGCAATGTTTTCATTGTAACTTAGAGCGACAGGTAGATAAACTGTACAAAGCGGGAGAGATTAATGACACAGTCATGAACACATAGAAATGCCATAATTTCACTTCACTTCACTTGTATCACCTGTCTTCCCATTGTTCATCAATTTGCTCTAGTGGGAACCAGTAACATTTTCATACATCCTGTTGCAAGCAAGTGTAACCTAAGGGAATCTGCTTGCTCCAGGAACAGGAAGAGACTCAAACCAGTCCTTCAGGTCATGGGAATGAGGTCCATAATTGTTACTGTTTTGGGGCATATCAAAGAAAACACGAGTAGCTTGCCAGTCTCTGCTGTGTAGGTGGTAAACTCTCAGTAGAAGGCTTTCATCTTGAGCATTGACTGATGAAACTCAACAGGGAGCGATCAGGTTTTCTCTTGGGTGGAGCTCTGAGGAGCTGTGGAGTCTGGATGTTGAGAATGATTGACCTCATGGTGTGGGGGTTCACCTGGCTTCTTGCTAGGCTCACTGGGATGACAGGTCATGGCTAGAACCCGCCTCCAGTACTATCTAAGACTGTCATACGGCTGCAGAGCAGCCACGTGCCCGACAGAGCTGAGTGTCTGGCATGTCTCTCTTTCCGGGATTGTTGGCATGGAGGTGGAGGAAAGGGTGGAGGAGCCCAAATCCCGCCTCCAAGTCAGGCCAGTGTGGCCCCACTGCAACACGTGTGAGCAAACCCTTGGAGCAATATTGGACTTGGCCAGGGGCTGGCCGAGCCCTTTACCGCCCTCTGGAGCTCCATGGGTTGCTTCCACCAATAGTACTTGGATGGGAGATGCCATACTTTAAAAAGAAGAAAACAAATAGTACCCAGAGGGGTCCCTAGGAGGAAGAACACTGTGGAAACACCCAGGACCAGCTGAGTCCTAGGCGCTGCATGTGCTCCATGGCATGAGTTGTCCCCATCCCCACCTTTGTTACTTGCCTTCCCTCGTCCTGTTATTCTGGATACCACAGATGAATGAAATCAGGTATTTGTCCTCCTGACCCACTTCCTTTAACTCGGTGCCCTCCAACCCCAGCCGAGGTACAGTGCTCTGTGTGGTTGCATCCTCCTTCATGCTTGCATGACACACACACCTGCACTATCCACTTTTCTGTTGTTGGACCTCTGGGTCGATTCTATGTCTTAGCTACTATCACACTAAGCCCTACAATGAGCATGTGTGTGCGCGTGCATATGTGTGTGCGTGCATGTGTGTGTGTGTGTGTGTGTGTGTGTGTGTGTGTGTGTGTGTAAAATCTTTGGCCCAAGATTACAGAAGTAAAATGCTCGGGAAGAAGAAAAATGGAAGGGAACTAAGAAGAGGTGAATGGGACATAACACAGGGACAAGAGTCAGAGGCCTTCAATACATCTGTGGTGTGGAGACAGGGTGGCCATATACATCAAAATCATGTAGAACCAACACTGTTGTAAGCATGGACCCAATTAAGCTTAAACATGTGCCTGTTGAGGAAACAGACTGCAGAGTGGGAAGGAACCTGGGGCCCTGGGGTGGCCAGCGGTCTCAGCATCCTTCAGGAGCATGAATCAGGCCAGCAGTCTCAGCATCCAGCACAGAAGCATGGATCTTTCTTCTACCACTGGAGAAATAATCTGCCCAACTGAATTCATTTTGAGAGCTTGACTTCCAGCATGAGTGACGTCCAGGTGGGTCACAATCGGAATGGTGACATTCAGAGTCTCCAGCACAGTGGTTGCTTTGAGCGTGCTGTGGTGGGGCTGAGTCAGGAGGGACTTGGGGGTGAGACCCCCGTCACCCTGCAAACAGTGGGGGAACAGGATGGGAGGCCCACCTGGGGCAGGTGTACAGGTGGGGGGGCAGGAATAGGGAAGTGCACGGGGAGCAGGAGCCTTGGAGGCCTCTCGAGTGTCCACCCCAGGTTAGTAATGGCTTATGTGGCCGTGTCTTGGATGAATGGGATAAAGTTGATTCATAGCTCATGTATCTAATGAGTGTCAATTGCTGCTTTAAGGCAATTGAGAGTGCTTTGAAAAGCCATTGAAGTGTCTTTACGCTATTAATTAGCCCTACCTAACTTTCTTATCTCACGGATGGAGCAGGGGCCTGCCTGAATGGCTTCAGCAACTTCATCTGTGATGGCTTCCCGGTAAGAAAACGTATCCTGCGCGGCTCGGGCTGAAGGGAACCTAGTTTGGGGCTTCTCTGGCATAGAGGTGCTAGAGGCTCTGGGAGTCCTGCTGGGCCCCAAGGGGAGCACAGTGAAGAGGGTCCATCTCTCCAACAGCACCAGAGATTCAAACCAACAGGTCTTGGGGCTTATAATGCAGTGAATTAGGAGGTCGTACTTCAGGCTCTTGAGTTGTTGCTCCTAGAAACGTTTGCTTTTGAGTACACATTGTTGAAACAGATTAAAAGGGATTTCAGCTTGATGACAATGGCTATAGCACTGGTCTTGCGCTGACCGCTTCAATCCCTGCCACCCTTTATGGAACCTCAAGTGTGCCAGGAGTGATCTCAGAGTGCAGAGTCTGGAGTATGGTCCGAGCACTGCCAGGTGCTAAAACAACCAAAAACAAGGACAATGCGGCCTCCTGGAGAAAGACGATCTTTGGCTCCCTGTACCTGGGAGCTGCTGTCCCCTCTCCTTCTCCTGCAAGATCTGGGGATGCTGTGAGATCTGGGGACGCTGCGAGATCTGGGGTCGCTCGGAGATCTGAGGATGCTGCGAGATTTGGGGGTCACTCCAAGATCTGGGGAGGCTTCGAGATCTGGGAATGCTGCCTGGTGCTTGGGGAGCTGCTGTCCCTATCCTCCCTCTGCGAGATTTGGGCAGCCCCTTCCCTCCATCACGGCTCTGGCTCCTACTGACAGAGCTAAGATCCTCAGCGCTGGAGCCGTCCAGCAGGAGCCTGGGTTGAGGAACAGGCTGGGCTGGGGCAAAAGCCTCCACTTTGATTACCTGCATTTGAGTCCACATTCAAATGAAACCAAATGCTTTTCCCTCTCAGTTTCTCTGCCATTCTCTCAAAGCCAATGCAGAGGGAACGACCCACTGAACCCACCCAAGCCAGGGCCACAGAGCTGCATGGTGGGGGAACCGTTGCCCCACGGAGGTGGCATCTGTAAGCAGACAGACCAGTCCCCACATGTGGTTGTAAGATTTGCATCAGCTGATAGGATATCAGAGAGCAGCCCTGGTCTGCAGTGCAAAGGCCTGAGTGGGGTCTTGGCTACCATGTCTGCTGGAGACTGTCTCTTTGAAGGCATGGAAAAGGTTGTTCTGAAAACCCAACTAACCTCTTAGTGGTAGCGCCATTTGAACATTGAATGATAGAGCCCAATTGCAATGGTATTTGGGTTTTGTTTTTCTTGGTGCCACACTCAGCAGTGCTGAGAGTTGTCCCTGACTCTGTGCTCAGGTGTCACTCTTGGTTGGGCTCCAGGGAACTCTTTTAGTGTCAAGGTCAAACTGGTGTTGGCCACATGCAAGGCAAGTCACTTCCCCACTGTCCTTCCTTTCTTTCTTTCTTTCTTTCTTTCTTTCTTTTCTTTCTTTCTTTCTTTCTTTCTTTCTTTCTTTCTTTCTTTCTTTCTTTCTTTCTTTCTTTCTTTCTTTCTTCTTTCTTTCTTTCTTTTTCTTTCTTTCTTTCTTTCTTTCTTTCTTTCTTTCTTTCTTTCTTTCTTTCTTTTCTTTCTTTCTTTCTTTTTTCTTTCTTTCTTTCTTTCTTTCTTTCTTTCTTTTTTTCTTTCTTTCTTTCTTTTTCTTTCTTTCTTTCTTTCTTTCTTTCTTTCTTTCTTCTTGTCTATGCATTGTTTATTTTTAACTTTATTTAAACACCATGATTTACAAAGTACAAAGTTTTTCACAATACAATTGTTAGATTCATCGTTCAACACCAATCCCACCTCCAGTGTGCCCCCACCACCACCAGAGACCCTCATTTCCCACCCACTCCCCATCCTCCACCCACCCCCCTATCTCCCAGCACCTGCTCCCCTTGGCCAGCACTAACTATATTGACTATTACAGCTCATATAGGGGAATGGTGTTGATAAAGTCATGGAATTTTTTTTTCTGGGTTGTAATGCGAGAGTCTGGCCAATTTCTGAGTTTCTAGAATGTAGCGGGTTTCTACTAGTGAACCCCAGACCCACCACCACTGCACCTATGGACAACACTTATTTCAAATTTTTCTCAACCTCTGGTTGAACTTATCCCATGCATACACTGAATAATCTATTCTGTATTGCTTGTCGGAGCTAATTCTCTAGATACGGTCAACGAATAGATTCTTGATATATTCATCTTGGTGAAAGTCAGTGAAGATTATTAAATCTCCATTGTGCCATTTGAGCCCACTGTATAGGAAATTATCGAAACGTTCCCACAGACCAGACATGGTGCTCACACACTGTGATTGTATGCCCCATACTTAATTCTATGAAATGTGAGGATACCTGGTACATCAATATACCAGGCTTTGCGATATCACGCAAGGCCACCATGGGTAGAGCTGGCAGTGGCTCGGCTCTTCCGTGCATCTGCGTCCCTGGATCATGGCTCGCAGCACTGGCAGCAGTTCTGGGTGGGCCCATCAGGCCTTCTGGAGGGGACCAGGGAAGGGGTCCCAGCTCCAGCTCCATGGAAGTCTGGTAAGATTAGCAGCTAAGATTCACGTACCACATATTGAAAACTCTCTTGGCCCACTATACTTTCTTTCTGGCTTGATCTTGGAGGTTTAAATGAGTGTCATATTTGTCCCTGAAATTTAGGAACTTTTCTAGGAGCCAGCCTTACAATCCTGAAGGTGCCAATGTGAGTGAATGAAAGAAACACTCTTCACTGTCAGTGGGAATGTCAACTGCTCCAACCATGGTAGAAAACAATATGAACATTTCTTCAAAACCTGAAATTGAATTTCCATATGATCCAGAAATGCCACTTCTGGGAATTGACCATATGGGCCCAAAGCACAGCAGAAATGCCACCTGCAATTCCATGTTCAATTATTGTGAATAATTGTAGCATTATTCGCAATAACCAGAATCTGGAAACAATCTGAGTTCCCGAGAACAGATGACTGATAAAGAAACTATAAAGTATATGCAATGGAATACTATGCAGCCACCAGGAAAAATATGGTCATGAAATTCGCTTATAAATGGATGGACATGGAGAGTATCATGCTGAGTGATATGAGTCAGAGAGAGGGGAACAGACATAGATGAATGTATTCATGTGTGGGATATAAAAACACAATAAAAGAGAAGGAAGAGAGAAAGAGAGAGAGAAAGAGAAAAAAAGATAAAGAACCTGCCATTGAGGCAGGCTAGGGGAAGGGGGAAGGAATTGGGGACATTGGTGGTGGGAAATGGGCACTGGTAGAGGGATGGGTGCTGGAACACTGTATTACCAAAACCCAAACATGAACATCTTTGCAATTGTATATCTCACGGTGGCATAATAAAATATAATTATAAAAAATAATAAAAAAATAAAATAAACCTTTCTTCAAACTAAAAATAAATAAAAAATTTAAAAAACAATAAGATACTAATACCCAAGGTCAGTAGAAACAGGGGCCAGGAGGAGGACTGGTCCATGACTGGAAGTTTACGTAAGTGGGGTTGGCGGGAGAGGGCAGTTAGGATAGAGAAGTGACCACTATGACAATCATAGTTGGAAATGATCGCTCTGGACAAGAAGTGAGTGCTGAGGAGAGGTAAAGAGACAAACACGATAACCTTCAGTACCTGTGATGCAAAGCATAAAGCCAGAAGGAAAAGGAGGGGGAGAGTCTGCCATGAAGCCATCTGGTGGGGGAGGGAAACTGGGTAGAAGATGTGCACTGGTGAAGGGAGGTGAAGGGAGGGGTGTTGGAACATTGACTGAAACCCAATCTGAACAACCTTGTAACTGTGTATCTCAAGGTAATTCAATACAAAGAAAAGAAAAGGAAAAAAAACGTTTTTTCATGAGCTTCTACCTCTCACCCAACAGGTTCCTGCTCATTCACTCATTTCACCTAAGGAGGTAGAAAGTGAGGAAGAAACAATCAAGTCTAGCCACTAAAACTTCATCACTTTCATTGCTCATGAAATTTGGATAATCAAGTTTCCCAATTTCCATTCTCTAGGAATAGAGTAAACTTATATATTAATATGTGCATAATTATTATTAATCTAAACACAGTTGAATCATACACTTTGGAATTGAATTAGGATGCACAGTCTTATTAATGCAAAAAAAGAAAATGACGGGCATGCTGACGGATTTAGTTACCTTTTATAAGCGCTGAATCGGCTTCCTGAATTACAATCATCATATGTGTGTCTCTTGAAAAGGTATTTACACTGACAGCTTATAAATGCTAACGAAATTCTGTCCAGACTAAGCAGCCAGGTTCTTGCACCAGAGGCATTTCATTTTAAGAAAGGTGAAGTTTAGGATTAATTAATCATTTTGTTATTTTTTACATTATTTATAATGTTTTGGCAAGTGCTCCAAAGAGCAGAAGTCTTTTGAAGAGAGCATTCATATTTTCAGCTTTATTTTATTTATTTATTTTTCAGGGAGAGAGTGTTGGGGCCATACCTAGTGGTCCCCAGGGCTTACTCCAGGTTATGCACTCAGCAATCACTCCTGGGGGTGCTCAGGCGACACTACCAGAGATCTAACCCAGGTCTGCCATATGCAATACTAGCACCCCTTTTCCAATCTCTCTGCCCCACACCCCATTCATGTCTTCGACTCTATGGTTCCAAAGCTGTGTTCCTGGTGACTCTTTTCCCGGCCAGTGAGCTCTCCTGTGCATTTTGGTTTTGGCCTCGGGCCCTGAGTAAATTCACATGGATTGACTGGAGAGACCATGTAGTCCCATATTATTTTCCTAAAGGAATGGATAGCTCCGTCCAAATGCTTCTACATTTATGCATCCTTCCCTGTCAAGCACTTCCTTCTTTTTTTTTCTTTTTGGGTCACACCCGGCAATGCTCAGGGGTTACTCCTGGCTCTTCACTTAGGAATTACTCCTGGTGGTGCTTGGGTGACCATATGGGATGCCGGGGGTTGAATCCGGGTCAACTGTGTGCAAGGCAAATGCCCTACCTGCTGTCAAGCACTTCCTTTAGTTTGGTCTTTTTCATGAGAAATGCCCTTCCTTTCAAGATCCCCTGGTGCCAGATCATAAACTTTGGGTTCTCATGTCCAACAGAGACCGCAGACACAGAGAGACTAGAGCGTCACAGGCAGCCTGGAACGCTGAGTTCCTCCAGCAGGCAGGTGTGATTCCAGGCTCAGTCGCAGAGCTGACAAACCCCAGCACCCAGCCCGGAACATCTGCTCTCAGGAAGGACTGTCGGGAAGATCCTATGTGATCATATGTGATCACTTTGGTGGAGAGTGTCTGGCACAGTGAGAGAGACCAAAGCGTAAGACCCTAATAATGTGATCTTGGTGGCCTTCGATTTGATCATTGTGATCCAAGATTCTTCTTATCTATCCAAATCAAAGTATTGTTAGAGCAATTTATTGATTTTATCAGTATCTAAAACTACACAAAGATCAGCTGCAAAAGGCCCTGTGGTAAAGACAAATTACCCTTGTGCAGAGTGTAGGCAATTCCATTTCCATGACCGCTTTTCATTGGTGTGAAAACATAACCAGCAGCTTCCCCAGGAACAGGGCAGGGCGCGTGTGCTCGGAGAAGCATCACTGGCAGCGAGGTCATGCAAATGTGTATGCCCTGCACCTTGGGTTTCTAACTTAAAGAGACTTGTTGAAGGACCAGAACTCTGCAGACCAATGGATGCATTTCCCAAATGATCAACCACTGCTTGTCTCAGTTTTCAGACCTCCAATTTGGAAGGGCAGTGCCTGGATCTGACTTAAAACTTCCCGAACCATGTGTGAAACCCATCAAGACAGAAAACTCCCTAAATCCCAGCTTCACTGTTTTCCTTGGAGGTGGTTGCAGCTGCTGTTTGGAAATATTTCCAACATTTCTGTGACTTGCTATGAACTGCAAGGGATGCCTGGACTGAATGTGTGGGAAGGGGGCCCTCGAGACCTCCCTATGAGCCCCCAAATCCCGTGCACGCCGATAATATGAGTGCTGGCTGGTTCTGAGCTGGACGGAGTGTGAGAAACTCAACTCACCACTTCTGTTACTATTTCGCATCTTTCCAAACTGGCCTTTCCTCGTCGTCCACAAGAGGGAGCCCAGCTACCAGCTACGCAGGGTCTCAGGGTGTGTGTGTGTGTGTGTGTGTGTGTGTGTGTGTGTGTGTGTGTGTGTGTGTGTGTGTGTGTGTGTGTGTGTGTGTGTGTGTGTGTGTGTGTGTGTGTGTGTGTGTGTGTGTGTGTGTGTGTGTGTGTGTGTGTGTGTGTGTGTGTGTGTGTGTAGGTAGGTAGGTAGATAGCTAGGTTGGGGTATCCGCATCCTTCTCCAAGGCACAGCTGTGCTCTTTCACAGGGCTGGAAGGGCTCTGGGTCCGGCAGGGGTCCAGGGCTCTCGCAAGAGCTGCTCTTGGTAGCCCAGTTCCCCAGGATAGACAGTCCTGCATACTCTGGACTTTGCATTCCCCATCTTGCTATCTCTTTGTCTTAAGCAGGGGATCACAGGTCTCTGGGGACTGTGTTTCTGGAACTCCGAGGACCAGACCTGCTCCAAGTTCCGTGAGGGGAAGAATCGGCTGTAGTGTTTGAAAGCAGAGCTGCAGGGAATCTGCAGCATGTGTTTGCCCACCCTAGGCCAAGCATCTGCTGTGCTGGCCCTGTCTTTCCTGCAGCGTCCAGCAACTCTGGGGTTGAGCTGACTCTTGGTTTAGATCTCCCTGACCAGTCTGTGATCCCTGGAGCTGTGGGCCAGCCCCTCTCCGCATCTCCTTCCAATGGGGACACAAAGTCTGTTCTGTTCTCCCTTCTCCTGCCTCTGCACCTGGAAAACCACATCTGGGCTGCCAGCCCTTGCAAGACTCAGCACACCTGCAGCTCAGAACATACCATTGATGGCCGCAGTCACCCGGCACCACGGGGCACCTCGATACCCAATACCTCCTGGGCACCTTCACGGACAATGGCTGTTGGCTGCTTCCCCTCCACCCCCTCTACTGCCCCCCCCTATCCACCTGCTCCTGGGGTATCTGCTCCAGTGTGGTCTTCTCTAATGGAGAAGCCCCTGGGCTTCCTGCTCCTGAGAGTCCAGGGATGCCCTCCAGATAGCCTTCGGAGACGGCTTGGCTAGGCCTTCCTCCAGCACAGGCTTAAGGACCCCCAGCCCAGGAGGCTGGGAGATGGACCTGATGGACCCTGAAAACAGCTGGTTGGTCTGCAAGACAAAGCCCCCAGAAACACACACATTCGGGGCCTGCTCTCACAAGCACGTTTGAGGGTAATTGCATTAAAACGGGAAGTTTTCACCCAAGTCATGACTATCCTGGAGTTTGTTCGGAGTGGCTGGGCACTACTGCACATGGCAAGACCCAACACCAACCCAATCTCAGACCTCATTGTTTCTCTAGGGTGGTGAAACGCGTGCAGTTCTCCTGTCAGACACGGGGTGGCGCTACGACCTCAGCGTCTCAGTCTCGGGACCGAGAGCGCAGCGCTAGTCCAAGCAAGAGCCCTAGAGCAAGTGGAAGTGTGCTGGACAACGTGGCTGAGTGACAGGAGTCGGCGATCTGGGTTCCCGTGGCGAGGACAGGGGCTCTCAGAGTTCCGAGAGGGTCCAGTCAATTCCACACCAAGGGCAGACCCTGAGCTGCGTCCTGGAAGACACCTTTGTCCTTGTTCCTGCTCGAGCATCTGAACTTTCCTCTCCAGGCGTTCTGCTTTAAGGCTGGGCCATAGTCCCTCTTTAAGGGTAGTGTGAATGTCATTTAGTCGCGGTGGGTGGAGGGGGCATGCACTGTCTGTTTCTGCCTGGACCAGGCGTCTGACTTGGTGCCTGTATTGGGGAAAACGTGAAGGACTGGGAGGACTCAGGCTGACTGGGAGGCCCAGCGGGAGCAGCTGCCACATGCAGAGTGACCGTGTTGTTGCACGCGTGTGTGTTGCACGTTTGTCTTGATGTAGGGTGGGCAACACACGAGAGGGTGCCGAGTCCTGCGGGTCACTCCAGGCCCCCTGTTCTGAGGCGCTGGGTAAAGCCAGGAGGTGAGAGCCCAGGTGCAGCCCCTCAAGGCTGCTCATTCTGGCCACAGCAGCAGCCACCATGTGGCTTCTCCAAGCACTCTCAAGGTGTAGAGGGACCTCATGAACTTTGCAGATTCTGGGAGGTAGATACCTGGTCAGGCTGTAAGACGTACCCATGCCCACTCTCACACAGGCCACCAAAGGGACATGGCTGTTGCTCCCAGCTCTGCCTTTGCAGCTGTCATTTGCTTTGCCTTTAGGGTTCTGTCTGGCTGCACCTTTGGGTCCAGGCCTCTTTCACCCAGGAGGGTAAAGGACTGAGATTTGGGCCTCTTCTAAGGAGCCCTGTGTCCTGCCGTCTGCTGTGGGCTTCTCCTGGCTGCATTGCGAGGTTATTCTTCTGGACAAATAGATGAACCAGAGCTTGGCCAGCCAGAGGCCTGGAGGCACCTGGCCAGGTCTGAGCTCAGTGCAACTTCCCAGCCCCAAGGCACTCTCAATGTCATCCAACACCTTACAGGCACTTGATGAATATGAATCAAAGGCAAGAACAAAGTCAAGTCTTCAATCTGCAAAGCACCCCAGTGCCTGGCCCGGGCAGCTCTGGAAAGATCTCTTCAGCCCTTTGTCTGCCCAGCACTTGCCTCCGGGCATGGGATGTTTCCAGGCTACAGCTCTGATATGTTCAAGCTCCTCGGAGGGGTGTGCTTAGAGGCACAGGAGGCATCACTTTGCCCCTATACTCACTGCTCACATTGGCCTGCAAATGCCCCTATGTTCAGCAGAATCCCACCCCACCTGCCTCCTCAACACCGTCTTAGTCCATCGCTGGTCCCTTCTGGAGTCACTGGTGGTTGCCTACATATATTGGTGGTGATTTCCTAGTGAGAAAGTTGAGATGACCCATAGAGATGGGAGGGGGGGTCATTTGAGGCTGGGAGCAAGATAGAGTGAGAGGTTATGGGACGTGAAACCCAGATTCCTGATGGAGCAGAAGGTGCTCAGGACCAGCCCATGGCAGAGGCCTGCACTGACACTCGGTCACTCAGCTGTTCACCTGGTCTGCATGCTATTGGGCCTCTCAGAACTCCAACTGAACCCTGGCTTAATTCTCCTAGTGAGCCACTAGCTGACCAGAGGGAAGTCAGGCTCTACCTTTTCTACCTTTCTTCCCGTTCTATTCTGTTGCTGGAGGTTGGGTGGTGCTGGGCTTGAACTGGGCCTCCCCACGTGGTCTGTGATAGGCCCTTTTGGATCTCTCTGGCCCTAAGTACAGACAAGCTCTCCCTGTTCGGGCAACTTGGAACATGCCAAAGGGCTCTTGAAGGGCTTCACCAGGCCTCCACCCTAATAAAAACCCAAACACAAGCTTATAGTTTGTGCCATGTGTCTCTCATTCTGAGACAACGACCCTCTTCTCTGCGTGCTCCTTTGTATTTTGTTGAGCTTTGGGTCACACATATATATAAACCATCTGTACTGAAAGCTAAATTTAAAACACTTTAAAGTAAGGGTGGAAACACCGCGTTTTAGGTAAGTGCAGATAATGAACTATATTCTGCGAGCAAAGTCAGCCAATGTGAGAGCAAATATTTGCTGAAATTTATTTTCTTTGTGGCTGACCTAAAAAAATATTCTGGTTAGATGACAGATGGCAAAATTGTGGTGTTTGTGTGTGTGTGTGTATGTGTATGTATGCACGTGCATTTGTGTGTGGGCATGTGTGTGTGAGAGAGTTTGAGTGAGAGTGTGAGTGTGTGAAAGCATGAGGCCTCTTGGGTGAGTAACCCGAGTTGATGAGGGTCCTCGAGTCCTCAAACGCGAGGGTCTGAGAGTGAGGCATGAGCTGCTGAGGGCAGCTGTTGGCCCAGCCTCATCATGTGGTCACAGGCTACTTTCATCCTAATGGGCATTTCTCATGGGGCACGATGAGTCATCCGCCCCATCAGTCGTCCACAGTTAATTCAAAGACTTAGGCATCCAGGGTCCGCTTCTTAGGAGGAAGAGTGTCATTTGGAAACCTTGGTTAGCTCCTGGACTGTTATAGAGTAAGACCAGTGGGCAGCACATAGGCAAGAGTCAAGGTGATGGCTACTCAGAGGTGCCAGGATTGCACTAGGTGCCGTGATTTAAAGTGGTTTTGAGGGACACTCATTTGAAAACTACAAATAAAAAGCCACAGAAAGTTTAGTTGACCTCAGCCCCATCCAGGGTAGCGGGCATGAGCTCCTGATGTACCGCCCAACTCGCCGTGTAAGGCAGTTTGAGGTGTGGATGTTTTAATGTCATCCAATGACATGCACAAGTATCTTAGGCCATGCAGGTCTTAGGTCTTTGAAAGTGGATTAATCTGCGGGCGGTCTGCTGCTGCTTTTGTTTCAGCACACAGACACCCTTTCCAGATGAATGTCCCCTCGCTGGTTTCTTGCATCTTGCATGCACAACGTTGGGGGAAAAGAACGCAGCATCATAGCTCTATTTCTCTCTTATTAGCGATTTCCTTGTCTCCGCTAACATTATCATCATTTTGCTATTAGAATGCCTCATTAAACATTATTTTACTCACCTTTCCATATGTGCACACATCTTTATGTTGAAGACTTTCTTAGAAATGAGTGTTTATGTACCAGAATTCATCTGCATTTTGATTTTGATAAATAGCACAAAATTTAATCTTTGAAAGAATATTAACAGCTTCTATTTCCAACTCCACCTCGTCCCAGCAATGGGTGTTACCCTGTTCAAAGAAAATGTTGAATGTGATATTTTGGGGGGTATGCATTTCTCTTATTGCCTTTTCGGTATTATTCTGAACATTTATTTATTGGTCTTTTAAATTTCCCCTTCTATTTATATCTTTTACCTAATTTGCCTATATAGTGCCAGTGTTTTTTCTGGTAGCTTTATTAAAAGTCTTTAGTAAAAGAGAGACAAACACTGTGAACTTTATATTCCATTTTGAAATGCATTTCCTTTACATTTCAAATCAGGCTTTAATTTTGATTTGGTAAACTCTTTTCATTCATTTCCGTTTTCTTTCTCTCCCTTCAACTTTATAGGGTAATACCACCCTTGCTAAATTCTTCACTTATTTTTGTTCTTATATTTAAATGAGTGGTGTTGAGGGCCAGGAAAAATTGGTAGGACTTCAGAGATAGCAGCAAATAGGGACTGAGTGACAAGGTGAAAAGGATGTCTCACAGGAGGAGCATAAATCTCATAGACATTGCCAAGAAGACGCCTGGCAAGGCTCTGTGATGAGGGAAGCTAGTATAGAAAGTGTCCTGCTTCCCTTTCTTTTTTTATTAAATATTTTATTATACCACCGTGAGATATACAATTACAACGTTGTCCATGTTTAGAGGTTTCGGTCACATAGTGTTTCAGAACTCCGCCCTCTACCAGTGCCCATTTTTCACCTCCAATGTCCCCAATTCCCTCCCGCTCCCATAGGCTGGCTAAATGGGTTCTTTATCTCTTTTCTCTCTCCCTCTCTCTCTTTTCCTTCTCTTATACATTGTGGGTTGCTACTTGCTCTCCCTGTGCCCAGCCGCTCATGAGGCACCCGGGAGGCATGGCGGGGTTCTAGCCCTGGCCTGCCACCCCAGCAGAGCCTCACAACAAGCCAGACCACCCCCTACTCCATGGGGCCCACCATTTTCCACATCCGGACTTCCCTCTCACAACTCCACCCAGCAGACCAGACTATCACAGCTAGCGGCTGCATGGTTCATCAATAAATGCTTTATTTAGGTGACTACAACAGTATGCCACTCACACGGCAAGCCTGGCAAGCTGTTCGTGTCATATTTGATATGTCAAATACCAGTAACATTTATATTAGGCCATTCCCATGTCCTAATATAATGGTTTGAGGCTCTTTATGTTCCTGGAGCCAGCGGATGCCTTTGGGTTCTCCTAGCATGAGGCAGGACATATGGAGATATTACTGGTGCCTGCTCTAGCAAATAGATGATTAACGGGAAGATAGTGATAGTAGTGATAATTGCACTACATACACTTAGAGGCCATCATGTGCATTTTTGACCTGTATTTAATGCTCAGTTCTAGGTTGGTATTAGCCCTTTTGACATTTATTCACACATGTTCCCTTCTCTGTCTTCCTTTCTTACCTTCTCTGTTCATCTTTGTGTTGGGAAAGACAGATTTTAGAAAATCTAGCTTGCCATTACAGCTGGACATTATCTGCCCTCAGTTATGTCCCCTGGCTGACCCACCCTAGTCATATTATAAAAGAAGATGGCTTGGATCACTAAGATGGAAGAGGGTAGATTTCCGGCCATTGACAGTACTCAAACCTCTTGAACTTTTAGGGAGAATGGATTCCCAGGTTCTGCTAACTCTCAATCCCCTGTAACCCTGAGACCCCGACTCTGGGATTCAGTGACAGGGTTGGTTCATGGGAGGTGATAATTGTGTCTGCTGGATCAGGTGTCCAGGAGAGGGGAAGGGGATAAGGCCAGTTTCCCTGGAATGGGAATCCCAGCCCCAGGGTTCTGGCTGGTGGAGGGTATCCAGAGTTCCATTTGGGGAGTGTCCTGAGAGGCCTTTCTCAAAGCCGAGACCAAGCCTGCGTGCAGGCGAGATCCAGGAGTGAGCGAAGACTCCAGCCATCTGCATGTCAGCCGAGGCGCCGGTGGCTAAAAACAGATAGCGTCTTGCCTTGCTGACAATTTCATCTCCAAAGTGAGAGAAAGCAAAGAGGAAAGCTGGTAATTGGGACCAGAAGGAATCTATTTGGAGTAGGAAAAGACAAGAACCCCAGAAAACCATGACCTGGGACTCAGAATTTGTCCAGGAAGGAGGAGAAGCTGAGGACAGGTGTGGGAGTGCGTTACCCAAAGGGGCGAGGAGGGGCCTGACCCTTCCTCCCTCAATCCTGTGCAGGACTGTGGTCCCTGGACAGGAGGCACCAAGAGTTGTTTTGTCTTTGTGATGTTTAAGGACCCCACAGGATAAAAGTGGAAGTGGATGGCAGAGAACAGCCTCCCAAAGGAAGAGACAGAAGCCAAGGGTTAGGACCTTCGGAGGTGACCAGGTGGGGCGCATCTGAACAGGTGAAAGTCTGGGGCGAACGGGCAGTCAGAGCTCACTCTGGAGGCATCAGAGCACGGAGCAGCAGGCTGCCAATGCAGGTAACTGTTGCCTTCTGTCCATCTGAACAGAACAGACAAAAAAACAATGGTCCTTCTGCTCTGTAGAAGCCTGGCCTGTGACCTCGGCTCTTCGGCACATTAGGTGATGGGAACTTATTCCTCCAAGAGGAAGCTGCTTCGGTTTCAGAGCTGCTCTCTTCCCATTGACAGCAAGGCAGCATGCCATCACATAGCTGGGCATGGCAGACACAGGGACGTGAGCATCACCAGGCGCACACGCCAAGGGCAAATAGGAGGGTGTAGTGGTGAGGTGCAGAGGCGAGGATGGCTCGGCTCACACGGTACCAGATGCAGCTGGGTACCTCTGGAGCGGAGAAGGAGAGAGGGAGAGATGCTGCAGGAGGTGCACCCAGCATCACTGGCCACACTCCCCTCTCTTCTCTCTATCCCCAGGCGGAAGTGTCTGGGACCTTTTGGCCTGGACAGACCAAAGTCTGGCTGGCTGGGGGTGGGAGATGGGGCCCAGCACCCACCCCAGCCCAGCCTGCTGTGAAGAGAGGCCTCAGGTGTTCTTGGGGCAGCTCCAGGGGACTGTCTCATCTTCAAGCCAGTGAAGGGGACTGTCTCATCTTCAAGCCTGCTGCAGACCGGGGCCTCAAGCAGGGACTCTACTGGACACAGGTCACTAGTCAGGTTCTTAGGGAGACAGAGCCTAAGGGCTGGGTGAGGGAGGTTTGGGGGCAGATATGACATATGTGTTTGAGGAAGCTGAGCACACGCACCCCACTCCCACCCCAGCCCCGTTCAGGCTCTCTTGACAATTGTAGCTTGGTTTGTTGGGGCTCACATATGCAGTGCACAGAGCTTACTCCTGGCTCTGTGCTCAGGGCTCAGACCTGCAGGCACCGGATTGAACCTGGACCCGCTGAAGGCAGGGCGGTGCCTTTTGCCTGTGCCACCTCTCAGCAGCTCCGGAGTCCTTTGGGCCGTGAGGAATCTGGTGTTTCCAACTCTCCAGCAGGGCTGCAGCTGAATCGGGGCCCCAGCTGTTTTGTCAGTTGTGTGAGCTAAAAAGAGATATTTCAAACGGTCGGTGTGTGTGTGTGAGGTGGGGGTGGCAGTGGGGTGGTGGGGGTGGGGACGAACAAAAACGGATTTATATTTTGCGAATGTGGAAACGATCTGAAATTCAAATCTTGGTGCCCATAAATAAAGTGTTCTTGGAGCCTGGCCACGCCCTTTGTCAGCCACCGTCTGCCGTGGCTCTGGTTTGAGGCCGTGGAGTTGCTGGGTCTGAGGTGTTACCTGCAGAACCTATAGCTCTGGTCTGCACAAAAGCACCAACCTGCTCCCGGCCTCTGGGACAGGCCTTCTGGGGCTCCCAGGGTAAGTGTGTGGAAAATGCCAGAAGCCTGGAGCCAAGAAGACGAGCAGTTTTCTGTAGTTGGAGCCTGAGCGAGGCCCACGAGGACAGAGGAGTGGACACAGCAGAAGGCCAGGCTCTGGGATACGTCGGAGCCTTCTCTACTTGTGGTCTTGGCCGTGTTGTGATTTCTGGGCTTGGACATATGTGCTGTGGGTTTGTTGGACATGTGTCAGACATGTGTGTGTGTGTGGGGGTGGGCTTGTCAATGAGACAATCAAGGCTTGTTTCATGAACCGCCACCAGCCTCAGGCCTTAGTACAGCCTCCTGGGTCATGTCTTTGAGCCTGTCCTCACATATGTGATCCCAAATGTTTAGATAGAAATGCCGGGAGGAAGGGACGGGCGTGGGAACATTGTATGACAGAAACCGACTCATGAACAAGAAACTTTGTAACTGTGTATCTTATGGTGATTCTGTAAATATGATAATAATAGTATTAATAATTATTACTATTAATAATACCAGGAGGGAGTTTCCAGGAACTGCTGAAAACCAAGGCTAGAACAGTTCAGTGGGAGTCAGGGGATGGAGCATCTCAAACATGGGGAGCCCTTTGGGAGGGCGAAGAGTAGGTGACTGGCTTGAGCCTTAGCAGTGTCCTCGCTGCTGGTGGGTTTGCTGGGCGCTGCTTGCCTCAGACACAGCATCCTGGCAGGCCCTAAGGAGATCAAAGCAGGACTAAGATTCCAGCTGAGGGCCAGAAAAGACTAACTGGCTCTGGGAAAGATCCGATGCCAGGCTTTGTCTCAGCTGGGTCCTGGGAACAGACTCAGATGCCAGGGTCGGGGGTGAACACTGGGGAAAACAAGGGTAGGTGAGAAAGGAAGGCAGAGGGAGGCGGCAGCAGGCAGGGCCAGGACTGAGAGCACCTGATTGAGAGCACCTCAGAGAAGGCTCGAGACCTTCCAAAGCTGAAGAGCTGCTGTGGGGGTGAGTTAGAGGCAGTCAATTGTCTGTGAGGGCAAAGAAGCCCTTTCTGACCACTGTGGCCCCCAGAACTGGGACTCCAGTGGGCAGGGAGCCCCCACCAGCAGACCCAAGAACAAGCTCCTATATAGACAGCCTCGCGAGCATTGTGGCTTATAAGGCACATGGCCAGCAAAGGCTGCTGGGCCCTGCTGTCCACGGTATATCATTACCTGTGTTCTCATGGGTTCTGGTCAGGCTGGGCTGTGGGGACACACTCAGGAGTGGTGGTGAAATTTTGTGTGTGTGTGTCTGTGTCTGTGTGTGCATATCTGTGTGTATGTGTATCTATGTATCTTTGCTCTGTGTGTCTCTGCAACTGCGTGTCTCTGTGTGTCTGCTTGTGTCTGTATGCATGTTTCTGTGTGTAGCTGTGTCTGTATGCATGTTTCTGTGTGTAGCTGTGTCTTTACATGTGTGCATGTCTGTCCATGCACATGTGTGTGTGGGGGGGGGAAAGAGAGAATGAATTCATACTCTATGTGCACTTTCCCACATTCCCAAATGCTCTGGGCAAGACCTAGATGCGAGAGATGGGGCTACGGGGGTTCCAGGGGCATCATCCATGACCAATGTGGCAATAGTTGCAACAGAGCTGGAGATGATTCAGACCCTTGGTCAGAAGTATCCATGCAGCAGGAGGGGGTGGGGTCGGGGGTGCTGTACCCTCGGGCCATGACCCCCAGCTCTGTTTCAGAGGCACCCCGAAACATTTCCTTCCTCGCCTTCCCTCCAGGCCCCGGAGCTGGTTCTCCGCAGCTCCACACGGGCAGCTCATTATTTTGCTGCAGTTGACTTGAAATCCAGAATCAATCGGGTATCAAATATGCAGTGCTCGGTTTGATGTCGCTGTTCAAAGGTGCAATAATGTTCAGAAATGACACCTTATTTCCTCATTATCGAATCCTGGGGTTTCCTGGGATGACTTGGCTACAGTCTTCTCTCCTCCCTCTCTCTCCCTCGTTCCCTCTCGCTCTCTGTGTCTCCCTCCCTCCCTTCCTCTCTCTCTTTCTGTTCCTCCATCCATGCAGCAGTTCTGTTCCCTCCCTCCCTCCCTCTCCCTCTCCTCTCTCTCTCCCTCCCTCTCTCTCTCTCTCTCTCTCTCTGGCTCTCTCTCTGGATCCCCACACACTGCAATGATTTTAAACCAGGTCTGGAGGAATGTATTTCATCAGAGAACAATGAGTGCGCTCCGCTCAGTACTGAGGTTTGGGCGATTCGAGGGGAAGTGTTGATGACACAGAGTTCGCCTTGGGGGTGCTCAGAAAATGGGGACAGATCTTTCTTGTCCCAGCTGGTCTCCTGGTCAGAGCCTCAGGCACCGAGGTCCACTACACTCAGCACTGTGGGTGATAGTGCACAGCTGCAGACTAAAGGGCTGTACTCCCCCACAGAATTATGGAATCATTGGGGGACTCGGGGATGGCAGGCAGCTCAGCTAAGGGCTGAGACATTGGCTCATGGACTTCTCAAAACCAGATCCGTCTGCTCAGTCGCACTGGCCCTGGAAAGGCTGTTTTCAGGAACCCTGTGTGTGGGGGGCAGTGGCGCTGGTGAGGGACCCCCCGCAGCCCCCTCCCCACTTTCTGCAAACATTCCTAGTGGGCCTGGAGGTGAGTCAGTACTCCGACACGTTGCTGCATGCTGAGCTATGGGCAGCCTCCCTGGCACTGCACACGTGAACATGGTCTAGAGGCATTGAACAAGGGTCGTATACAAGCTATATAAGATCTCCTGAAACTCAACCTCAAAAAGGAGGCAATCTCAGCAAAAGACTCTTCACCAAGGCTGACCTACAGGTGGTTAGCAGGCATATAATAATTGCTCCTTGTCACTGGTATCAGAATAATTGTGAGGTGTGAGCTCACACCCATGGGAAAGGCCTATACCAAAAGGTCAGAAACAGACGGGGAGAGAGCATGAAGGGTCAGATGGAGCCCAATGGAGCACAACGGAGTACTGGCCCAGCATGAGGAGACCGCATGCTCCTTTGAGCACTGAGCTGGGTGTAGCCCTGAGCACTGCTGGGTTTGGTACCTCCACCCTGAACAAAAGGCCAGAAATAGCAAGTACTGCAGGTGGAGCGTATGGCAATAAAGGTAACTCACTGATCGGAATGTAAAGTGATTTAGTTTCTGTGAGAAATAACATATAGATTTTCTCCCAAAACTACTAATAGGACTATCAGATCACTCAGCAATGCCATTCCTGGCATCCCTCACAAGAACATAAAATACAAGGCTGAGGAACTCAAACTCATGTGTTTATAGCAGCTCTATTCACAGTCTCCAAGACCTGGAAACAGCTAGCGTGCCCCCAAAGAAACTTTGGCACCTCTAGTTATCGGAAGATTATTCAGCCACTAGAAAAGTTGAGGCCTTGACTTTAATGACTGGAAGGGGTCATGCTAAATGAAATAAGTCAGAGACAAAAACACATGTGAATCTCATTCATGTGGGATATAAAGCAACAGAAGAAATCAACAACATCTGAGGAAAAGAAAAGCCCTGGATTCTTCTTGTTGTTATTGCTTTGTTGTTTGGACCGTATTGAGTGATCCTCGGAGGTAATTCCAGGCTCTGCAATCAGGAATTACTCCTGAATGTGATCAGGGGGCCATCCGGGTTGGGTTTGCCAGGAATTAAACCCAGGTTTGGCACATGTACGGCCAATGCCCTACCAATCGTACTATCTCACCCCCAGACTGTCTATAGTACTGAGGTGCGGCAGGGGAGAGAATGAAAATCTTGTTATGGAGGGTGTTGGCATCTGTTAACAGGTGTGGTTATGGTAGCAAACTACCCCTAAAGCATAACAGCGTGTACCCTCTTATAAACCAGTATTTCCTCAATACAAATGAATTTTAAAAATCTTAAATGAAAATCATGTCAGATTTTGAAACTATTGCCTAAATTATCTCTTTTTTTGTGGGGGCCAGAGGCATCCCAGATAGCACTCTGGAGGCCCAGGAAGCTTAAAACACAGAGATTATCAGCCCTCTGGGCCAATGACTCAACACAGGGCCCAAGAAGGTGGTGCTTGGAGACCACGTGGTGCAAGGAACTGAACTGGGGTCAGCCACAGGCAAGGCAAGAGCCTTAGCTCCTCTGCCATCTCTGGGGCCTGGAAGAGCCTGTATTTATTCACATAGAAGAAACTGATGCGTTTGCTCCAGCGCCTTGATGTCTTAGCTTCCAAGCCCCCAAACTAAGTTTTGATATCAGAGAGACAAAAAAAGGGGTCCAGAGCCCACCACCAAGTAATACAAGGGGCAAAAGACATCAAAGCTGTAAAGCAGGAGAGAAGGTGAACACGGACTGAGCAGGTTGATCCCCAGTCCCGACCCAGACAAGGTTCACTTGTCCTGAGGAAGTGTTCTGAGGGCAGTACCGCTGGGGAAGAGGACACTGAGGGGGCAGACACTGGACATGCCGTGCTGAGCATACACCAGGCTGCAGCTTTGCTCCAAATTCGTGCATATGAGATTCAGGAACACCTTGACAAAACAATGGGGAATCAGCTGCTCAGATGACAGGAGATGGGAATTCAGCCTGGCCACCCCCTCTCCATCCCCTGCTTCCAGGGCGCTCTCAGCAGGCACCTACTGGGGAAGGCAGTGTTTCCATTAAAAAGTGGAGTCAGCCTATTCCTCCTTCCCGCTGGAGGGCTGCCCTGTAATCCTAGCCCCAAGCAAAAAATATCTGAGCGAGGCCTGACGCTCAGGAGCAGCTGGATCTCCGTGATGCAGTGGATTCCGCCTGGAGCCTCCAGGCCTATCCTCGCAAGCAGCAGCCTACCAGGTGGTAGGAAGTCAAGGTCCCGAGGATGAGGACGGACAGGATGAGAGGCAGTGTGTGCCAGGGGCCAGGGTGAGGATGTGACACCTGCTCTGACGACAGGCTTCCCCAGGAACCTGCTCTGCCCCCTTTTTGTACCAGAGAACTCTTCACAGGGGCACACGATGAATATGCAGAAAAGCTGGTGTGAGACCACTCCGTGTCTCTGAACTGAGGCCGGTTTAATTCCTAGGACTCGAGTCACTGGTACTTCTCCTGCGTTTTCAGCAGCACCTGAAATAGATTTCGCTTCATATGAAATGCAAAACACTGCAGCGGAGAAAGCGCCTGGGTCTCTGATCCAGCCGAATGTTCTTCGGCTTGGCGTTCCCATATTTCTCTCTCTCTCTTCAAAACACCGCCTTGCTAAGCCCACAGACGGGGATCATAGGATAAGTAGATGCATAATATATTACCCGCAATATTTCACCAGGCATCTGCTCTCACAGGTCAGGAGGACTTGCAAATGGAGACTTTGGGTCACCGCATCCCAGCCGAGAGAAACTCTCTCTCATAATTAAGATTATGTCAGCATTTCCATTAGAGAACTGGGCTTGGGAGCCGCTGTCAAGGGAAGCTTAGTTTAAAACCCGTGATCTTGGAGAACTCTCTCTCTTCTCTCTCTCTCTCTCTCTCTCTCTCTCTCTCTCTCTCTCTCCTTCTCCTTGCTTGTTCCTGTCTCTCACTCTTCTTTCTCGCTGTCTCTCACTGTGTTGCTATTTCTCTGTTGCTGTCTCTGTGCCTCTCACTCTTTGACTCTCTCTTGCTCTCTCTGTCTTTGTGCTTCTGACTCTGCCTTTCTGTGTCTGTTTCTGCCTTTCTGTGTCTCTATCTCTTGTGCCTCTGTCTCTCTGTCTCTGGCTCTCTATGTCTCTGGCTCTCTGTGTTTCTCATCTCTGTCGCTTGCCCTCGGTCTCTCTCACTTGCTCTCTTTGAATTTGTATTGCAGTTTGCTCCTGGAATCCAGGAGAGGGTATTGTCTGGGGTGAGCAGAGGAATCTGCCTGGTCTATGGGGTCTCCTGTCTAGTGGGCAGGAAGGGATGTTGTGGGGTGGGGAATCTGAGTCCCATCATACGAGAGCCTAGGCCTCCCTGCGGCACATACACCAGCTCCCTTAGACCCAGTGTCAGTCACCCTTGCAGGCCCTGGCCTCCTTTTATTTCTGAGGACAGTACCACAAACCGGAAATGCGGGGGATCTGCCCGAGTCACACCTTCTTCTTTAACCTCATATTCACTAACCATGAGACCCTGCGACTGTCACCTCCCAGATGGTCATGAAACATGCCCCGTGCCCCTGCCAGTGACTTTGACCTTGCTCTCTCCTCCTGTTCAGCTGACGTTGACCCCCTCTGAACTCCTTGTCTCTGGAGTTCCACCTCCCCAGCTCTCCTGAGCCCCTGGTGAGCAACCTTCTGGGTGGGTGCTGCCCCAGAGGACAGGACACACCCAGGAACAGTGCTGGTGCTGGCTCTCGCCACCTTACTGCCTTCAAACATGTCCCTGCCCTCATTCTGCTTCAACCTGACTTTTTTTTTGCCGCAGTCAGCCATGCTCAGGGGTTATTGCTGGTTCTGCGCTCGGGAATCACTCCTGGTGGTGTTCAGGGATCACAGGGGATGCCGGAGATTACGCCTGGTTGGCCACTTGCAAAGCAGGCTCCCTACCCTCTATGCTATTTCTCCCTAACTTGACCTGCTTGGGGCTTTCAATCCCTTTTAAAACCTGACAATAGTCAACTCCTGCAGAGTTTGTTCACAGCTTCAGGGCTGACCCCTGAAGGACTCAGGATAATGAGGCCACATGATCTAGCTAAGATCCACACTAGGTCTGTTGGATCAACACATAAAGCCGGCAGGGGCCCCATCGCTGACCCTTTCCTCCTCCCAGTCTCACTCTTGGTGGGTGGTCATGCCCACATCAACCACCCCAAGTGCCCTCCATAACAATGAGTCTCCATTGCGCAGAGGTAAAGCTTCGGTTGTGGCCTCCCTGAACCCACTGGAGCTTTTCTCCTGCTCGGCTGTGGCCTCTCCTCCACTTCCTCCTCCTCCTCCATAAGTCCCAAGTGCTCCCCTCAGATCAGATTCCACGTTCTTCCTCTCGGCAGCCTCCTGAGGACACTTCCTGCACCACACAGAATCTGAATTCTCACACTGCCCTGCCACAGCCGTTCCCCTGACACACAGGCACACGACGTTTCTGCTTATGTGGTTGTTCCTCAGCATGAAATTAGGAGCTTCTGAAGCGAGTTCTGTGCTTGAGTCATTACTCAGGTCCGTGTCTTCCCTTCTGCAGTGATGACAGGCAAAAGTTGGGCAGGGGTGTTGTGTGTGAGAGAGAAAGAGGTGAGAGTGTGTGGATGTGTTTGTGTGTGGATGTGACTGTGAGTATGTATGTGAGGGTGTGTGCGAGTATCTGTATTATATGAGTGTGTGCAAGTGTATGTGTATATGAGTGTGTGAGTTTGTGTGAGTGTGTTTGTGAGTGTGTATATGAGTGTACGAGTGTGTGTTTATAATGTGTGAGTTTGTGAGTGTGTGTTTATAGTGTGTGAGTTTGTGAGTGTGTGTTTGTGAGTGCGAGTATAGTATGTAAGAGTGTGTGAGTGTGTGTCTGTGTTCAATTGTGTGTATGAGTGTGTGAGCTTGTATGAGTATGTTTTGTGTGAGTGTGTGTATATGAGTGTGTGAGTTTGTGAATGTGTTTGTGTGTGAGTGAGTGTGTGAAAATATATTTGTGTGTGAGTACGGTGTGCATCTCTGTGAGTGCGCAATTGTGTATATGAGTGTGTGTCTGTGTGTGTGCAATGTGAGTGTATGTGCAAGTGTGAGTGTGTATGAGAGTGCGAAGTTTGTGTGTTTATCTGTGTGTGTATATAAGTGTGTGTGTTTGTGTAATTGTGTGTTTATGAATGCATGTGTCTGTATATGAGTATGTGTGTGTGATTGTGTATGTGTGAGTGTGTGTGTGGTAGGGCACAGAATCAAGCACGGCCTCCTAACTCCCAGGAAGGTGCTCTGGCCTTCACTACTTGGTCCTTCTCCCTGCCTCCGCTTGCTGCTCAGACACCCATGGGCGGAGTAGACAGGAAGGAGGGCAGCCAGCAAGGCTCAGTGCCTCACACCAGGCCTTACCTTGTAGCTCACAGTGGACTCTGCACTCCAAGTGGGAACAGGGTTCTAGGTCTTTGCCAACGAGCAATCGCCACAGCGCGGGCAGCAGGCAGAGAGGTCTCAGAGCGGCTGGAAGGCCAGCAGGACCGAGGGGCAGATGCTTCTTCCCTGCGTTCCGTCGATCAGGTGCCTCCTTCCTGACTCCACTGGGAGAACCGCTACTCTGACTCAGGCAGGGAGGTGTCAAAGTCTTGTGGCCCATTTCTTGCCTGCTTTGCTGTTTCTGCAAGCCCCAGCCTGCAGCTTCTTAGGGGAGCCAGTGATTTCCTGGGTGCCTGCTAGGAATGTCCCCTGCAGGCGTCCGGAGCCCTTGGTGCCTTGTTCAATTTGGAGGCCTGGAGAGATAACTCAAGCTTGCCATGTATTCTCAGATATTTGGGGGCTGATAGGATCACAGATGTTACAGGGCTTGGATGGCTGGATAATTAAGCCTCCAGCAATGGCAGGGAACATCACCAGCCTTCTTGTCCTCTCTCAGTAGGACTCCAGTGCTCTCTTTTTTCTCCCTGGTTCTAGAAATGACTGCTGGCTGTGATATTCTTGGGGATCAACCTTAGAGCAGGTGGGAAGCGAACCCCCACCGCTTCTCTGACAGGCTGAATAGAACTGGCTGCTGGTTCCAACTCACCCAAGTCCCTGGAAGAATCCAACACTGTCACAGTAGCATGCCACCCCCTATGGCTCTCTGGGGCCAGGGTGCTGTTTGAGTGACCCCAGTAGCCCTGGCTTATGGCTTCGTTTCCTCCCCTGAGAAATGAGGGCCTCAGGGCTCAGGGGAAAGCTCTAAATCTGAGTAAAGATTCCCGCAGCCACTTTAGCATCAGAGACTACGGTTTGGTTAACCCCCGGGGGCAGAGTCACCTGTCCATGACACCAGCTGCCCACTGGGTCTTGCTTTAGAACAGGAAAACCAAGACTTGTAAACAACCATGTGGCTTGAGTTATGACTGTGGAGAGCGACTTCACCACTGTGAATACACATGACATAATAAGCTCATTTTTGGTGGGGTTGTGGGTATTGGCTTTTGAGACTCTCTCAGCAGTGCTCAGGGTTTACTCTTAGCTCAGTGCTCAAGGATTACTTCTGGTGGGCTCAGGGAACCAGGTATAGTGCCGGGGATGGAATCCAGGTTGGTCAGGTATAAGACCAATGCCCTACCCACTGTGCTCTCTCCAGACTCCTACGAACTACTTCTAAACAAGAACTAGGCTGGCGTGAATGCTGTTTCTTGTCAGGGTCCTCAGCAGGGGCCATGTTTGGAGGCTGCAGCGTAAGTTGACAAGAAGACAAGTAAAAGGTTGGCTTGTTGTGCATGACCAGGTCTGGCCCCTCAGAGCAAGCCCGAGCTGCTGAGGGCAGCTGAGATGTAAACAAACAAGGACTCTAAATGCTCCTGGAAATGGCAGGACCCTGTTGGAGGGAGAAAGAGGGCCTCTTCCTCAGGATATCTCTGACCCTGGCTTATGGCACTTTCAGTGTTGCCAGGAAGTAGGGTAGAAACCACATGGAATAGGTGGACCTAGGTGAGGAGCCGGAGCCTGGAGCTATCACCCAGGGCTGAAGCCCAGTCAGGCTTGTGCTGACTGACCGAGTCACTGACTTAACTCTTTTGCTTCTCAGTCTCTGCATCTCTGACTCTTCAAATCTCACATGCTGTTGTACAGAGTTTGAAAGTGCTTGTGTTAGTGGGGTGTGGAATGGAGAAGTAGGGTTGTCTATTTTATAGCCAAGCAGGATTCCATTGTGTATATGTACCTTAATTTCTTTATCCATTCATCTGTTCTCAAACACTTGAGTTGTTTGCAAATTTTGGCTATTGTGAATAGTGCTGTAATGAGCACCGCCAATATCTTTTCTAGAGTATAGTTTTTGGGCTTTTAAGGTAGATGCTGAGTGAAGTCAGTCACAAAGAAAGGGACAGGCACAGAATAATCTCTCATATGTGGGATATGACACATGGTGGGGGAATAGCAAATGCCCAAAGGCAACAGAACCTGAGAACTGGCTTATAGAACTAAGTGACTCTAGGGCAGCCCATGGGGGTGTGTGGCCAGGAGGGAACCCTGAGACCACAGTGGAGGGAAATGGACAATCTGGTGGAGGGTGTGGTGTTGGCACATTGTATGCACAGAATACATGTGTCTCACACTATCATGCATACTATCATGTACAGTGTTGTCAATATTGAATTGCCTGAACTAAATACTCTTAAGAGAGACTCATGTTGAAGGGAGAATAGAAATAGTGGGGTGATGTTGTGTTCAGAAAATAGGCTGCGGGTTTCACATAAAATGTCCTGCTCATTTCTAAACTCTTTTGATAAGGAAAGTCTTATGAAGGGGCAGAAGATACTGTATTTTATAAAACTCACAGTTAATCATGATTTCAATGACTCATGGTACCGCAACATGGAAGATGGCCAGCTAGGCAAAGCCCATCTAACAACCTCCCACCATTAAGATCATTTTTATGTGTACCAAAAGCTGCTTTTAAAGGTGGTCCTGATTCAGTTTGAGCATAGGGAAATGCAAATCAACAAAAATGAGGACCACCACCCACCACCACCCCCCCTGCCCCCCCCCCCCTACCAGCCAACGAAAGACTTTCCACACACTATCCCGAAATTAATCCCAAAAGGACCCTGAAACAAAAGGAAGAATACGCACCGCATAATAGTACCAGTGTTTTACTAATGTGGAAATGTAATGGCAGATTAAGACTCACCATGAATAACCAACAAGGATAAACTCTAAATATCTGCAGGCTGCCACATGTAGAGGCAGAGAGCAGAGACAGAGAGAGAAAGAGAAGAGAAACTGACCTGCATAAGAGGGGGAGAGACGTGGAAATGGGCACTGTGGAGGGATGGTGCTGGTATACTGTATTACCAAGAACCATAGATCACCTTTGTAATTGTATGTTTCACTGTGGTATAATAAAAAATTAAAAAAAAAGATCATTTTTATGTGTACCAAAACTGTTTTAAAGGTGGCCCTGACTTACTCCGTCACGCCCCAAATGTGGAACCTCAGAGCGGAATTGCAGGTGGCTGAGGCAGGAGAGAGACAAGACAGGAGAAAGTGACTGTGAGAACAGACTTCAGCTGCCTGTAGGGTGGGGCTGTGAGAGCACCCAGAGCCGCCAAAGGCATCAGCCCTTTACCACTGAGCTGGACAAGCAAGGGGCTGGGAACGGGGACCTTAAATAAGAGCACAGCCTCAGTTGCTGCTAGCAGACTGGTTGAGAGCCACCAATTCTGAGACAAACCGGGTCCCAGCCAATAGCAGGCAGGCTAGGGGATGACTGACAGTTACTTAGCCAAGTCGTATTCAATTCTTCCCAGCCTATTGTCAGCTACTAGCAATCAGGCCTCATCTGCTAAAGCACTTCCAGCTAGAAAACCACTTCAGTGGACATTCACTTCCAGAGGGAAAATGTGGTGATGTCGGACTCAAAAACAGAATGGAAGAAGTCACAAATCAAACCAGTGACCTTGAGGACAAAGCAGGTTAAGCCATCAAAAAAAGAAGAGAGAAAACAAATTTTACTGAAAATATAAACAGTGCAAGAGATGGCCTTAACAGAGCAACAGCCAAGCATATTACATGGCTTCCAAAAGGAGAGCAAGGAGCCAACGGAAAAGAACTAATGGTAGAAAACAATAACTAAGAACCTCCCCAATCTGAGGAAGAAACGTGTAGCCTGATCTCCACATTCCAAGGTGCTCCAAACAAAATAAATTAAAAAATCCTCATGAAAGCAACACTGTAATCAACATTGCAAGACCCGGAGAGACAGACTAGTAAGAGAAAAATAAGGCTTACATATAAAGAATTCCCTTAAGATTCAGGCTGGATTTTCCGAAGGAAACTGCAAGCAAGAAGGGAATGGATCAGGAAATAAAATTCAAACTTCTGCTGATTTTAAGAGACACAGTTGAACTTTGCTGATCAAAAAGGGTTCATAGTAAAAGTTTGGGGAGATGACCATTTATGAAAATGACTGAAAGAAGCAGAAATTGCTGTACCTGTATCAGACTAAAAAGAATCTTATTATTAATAAAATAATAAGAGATAGGGAGAGAAATTATATATTGCTTAAGGAATCAGTACATCAAGAAGACTCAACTTTTATCACCACATATTCAGCAAATAAAAATCCTGGAAGTTTTTGTTGTTTCTTCTTTGGGGCCACTCCCTGCAGTGCCCAGGGGTCACTCTGGCAGGATTAAGGGGACAGTATGGGGTGTTGGAGAACAAACCTGGGTCAGCTGTGTACAAGCCAAGCATCCTGCCCTATGTCCTCTACTAACTCTCCAGCCTCAACAAGGGATTATTTTAAAATTTTTTTATTTTTACAATTACAAAGATATACAATTAAAAAGTTCATATTTGGGTTTTGGTCATACAGTGTTCCAGCACCCATCCCTCCACCAGTGCCCATCTCCCACCACCAATGTCCCCGGTTCCCTCCCCCCTCCCCCAGCCCTCCTCCATGGCAGGTTCTTTATTTCTTTCAACAAGGAATTATTTTTCAATTCCTTTATCCTAATGTCAGTTAAAAGAGGCCATTGGTAGACGTCAAGGTGAGAGCAATAGGAAAAACACAAGTTCCCTGTTCCTGATACCTATTTTGAAGATGTCTACTAAAAATATTTTGTGCTTGTTGACTCTTTGGCCCTAACAAAAACAAGCTGTCTTCCCCAGCTGATTACCTTTTTCTTTCCATCTTCAATATTAATTCTCTTCATGATGTCCTTTTCTAGAAACCAAAATAAGGATCTGCCTGATTATAAATAATGACCCAGTACGTGGTCCTGGATTAACAGGCACACCAGCTCATGCTCGATGCTTTTCTATTAGTTACTGTGCTATCAGCACAGCTTCTCAGTTGAATCCTGTTCTTAAGTTGGGATCTCCCATCACAGGATCTAATGTGAAAGAAACCAGATGCACCCAGGGCCTCTCTTACTTATCCTCCCTGGCTTGACAAGCCATCAGAGGAGGAAAAACAGTCTCAACATTAAAAAGACTGTGCTAAATAACTTGTAACTAATGCTACTGTTGTGTGGCAAAACTCCAGCTACAGCTGACAAGACTGTAATCAGACTTATTCTAAAGGAGTTTAGCTGGAACTTCTGATATGGGCTTTTAGAACATATAGCCAGCGCATCTTCAGGGCATTCAATATTATTTGAGTCTTAGGGGAAATGCCAAAGGGTCAGGGATCAGGAGAGTTGTTTGAATTTTAAGGTGTCTCAGTTGGTGAAAGCCATGGGGTGGAAGATGGGTACTGCTCAGTGTTACGGTCCAGGATTAGCCTATAGGTGTGCCGTCACATGAGCAAGTAGGCAGGACATACACAGGATTCATCTCCCTTTACCTGTCCATCCAGGCGGTTGGACCATGCCCGCCATGAGCCCATCCCAGCCTGGCACATCTCACACACACACTAGGTTAACTTCCTGGCCTTGCCCACTTTCCACAGCCATCTTCCTTTTGTTTACCTTATCCTGGGTAAAGAGCATCAACCACAGGGTGGGTGGAGGGCTGACACCTATTGATCTCTGTTGGGGGAAATTTAAGACAAACCATTATTCATTTTGCTTCTTACCCTTTCACAGCATACCTGGATGTTTGGTAAGGGACTGATGCCTGCTGTGCTGTGCATGGGCCTGGAGAGTAATTGGCTTGAAAAAGTAATTGTTTGATTGGCACAGGAGAGTGCCAATCACCTGTCAATCATCGGGCTATATTCTAAAGATGGATTCAAGGTCAGAAGCTCTTAGTCTCTGCCATGAGTGTGTAGTCCCAAAAGAGAGGGTGAGGATGTGGCCAGAGGTAGAGCATATGTCTTGCATGTTGAGACCCTGTGGCCCTAAGTGCCACTACCACTACCAGCATGAGAGAGAAATAGAGAAAGAGGGGGAAGGGGGAGAAAGATAGAGTGTGAGAGAGAGAGATTAGGTAAGTCTTCTGCAAACCTCCTTGTGAAGGTACAGGAATGCCTGCTGGACTCAGACTTTGGGATTTTCAGATCTACAGGAAACTCCTGAACTCTCCCCTTTTGATCTCTGCCTCCTGGAGAGCAGTGGCTACCTCAAGTTTCCAAGGAGGTGATTTTAGGGCATTTCTTTGTATGTTTACAATACTAAACCACAGGTGTGGCCTGGAGAGATAGTATAGTAGGTAGGGTGTTTGCCTTGTACACAGCTGGCCTGGGTTGGATTCCTGGCATCCCATATGGTCCCAGGAGTAATCTCTGAGCACTATTGGGTATGGCCCCAGAACAAAACAAAAGCAACACTTAGTCACAAAGCAAGTATAATCATTTCAACAGAAGAAAATTAGTTTTAGTGAGATTTTGGATGATGTCTGCTTTGCAATGATGGATTTCTCTGCCTTCCTGTCACTCTCCTCCCAAGTTTGTGGACAGGCAAGATAATGTAAAGGGAAAATCTCTTTCCTCTCTTTTGCCTACCATTTTCCAAGTATAGAAGCAGTGATAAATGGATAAACTGGCTCTCAGAAGGTAGAAAAACCCCAGAGTTTATATTGTTTGCCAATTCCCACGGTGTCAATATGCCCATTGGGATAGATTTCAAGCTACCATTGGTTCTATAACAAGCTTGAAATAGCCCTGAATAATAGGTCCTGGTGAGTCACAGTAACTGACTATAGGACACTACAGCCTGGAGCAGGGTTCAACACTCATTCTACAGAAATCAGAATAATTCTGCCCTACTGTCTCCAGGGATGCGATAAATATGGACGTGAAGTGTACTGTACAGATATGCTCTTGTGTAGCACTTTATATGTCAAAGGAGTGATAATAATTTTACTCCCCAGAACCAAAGGAATGGAATTGCTGCGTAGTCCTCTATTGAGTGTGCATGTCCTAAGCCCAAAATATCATGTATGTGCTTGTGCCCGTGTGAATGTGTGTGCATGCATGTATGTGAGTGTGTGTTTGTTTTACAGGGCAGGGGTTGATTAGAAACCATACCTTTTCATGGTAACCATGGGATATTAATAGGCTATTAATTTTTTTGCTTAATGGATGCATATATAAATAAATGTCACCACCAGTAGAAAGAACTAGTTCAAGAAATGGGGCAGAAGAATAAAATTGCTAAGGGCGAATGAGGCAATGCAGGGGTTTTGTTCCTATTTCCAAAAAAAAGGAAATGAAGGCTGAGAGAGTAAGAAGTAACTGGGTTGGAGGGGCAAGCTGGGGTCAGTGAGTGACTCCTAAATGCCATGTGGAAACTTGTGAGTCCAGAGAATGTTCCAGACTGACAGAAGCCCCCAACTCATATATGCCACTCCTTCATACCTGAGGCTCTGAGGACTCATCCTGGTTCCTCCTTTCTGATGAGTCAAGGTAGAGTTGAACAAACAATAACTTACTACACTCTAAAGTTTTAACGAAAGAGCTACAATTACTAGGCTCTCTGCCACTGGCACTTGAGAATCCATCTCAATTTCCCCTTTCTTTCTGAAGAGACAGTGATTAAGGATTCGTTCTGCACATAAAACAAGTGATCAATGGCTCCTGGCAGTTGCCATTGTTTCTCCCCACCTCCCCCCCACCAGTAGACAATGTATCTTGGGGAGCTGCCTGGGCCTGAGAAAAATGAGTTTGCCAGACTCAGTTCTATTTTGATTTAGATCACAAATAGCTCAGCTCACTTTTCACATTGGTAACAAGGGAGGGGCCTCATATTCCAAGTTCTGCAATAGGAGAATAAGTCCATCTCCACTGGGAGCGAGAAAGAGGCATCTTTTCTGGGTTAGCATACACTACACTCCGATTTTTATGGTCAAGTGGATATACAGGGTATATTCACTCAGGTTCACCAACTTGCCCCTTTTCTGGAAGTTTAGGGACAGGTGGGCTACAATCTAGAATCTTGGTTCTTGTGGCTCAGGAAGCTGATCCTCACAGGTGGGCATGTGCCCTAGTGAGAGGGTAATGCAGGGTCAGGCCAGGCCTAAAGTGAGGATGAGCCAGATGATACAGCACCAGGTGGGCTGTGAGGGGACAGAATACCTAGAAACAACAAGTGGATGAAAAGACGTCAAGCTGCACATGGCTGACCCCAAATGGTTCAATCTCTGGCACCACATATAGTGCCTTGAATCTTGCCAAGAGTGATCCCTGAGCACTCCTGGTGTGTCCCCAAATCCAAATGATAAAGAAAAGTTGGTGGGCTAAGGCTCAATCTGCCTGACCCATGGGTGTGCTTGGAAGGTCAAGAGCCCAGAAGAAAGGAGGGAAGTGTCAGTCTCCACACAGCCTCCACCATTACTCTGCTAGAGTGACATGTCAAACTAGCAGCTGAGGAGCACCCTCTTAAGAGATAGGAGGTATGAGAAGTAGCCATCTCAGGGTCTTGCTGGCCAAGGCCCTGAGGTGACAGACCTGGGGAGATACGAGCAGGAAGTAGGGGGTGCTTCAGCCTACTATGGGAGGCACATTCCAATCCAGGTCAGTGCCTGGCTCTGCAAAATTCCCAAAAAGGTCTCAAAAAGGTGGGAGGTGGGCAAAGAAGGAAAGCAGACTGTAATCTTCCCTCACTGGGTCACAAGATGCTTACTTGTCCTTGTTCTATTTATCTGGCTATTCTGTCAATGAACATGTGTTGCTTTACCTTTTCATTTGGGGCCAATTAAATTTTTAAAAAAGTTTTGTTGAGAAATGGTCAGACACCCTACCCATTTAGCACGGAATAGTCTTTAGTTCATCAGAGTTGTGTCAATGCCACTGAAACTTTAAAGATTTGTGTCATCCGCTCAGGAAAGTATGCACCAAATAGCAGTTTTACCCATCCATTGACCATCTCTCTCTCTAGGAAATTTCTGTACTTTTTATAGAAATGGACTGGAATACTATCTGGTCTTTTCTGATTCTTTCAAATATTGTTTTCTAGTTTGTCTATGTTGTAGTGTGTATCAGTACTTCACTCCTTTGTATGGCTGAATAATATTCCACTGTAGTGGTAGCACACATTTTATTTATCCATAATTTATATCAACCTCAAACTTCCATGGACACTTGGGTTGATTATGCTATCCTCCTATTCTATCATGAATAATGCTGGTGTGAGCATTCACATGGAGGTTTGTGTGATGACCATTTTTAATGGTCTTGGGTATATGTTTGTAAATGAAATTGCTGGATCATATAGAGTGATTATATTTAAATTCTCTGTGTGCTCATGACTCATTCCTGCTCTGTGCAAGGGATCACTCCTGATAGTTCTCAGGAGATTATATGTGATATTTGGGTTCAAACCAAGCTCAGCCATATGCAAGGCAATATATACTCTATTTGACTTTTGAAGGAACTATCTGAATTTACTGAAGAAACCACCATTTTAAATTTCCACAAGAAATTTGAACTATGATTTCTTTCCATCCTTGCTACCAACTGTTGTTATGAGTGTTTTTATGTCCTCCTGCAATTTATATGGGTATAAGGTGGTATCTCTTTGTGCATTTGGTGGGGAAGCGAGGCCTGGGACATACCTGGTGATACGCAGGATTTAATCCTGGCTTTGCATTCAGGAATCACTCCTGGTGATGTTTAGGCATTAGGGAGCCACTGGGATCCCTGACAATATTAGGGAATGAATTCCCTTCTACCTCAAGGAACAGCCACTGGCAGATAAACCACAACTTCAGCACAGTTCCAAAAAAGCTTTACTTATACAAGTTCTGGTAATACAATGGAAGGTCAGGAGAGCCTCAAACTTCCAATTCCTAACCAGACCCAGACCATGTGCTCAGGTCATCCTAAGCCAAGATGAGCACTAACCTCTTCTTCCCAGCACCTGTTATCCCCCCCCCCAAAGCCCACCAAGCACTTCCTTTGTAGACTGGACTATCTGAAGACCAAAATCAGGCTTCTCATGCAGGGTCCAGGTATGTTCACCAAGCCCAAGTCTTACAGATACTAATTTGCCGGAGCCGAATTTCCACCTTTCAGTTTCCTGCACAAAACACTTGTAAAGATGGGGGAGAATACCTGAGATGAAATGTAACTCAGGATTTAGTACATGGGGGAATAGCGTATATTTTATACCACGAATATCCTATGGCAGATACATATTTCTCCAAACTTCCATGAAGTCGTTTTCCTTACTCCATGGTAGTTCTGGGTGCCTTACCTTTAGAATTACTGAGAGTTAATGTCGCTTGCCAGGAGGCAAAATTAGCATTCCTCTTTATCTAGGAGGGCTATTTACTAAAGGGTGGATCCAATGCAGCCAGGGTCATCCTGGTAAAACTCTGCATTTAAGTTTTCCCTCATGGGGACCTGTGGGTGTTGTGAGAGGAAATACTTTGACCAGCTAACATAGAATTCTTAGTAGGAATATTCTGCCATTCAGAGAGTCATAGATCCAAACTCTCTTCTTTAATTCTGCCCCCAATCTCCTATTTTGATTTGTATGAGAGTTTCAAGCAAAATGTAGATGGCTCTTAGCAGATGTAAATGCTCTGGGCTAGCTGAGTCCTAGGGCTCATTAGAGCATGCCCTCCAACACTCAGGAGACCATATGAGATGCAAGGGATTGAACCTGGCTTGACCACATTTAAGGCAAGCACCTTACCCACTGTAAATTGCTCTGGCCTGTGCAATTTTCTAATGAGGAGTCATGTTGAAGTCCTTTTCATATTTATGACCATTTTTCAATCTTCTTTGAAGAACTGTCTATTAGAAATTATTTGCCTTATTGTAATTGATTATATACATGTCTATTGTTGCAGTATGAATTCTTGATGCAATCTGGAAACTGCATCTTTCATATGAGCTCCAACTATTTTCTTATATTCTGTGGGTTATCATTTAACTTTCTTGATGGTATCTTCTGATATGCAACTGCTTTTTAAGTTTTTGAAATTTTGCTTATCTCTTTTTCCTTGGTTCTTAGTTACCTAGAAACTTTGTGTTGATTTAGCCCTGTGTTTTCTTCAATAATTTTGTAGTTTTAGGTCTTAAATTAGATATTTAATCTGTTTTGAGTTCATTTTTATATATAATCAAAGGAAGATCACAAATTTACTTATTTTTATATGTAGATATTCAGTTGTCTCAGCACCTTTGCTGAAAAGACTATTCTTTGTCTCATTGAATTGTCTAGGCACCTTTGTTAAAAATCAATTGCCCTTGAAGGTATGGATTCCTTTCTAAACTCTCAGTTTCCCGTTGACCTAAAGGTCTACCTATGGCAACACTTTACACCACAGAGTTTTGCCCATGAAGTAAGTTTTGATGTTGTGATGTGCAAGTCCTCCAACTTTTGTTCTTTTAAGGAGTATTTTGTTTCTTCTGGGTCCCTTGAATTGCCATAAGTGTTTTAGGATTTATTTGTTGATTTCATCCCAAAGAAAACCTGCTGGCATTTTGAGAGAGATAGTATTGGCTTTGGAAAGAAATTTAGGGGACTTGCTTGTGTGTGTGTGTGTGAGTGGGGGGGTACATGTAGAGAGCAAGGGTGTGGGGGGAATATTTTGCTCACACCTGGCAGTGCTCAGGGGCTATTTACGGCTCTCTGCTCAGGAATGAATTCTGTTGGTGCTCAGGGAACCACTTGTGGTGTCTGGGATAGAACCAGAGTTGATTGTTTGCAAGGCAAAGTGCCTTATTATACTCATCTCTCCATCCTGGGTATTCACTTTTAAAGAAAGTAGACTTGAAATTAGGAGTTATTATGTAGAAAAAAATGGATTGAATCATCAGTTAGGTGAGCATCAGCTCATGCCTTACCCTGCACAGTGTTCCCCCTCTTTCGGCCTTTCCCTCCCTTTCCTCTCTGCACATTGCACAGATATGTTTCCTGCTCACCTCTCTCCCTTCAACCCTCCTCTGGCACACACATATCCCATGTCTTGCTCAGACGGGTTGTTCTAATAGTGAAGTGTTGATGGAGAAAGAGTTGACTCTGGACAAGCCTGGGTAGGTCACAGTGAGCTTCTCCTGTCTATGGGGCAGCTGCTCCTTTCAGCACCTTTGCCTGGTGCAGCTGCAGGGCACCTGCAACCCTTTAGCAGGATCACCCCTTTTTAATTGGGTCAATCAGGCAGATGAAAAGTAGTATCACATCTTATGTATACATCTTTGGTTACTCCGAGACAGAATTCTTCATCTGTGTGTTAGCCATTTGCACTTCTTCTCCTGAACTATTCTAGCATTTGAGTTGGAAGCAATATGGAGTTGACTATTGATTAGCAGTAGATTCCGTTTAATAGCCTGTTAGTGACTGATCAGAGGTTTGAAACTGATTCAGTGCAGTGCAGTGTGTGTGTGTGTGTGTGTGTGTGTGTGTGTGTGTGTGTGTAGTGATGGTTGTGCTTTTGCTTTTTGGGGGTGCTTTTGTAGGTGGAGATGCAGCCCGAGAGATCTGGCTTCATTCTGCAGTTTGAAGTTGTGATGGCTTATGCCATTTCCTCTTTAAGAAATGCTCATCTTAGCAGAGGAGCCTCCTGCAAAGGACTGTAAGCTCAATCTGTTTCTCAGAATTCTTTCATTTAAGCCTCCTTGCTGACTTCAGATATTGGCAACTCTGTCAACATGTCCTTTACGTGTGCTCAGGCTTCTGATCATTTTGCTTAGAAAAATAGAACCGAACATTGCATGCCCCTGTTGGAGTGAGAAATTGCTTTTTTTGTGTGTCTGTTGCCAATTTCCAGTTAATTACGTATATGTTTGATGAAGGCTAGAAATGAGGCTGGAGGGAGGGAGAATCCTTAGCCTCACTATGGTGTGAACTGATCCCGATACCTAGACTGGACATTGGAAAGAGATGGTCAAAAAAAAATCTTGAAAGGGGCTATTATTGAGCTCTTTTTCTGCAGTTTAGCAAGTCAAATGTTTGTCTGAGTCCTGTGAACAGTTTAATGAATTAACCAAAATGAAAGAGAAGGTTGAAGCTCCTCTAGAGGCCTTCTGTCTGTCATAGCACAGTGGTGATAACCTGGACTTACAGCTGGTATCTGACTTTAGGGTAGGGAGACAGTCTTACAGGACTGAACTCTTCCCCTGTGCAGTCTCCTGACATTTTCTCCAGGTGTATCATGCTGGAACTGAAACTTCAGACCATGCTCGGTTAAGAGAAACAGGTGAGTAAGTCTTTCAGAGCCGCTTTGACTGTGGATCCTTATTCATGCGGATGTACAACCCAGTTCCTTTATGAGAATTCAGGGGTTGGCTCCACTCTGGATGATGTAAGAACTAGAGACTATTTTATGGAATCTTTTTGGCTCATGGACAGGGGATAAGACTCTCTAGGTTCCCTGGCCTTCCATCTCTGAACCATGAGAGCTGAACTTGCAGGTGACAGGATATGTTCTGGGCTGACTAATATCTTTACTCATAGGCCAACTGAAGTCATGAAATGCCTAACTAGGACTTCAGATTAGTCTGATATTGGGACTTTGAAATGTCTCTCAATTTCAAATACATTGGAATAATAGACAAGACATTACAAAAAGAATTCAAATAAAACCACATTAACCAAAATTAATTGTGGGCCAAAGACAACTGTAGAAAATGGCAATGAAGCCACAGACTTAGTGGCTCAGGGACTAGGTGGAAGGTTTGAAATCAGTTGTCATGAGACAACAAAGATTGGAAGCTCAAGACTGGGGACTGCACCCAAAATGACTGGGGAACCAAGGGACTCAGTGTCAGCTCTTCAGAAGGAAATGGAAGAAATGCCAACCATGCCAATCACCTGGCATTCTCCACTTTAGCTCCCACTGTGTCAGTATGAGGAAATATGTCCAATCTAGATATTGCTGGGGCTATAGTAGAAAATATGACAGAAATTTCAGGAGTCATTAAAGGCTGACAGGCTTGTATCTGCCACACCCTTATTTAGAGTTCAACACAAGAAATAGATCTCTTTGGCATAAAACTCTGGCCTGAAGATATGAAAATGGACTATACATGGGAGAGGAATTCCAAAGTAATGATCCAGGGCTAACTAGGGTGTGGCGTCTCCCAATAATTTCTCAGTAGAAAATTCCCTTTCTTCCTTCCCTCCCTTCTTCCCTCCCTCTCTCCTTCTTTCCCTCTTCCTACCTTCCTTCCTTTCTTCTTCAAAATAATTATTGAACATTTGGTATGATTTTGACAGTGTGCTAAACTTCGCACACACAAAACATAATGGTTAGTGTATTTCCCTGCAAAAGAGAAGGAGCCAAAACTTTGGTAGGAAGTATAGACATGCATACATTGGGATGGGGATGTGGCTCAGTGGCCAAGTGAGTATATGGCTTACATATATGAGACCTGGGCTGATGCCAGGTACCACATGCATACACTTTCACACACAGGCATGCACACACAAAGCATACTATTATTTTTGCTCTTTTGATTTTTGGGTACCACCTGTCAATACTCAGGGGTTACTCCTGGCTCTGCACTCAGGAATTATTCCTGAAGGTGTTTGGAGGACGATATGGATGTTGGGAATTGAAACTGGGTTGGCTGCTTGCAAGGAAAATACCCTATCTTCTGCATACTCACATAAGCAAGTATGCTAAACAAAATTACGGGGTCTGTAACATAAATCAGTTTGGTTTTTTCTCCTACTGGAAAACAAAGCAGATGCCCAAATGAGCAACAACTTGTGACAGAATAATTGCCAAAGAAAACTCCTAGTTCAAATGATTGATTGAATCTTATTAAACATTCAAAGAAGAATTAATATTTATCCTTCGTAAAACTTTCAAAATCATGAAGAGGAGTAAATGCTACCAAACATATTTTATGATACAGCGTTACCCTGATCTCCTAACCAGACAAGCATGACACAAAGAAGCCAAACTAAACACCTTTATCTCGGAGTGAATACAGCCTCAGAAACCTTTGAAATCATTTAATCCAGAAATATGTCAAAAGAAACATATACTACGACCAAGTGAAATGTTTCTATGAGTGCAAGTATGGTCCAATATATGTAAATCAACTGGTGTAGTGCATCACATCAACAAAATCAATAGTGAAAGTCATAGAACCATAACAATAGATGCAGAGAAAATATTTGACAAGAGTCAACACTCATTTATGTTAAAAAAACTCTCACTAAACTGGTAATAAAAGGAAAATAATTTAGCATACTAAAGAAAATGTATGAAAAATTCACATCTAACAGTGGTGAAAAACTAAAAGTCCTTATAGTCAGGAACAAGACACTGTGTCCAGTCTTACTACTACTGTTCAGTGAAGTTTTGGAAATCTTGTTGAGAGCTGTTGGAGGACAGGTTTAGCTATTCTGGGAGTTTTGTTGTTTTGCCCACTCCCAGCTTATCAAGCCAAGGTTCATTCTAATGAGACCTCTCTTCTATGTAAACACTGCTAGAGGGTGTGGCAGTTACAGAAGTCATCTTGATTGAATAACTTCTGACTTACACATCTACTAAGACTTCTATGTTTTCTAGATTGGGCACAGCTCCTCTTTATACCCACTGCACCCAACGTGGGACAGTTAGAATTTACCAGGAGACTACCACCCTGGCTACGCTGAGACTATAGGAAGACTATAGGAAGGATCATACTAGTTTGCTCTAAGCAGGCGAGTGTGACCCTTTCAGTACACGAGAACAAGATACTCAGAATCACCCTGGTGCAGATAATAATAAGAAGGACCTTGTGGGTACCATCTAGATTACATGAAGCTCATGAAGTTTAAGATGTATTACTTTATACCAGCCCCTCTCTCCAGTGTTTTACATAAGAGATAATCTTGGTAGAAAGGATTAGACTTTCTACCTTAGAAAGTCTAAGGTAGACTTGGCATAACCAAGTTATTAGACTTGGCATAACTAAGATTATGACTTGGCATAACCAAGATTATGACTTGGCATAACCTTTTTTATACCTGCAATAGGGTGTGGCACTACACTCTGTTTAGAGTTCTTTGTTGACATTACCCTCCTGATTGGATTACTTTGGTGTATATAAGGGGCTGACTTGTGGCCCCTTCGCCTTTGGCTTTGGGCCTTTTAGCTTTCAGCTTTTGGCTCCCTCAGCCTTTCGCTTTTGGCTTTTTGCTCTTTGGCCTTTTGCTCCATCTTCTGGGTAGGACTCAGCTCGGGTGAGATCCTCTCTCTTTGGTGGGAGACTTAGGCTCTTTTGTATGGTCTAAGTTCGGACCAGAGCTAAAGTTTGTTCATTATATTGGAGTGCTGTGGAAGAGCTTTTGTACTATTAAAAGCTATTTTTGGAACTGCACTGGACTCGTGAGTTTTCATTTGTTCTCCCGGCATCCTCGGAGGTAGAAGAGAACCTCTGTCCTGACACTGTCGGGGGACCCTGGCAGCGTTCCCGACAGAGAGCAAGTATACAAAAACAAAAACAAAACAATAAAACTATTAAACAAGCCAAATTAGAAGAGAAGGGAAGCTATCAGTATTTGAAGATGATATAACAAAAATCAAAAGTTTCACCAAAAGCAACTAGAAAAGATACATGAATTATGAAGCAGAAGAATATAAAAAATCAATATGAAGATCAATTGCACATCTTATGTAAGCAATGATTTAGAAGGAAGAGAAATTAAGAAAAAATCTCATTTAGAATTTTATCAAAGAGAATAAAATATCTGGCAGTACGATCAACATAGGAAGTGAAAGATTTATATACTGAAACTGTGATACTACTGACAGAAGTACATAAGAAGAACATAAGCAAATGGAAAGATATTTTGGGTTTGGAGTCGGCGTGATAGCCCAGCAGGTAGGGCGTTTACCTTGCACGTGGCCGGCCTGTGCCGGATCCCCAGCATCCCATATGGTCCCCTGAGCACCGCCAGGAGTAATTCCTGAGTGCAGAGCCAGGAGAAACCCCTGAGCATTGCCAGGTGTGACCCAAAAAAAGCAAAAATAAATAAATAAATAGATAAAAGAAAAGAAAAGAAAGATATTCTGGGTTTGTGGATTGGAAGAATAAATCTTAATATTTCCCACTTAAAGTATATTTAACACAGTTCCTATCCCATTGCCTTCCTCCCAAATAAAATAATTATAAAATGTTTATAGAAGCACACCTCTCTCTCTTTCTCTCTCTCTCTCTCTCTCTCTCTCTCTCTCTCACACACACACACACACACACACACACTCTCTATTAGCCTAAGAATTCCTGAGAGAAAATTAAAAAAAAAGTTTAAGTATCACAATCCTTGACTTCAAACTACACAACAAAATAAAGGTAATTAAAACAGAATGATATTGGAACAGAATTATTAATGCAGACCAGTGGAATATAATAGAGAGCCCAGATATAATCCCATATGCACATGGACATTGAATGAACAACAAGGAAGCCAGCACCATACAATGGAGAAAAGAAAGACTGATCAACAGGGGTTGGGAAAATATGGACATTCACTTGCAAAATAAAAAATAATTTAAATAAGTAATACAAAAATCATTATAGATATCACACAAAATTAACTAAAATGCATTAAAATCGGATATAAGAACAAAAGCTATAAAATGCATAGAAAAATACATTTAATTATTCAGATTATCAGGGATATATTTGGATATTTAATTCCAATGATAAAGATAACAAAAGCAAAAATAAACCAATGAAACTGCATAAAACTAACCACTCCCCTTTTCCCTTTGTACAGTGAAAGGAACTAATACAAACCAAAGGCAAACTAGCAGTTGGGAAAATATATTTGTAGATCATTTTCTCAACAAGGGGCCGATATCCAAAGTATAAAAGAAGAAACAACTCAACAACAAACAATAGATAATTTTCTCAACAAGGGGCCGATACTCAAAATATAACAGAAGAAACAACTCAACAACAAACAATCCAATAAAAACTGTACAACAAGTCTAAGTAGAGATTCCTCCAAAGACACCACACATGGCCCATAAACCTATGGAAAAAGACTCATTGATTTAGTAAGGAAATGGGAATAAAAACTGCCCTGAGGTATCTCCCTGATACCTGTAGGAACCCCATCTATTGAACAGTCTAAAAACACCTATTGGGGAGAATACCAAAAAAGGAACTCTGAGACACATTGCTGGTATAGACTCAATGGATGGCAGTATGGAGATTCCTTAAAAACTGAAAAAGAGAGCTGGGGTGATAGCTCAAAGGAACAGATTGACTACCTGGCAATGGTATCCCCAAGTTTTATCACAGCCCAGCATGGTCCTTCGAGCATTGCTAGGTGTAGTTCTGATGGTCCACAGCTGAGCTGAACATGGCAGGGAGTTGCCCTGAGCACTGCCCAAAACCCCTTTCCCCTCAACGAAAGCAAATGTAAGATGATAGACTGTATGTCCCAACAACACCAATCCTAGCATATGAAAACATTAATTCTCAAAAAATACTTGCGTGTTTATGTACAAATTATTCACAAAATTTAGATAAATAAAAATAAAATTATGACATAATTTAATAGATCAGTGTTACTCATAATAGTCAAAACATAGAATTAACCTAACTGTCCATTGACATTTGGAAGAAGACAATGTAATGTCTATGTGGGATATAAATGGCCAGAGAAGAGCAAATAAACTGTCAAAATCCCACAATATTAAACCTTAGACTTGAGACAAAAATGGTGACTACCAGTCGTAAGGAGCAATTGACTGGAATGAAGGGCTCAATGGTGCTGGCACTGCTGTGAGTGTGCGGTAGAATTTACACACTGATGTAAACCAATGATAAATCCATAAAAGTAGTTAAAAAACAAAAGTAGATTGAAATAGTTTCTTGCTGGGGCTGGAGGTATTCGGTGACGCCGCGGGGTCCCCGACAGTGTCGGACAGGTTGTCTTCTACCTCCGGGCCGGGAAAGATGAAAACTCACGGTCGGTGCAGTTCCAAAAATGGCTTTTAATAGTACAAAAGCTCTTCCCAGCACTCCAATATATGAAAACTTTAGCTCTGGTCGAACTTAATCATACAAAGAGCCTAAGTCTCCCACCAGAGAGGATCTCACCGAGCTGAGTCCTACCCAGAGCAAGCCAGAGCAAAGGCCAAAGCCAGTCCAGGAGCAAACTAGGTAGACCAAAGCAAAGGTGAAGGGGCCTCAGTCACCCCTTTAACTCAAGTAACCCATCGGAGGTTTCAGCCAACAAGAACCCAAACAGTATGCCACACCCTATTGTAGGTATAAAAAAGGTTACAGACTAATCCAGATTATCTCTTATGTAAAACACTGAAGGGGCATTGTAATACATTTCGTACTGTGGTCCCCAGGTCCTTCTTATTATTACTACCAGGGTGTTCTGGATCTTGTTTACTGGGTTACGCTTGAGCAAACTGTTGATCCTTCCTATATCTACCTTTATCCACGTGCCAGGGTGTCTCTTAATCAACTGCCAGGGTAGAGGAGCTGTGCCCAATCTGAAAACTAGTCTTAGTGTGTATAGTCAGTTTTCAATCATGACTTTTAACCCACACCCTCTACAGTGTTTACATAGAAGAAACAGTGAACCTTGCTTAAGTAGATTAGCTGGAGTGAGCAAAACAACAAAACTCCCAGATTAGCTATGTCCTCCAACAAGGTAGGATGGAGATTGTGCTGTTGGCATGTTGCTAATCCCAGTTCCATCTCCGGCATCACACAGGTTCCTCCAGCACTACCAGCAGTGATACTTGAGCACACAGCAGAGCACCACCGGGTGTGCCCCCGCCCAAACAACAACAAACACATCTGGATGAATCATCTGCTGACATACAGGGCTGTTTTCCAGGACTTATTTTATCACTAGATTTCTAGAGCCCAGCAGCCCACATGCTTTGCAGGCAAGTGAGTGTTGTGAGCCTTTCAAGCAGGAACCCATAAAACCCAAGTGCCTTAGAGCTCAGGCTCTTCCCATTTTGGATGACCTGAGTGCCCTAGGGAGGACACCTGACCTCTGATTCATCTGGGTCAGTTTCTCAGCTTTTATGTTCTTTCATCTGTCACCAAGATATGATAGTGTTCACCACTTGCATGGTTCCTAGACTTGCTACTGGGAACATTGACAAAGCTCTTTGAAAGATGGAGATGGAAGACACTGGATTAATTCAAAGCTTTGTTGGTCTTTTGGTTATCCTTACCAGTTAAATTGCTTAACACACATTTGACAGTCTTATCAGAAGTGTCCCCATATGTCCTCTCCCCAGAAGAGTATCTTCAGTGGCTTGACTCTGTTGGGTTCTTTTTTATTGGCAGTGAAAGCACCGTATTAAAGAAGATGCTCATTTTGATGTACTAACTTCTCTTTCAAGGCTCTAGTTCTCATTCATGTGGAAGAAATTGAAGTGTAGAGCACAAATCAGGCATCAGCCTTCCTCTCCAGAGTCACTGAGGGGCCATCAGAGAGCTAAGGGCCAAGAGGGAGCCCAGTCATTCAAAAACAAAGACTTGTGAGCATCGGATTTCGGCATTCATTTGCAGGATATAAAAAAAATAGCATGATACTTTGGGGACGCCGTCCCCCGGCAGACATTCTCTTCACTCTGAGGCGCCGGACTGAAAACTCACGAGTCGGTGCAGTTCCAAAAAGGTTTTTAATAGTACAAAAGCTCTTCCACAGCAATCAATATGAACAACTCTAGCTCTGTCCGACTTAGACCATACAAAGAGCCTAAGTCTCCCCACAAAGAGAGGATCTCACCCGGCTGAGTCCTACCCAGAAGGGGAGCAAAGGCAAGCAAGCCAAGCCGCAGTGAGGCAAACCGACTAAGGCCAAAGTCCTGAGGGGCCCAAGTCAGCCCCCTATACACCAAAGTAATCCAACCGGAGGGTCATCACAAGAACTCTAAACAGAGCCACACCCTTTGGGTATAAACAAAGTTATGCTAAGGTCTAATCCTTTCTACCAAGATTATCTCTTATGTAAAACACTGGAGAGGGCTGGTATAAAGTAATACATCTTAACTTCATACTTCAGTAATCTAGATGACCCCAGGTCCTTCTTATTATTATCTGCACCAGGATTCTGAGTATCTTATTCTCGACTGAAGGGTCACACTCCGCTTAGAGAACTATGATCCTTCCTATAGTCTTCCCTATACTCATAGCCATGTATCTCCTGGTAAATTCTAACTGCCCCACGTTGGAGTGGGTATAAAAGGAGCTGGCCCAATCTAGAAAACATAGAAGTCTAGTAAGTAGAGTTATTCAATCCAGGTGACTTCTATAAATCCACCCCTCAGTGTTTACATGAGAGGTCTCTTGATGAACCTTGCTTAAATAAGATTAAGCTGGGAGTGGGCAAACAACAAAACTCCCGAATAGCTAAACCTGTCCTCTAACATGATGCTAATATCCAAGGTCAGGCAAAACAAGGGTGAGAAGCACTTATCAGTAAGTGGAATCTACCGCAAGTGTGTGGGAGTCAGAGTTAGGTAAGACAGAGAAGTAGTTACTATAATTATTGGAATAATAGCAGCCTAGAACTGAACATTGAGTGTAGGCAAAGGGATATACGTGGTAACCCCTAAATGTATGTATTTCAAGCCACAATGTAAGTAAGAAAAAGAGAGAGAGAGAGAGAGAGAGAGAGAGAGAGAGAGAGAGAGAGAGAGAGAGAGAAGAAAAGTGCCTGCCATAGAGGCAGGCTGGGTGTGGGGGAGGAAATCAGGAGAAATTGGAGGGGCTTCTATAGAAAGCCCCAGTAATGTGCTAATGTGTTTTAAATAAAATTCATGGTGAAATAGCAATCCCATAGTCTCTATCAGGCCCAGCTCACTTCTACTGCGCTTTCCTTCATATTCAGGTGGCATGGAGAGGCCACAGACATTCTGGGATCTGCTAAAGGAGACTTGATTTGGAATATGTCAACTTAACTGCAATTTTCAAGGACCATTTGGAGTATACCAACAAAACAAGTTAGATTTACAGAGTCTCAATTTGTTCTTATATGCAGAAAACGCATGTTTATTTATTTTTCATCCTCCCAAGCAGTGTTCAGGGACCATGGGGGTCCATATTGGGGAATACTCAGCCAAGCTGACTCAGACTGATAGTTGAGTTCTCAGGCCAAGCAATGTTACTCTGCCATGTTGTACTGGGGGCCACTAGGCTCACTTTTGTGGGGATGTTGGGGAGGAGGAACTCATGCTATGCAGTGCCAGGAACTGAATATTGGTTCTTGTGCATGCAAGGCCTGTTGTCCCTATCCTGAGCTACTTCTCGGGCCCAAGGGTACCATCTTTTGTCATCATTATTAAAGAACTATGAGAAAATTCAGGAGAGGATCAGTAGACTGTGAAATGAAAGCAATAAGATAAATGACTAAATCAATAAAATTCTTTACTCCCTGATGTTAGAATTATAACCACAAATTCAGAATCTATTAAAAGAGAAAGTCTAAAAGTAAAAAAAGAGGTTTTGAAATTTATGGAATGATTTTCCTTTTTTGTCCTCTCTTTTTTTTCTTTAAAAAAAAAAAAAAGAAAAACTGGGACTACCCCTAGCAAGTTTAGTAAGCCTGAGAGTAATGCTCAGGGGACTATGTGATGTGATCAAATTCAGAGTCTCACACGTGCTGCCATGGCTCTACTCCTTGATCTACTTCTATTGTCTTCTATTTAGGCCACAATGAGTGGTGTTCTGGGAATATTCCTGGTCCTGTGATCATGAGGGACCTGTGGTGCTTTTGGGATAATATCTGGTGCTAGGATTAAAACCTGGCTTGACTGTATGCAAAGCAAGTGCCTTGCCCCGCTGTACTATCTCTCCATCTGCAGACCATTCTTCCTGTAGCTACTCTCTTTCAGAATGACCCTGCCATTCAGGCTCTCAATCACTATAAACAACACTCCCTCCCTTCCTAAGGTGACTCCTGGTAAAATACACACTGGGAAGAATAACACCCTCTGAGTATCACTGACTTAACTATTTTTAGATGCATCAGAACACAGATTAGCCTTCTTTCTTAAACTGGAAGTTCCCCAAAGCCTGGGTTGAGGGCAATCATCTCTGACCTCCAAGTGGAGAAGAAAACACCTGACTTAAGTACTTTGGGAAATCTGTGTTTAGCTTGCTACTATAAAGTTAAAGACAAAAAAGAATTATTGCACACACAATTTTCCTACATACATATGGGTTAGCAATTCTGCAACTGTTTTCTACATATGCTAGGGTGGAACAAATAAATACCCACATTGTAGATAATGAGAGGCAGACTGTACCATGAGAGAAAAAATTTACAGATCAGAAAATAGGAGAAGGTAGAAAGAATCTTGTGCTGAATTTGACTCTGAGAACAAAACTCATTAATAAAATTATTTAAACATATGTGCTGTATGTACATCTTAAACACATATACACAGTTACAGAAATAAAGATTAGATATAGATAGGCACATAGGTGCTGGCATAGTTGATGTATGTGCATACACTGACAAGCTAAAGAAGAAGCACTCCCAGAAGCAATGAACAATTCACACACACACACACACACACACACACACACACACACACACACACATCTTTGGTTTTTAAAATGCTGCTTTCCACGGAAAGGAATCTGACTTCCTTGTAAAGGTGACTGATTCCCGGGCTGTAATAGGGAAACGACAGTATGATCCAGAAGCATCTTGAAGTGCCAGAAAGTAATCTTTAAATATCTTTTCGCCCACAGGTAGCTATGCTCAGGGATTATTCAAATCTCTGTGTTCAGAGGTCTTTCCTGATAGTACTTAGGGAATCATATGTGATGCCAGGATCAACTGCATACATGGCAATTTCCTTAAGACTGCTACTCTCTCACTGGTGAAAAGCAGGAAGTGCTTTTTTAAAAAGGTGGAATCTTGCTGATGAGCCAAGGGACCAATATGAAAAAAAAATCTCCAATGATTCAAACTAGAATTTTAGCAACAACTTAAATTAGCATAATTTTGGATTATAATGCAAAGACTAAGTGTCAAAGTAAGCGAAAGGTTATTCAAGGTCAGGCAAAATATCCAAGGTCAGGTGAAACATGGATCAGGAGGTCTTTTCAAAGGTGGAAATTATCACAAACGTGTGGGAGTCAGAGGCTAGGTAAGACAGAGAATGGAACAATGTGCTAATAATTGTCAAAAGTTCTAATACCAACCTAGAACTGAGCATTAAATACAGGCAAAAAGATACACATGACAAACTCTTAATGTATGTATTGTAATCCACAATGTGTAAGGGAAAGAAGAGTGAGAGAGTGAGAGAGAGAAAGAGAGAGTGAGAAGAGAGAGAGAGAGAACCTGCCATAGAGGCAGGCTAGGGGAAAGGGGAGGGAATCAGGGACATTGGTGTTGGAAATGGGCACTTGTGGAGGTGAAAGGGTTGGCCACCTGATGGGGTGACTGACTGGGAGCCTCGGAACTCTGCACCTGTCAAGGAAAACTCTGAGAGACCGGATCCATGCAAGAAACAAAGGGTTTACTAATAATTCGAGTATACTTGGGCTCTAAGAATGACCTCAAACAGTCAGTGGCTGAGAGCCCTGAGCCCTTTCAAGGAGGATCTTTTAAAAGAAAATTCCCGCCGCTACAGAAAAGTCCGCACATAACCATCCAATAGACTTAAAGCATTACATCAAGGTCTGTGCTCAGGCAGCCAATCACTTTTCAATAAGTCACTATCACATACCAACCGGGTCACACTCAATACGTGCCGGATTGCAGGTCAGCAACAGCTAGGTACAGGAATGCAAGTCAGACCGGATAACAGGATGTGTGTGGGGGAGGGGTCTCCCAACATCTGCCAGGGTGGGAAACCGGAATTCCTCCTGGGCCTTTTGTTGTAGATGCAGGATGATAGGGTTACTTAGGCCCTAAAATGGTAATTTTCCATGAGTAGGCCTGCCCTGGTTGGGGAGGGGTTGCTGGGTTGCTGTCTTCTTTCATTGGCATGGGAGCTGGAACACTGCATGACTGAAACTCAAATAAGAACATATTATGAACATCTTTGTAATTGTATCTCTCACCGTGGTATAATAAAATATTTTTTAAAATTTTTTAAAAAACAAAGTAAGTGAAAGGTATTAGAAAAATAAATGACTGTGGGAGAAGGACCAGCTCTTTCATATGGAATAATTCCACTAATAAATGTGGCAGGAGTGGGAGAAGTAGAAAATCACCCTTAAGAACACAGTAGTACCACCTGACAATTACTATTCGTGAGTTCTGTGTATGGATAATAAAATTCGGAGATGAAAATTAAAGAGATGAAGAATGTTTTTGCCAAAATTTTCCAAAAATATTCTCCTCTAGACTATTATTTAGATACAAGTGGGGAACTAGAAACTTCCCAGTGGAATTTGAAAAAAATCTGAAACAGAGATTGGACAAAATTGGAGAAACTAGCAAAATTCCATTGAAGTCCATAGTTGAAGTCATAGTACAGCACCAGGACTGATCTCTGAAATTCGATGTTCGTGTTCTAGTATTGGGGCTCAGTGGGGTCTCCAATAGATATTGGAGTTTGGCAGGGTCCCTTAGTGTCGGGGCGCCCTGCTGGGGTCCCCGACAGTGCCGGGAAGCGAAGTTCCCTTCTACCTCCGAGCCGGCGAGGAATGGATGAAAACTCAGGAATCCGATGCAGTTTTAAAAGGCTTTACTTATCACAGGTTCAGGCATACAAATCAGCAAAAGGAAAAGCCTGCTGCTTAGGATTCCAGGCTAGAACCCCAGCCACGTGTAGGCCAAGATGGCGACCACCACGTGTAAAGGAGAAAAAGCTTCCAAGGGGAATGAGCGCTCACAAGGAGAGATCCCACAAAGAAGAAGGCCGGAAAGCCAAAAGCCAAAAAGCCGCAGGAGCCAAAAGCTGAAGGCTGAGGAACCAAAAGGGAAAAGGTGAAGGGGCCTCAAGTCAGCCCCTTATATACACCAAAGTAACCCAATCGGGAGGTTGTCATGCCAACAAAGAACCCTAAACAGAGTGTAGTGCCACACCCTATTGTAGGTATAAACAAAGGTTACACCAAGGACTAATCCCGAGATTATCTCTTATGTAAAACACTGGAGAGAGAGGGGGCTGATATAAAGTAATACATCTTAACTTCATGAGCTTCATGTAATCTAGATGGTACCCACAAGGTCCTTATTATTATCTGCACCAGGGTGATTCTGAGTATCTTGTTCTCATGTACTGAAAGGGTCATACTCGCCTGCTTAGAGCAAAACTAGTATGATCCTTCCTATAGTCTACCTTTAGTCTCAGCGTAGCCAGGGTGGTAGTCTCCTGGTAAATTCTAACTGTCCCACACTGGGTGCAGTGGGTATAAAGAGGAGCTGTGCCCAATCTAGAAAACATAGAAGTCTTAGTAGATGTATAAGTCAGAAGTTATTCAATCAAGGTGACTTCTGTAACTGCCACACCCTCTAGCAGTGTTTACATAGAAGAGAGATCTCATTAGAATGAACATTGGCTTAAATAAGATTAAGCTGGGAGTGAGCAAAACAACAAAACTCCCAGATTAGCTAAACATGTCCTCCAACACCTTAGCACTTTCAGGGCTGACAAGTGTTCTCCCCAGACTGATGGACAGAGGACCAGGACCACAGACTTCTTGGTAGTCAGAGGCTCTTCTTTAATTCCTACTGTCCTCTTCTTTTCCCCCTCTTCCAATTCAAGGCTGCTAGTTATCCCTTCCCAAAAGGTGTGGGTTGGGAGGTGATGGACTTTGATCCTTGAAACAAGGAGAAGGTGTGGCAGCCCTTCTTTCTTGGGACAATCTACCTGCTACCTCCTTCCAGAGATAGAATCTTGCCCTGGGGCTATAGACCTGCCTTGGACAAAGGCATAATCCCATCATGTTATTATTTTCCTTTCCTTTGCTGGTAAATAATCATCTTAATATTATTTCTAGTCATTTTGTCAATAAACAGTAAGAGATACAGACATTTGAGATTAAGTTTAAATGGTGGCTTTTCCTGGGAATATTTTGCTCTATAGTCCAAACTGCAGTCCTCAAGCAAGGTTAGTTTTTATTACTAACCCTAACAGAATCCTAAATCTGTTATCTTTGAGTCATAACAGGGTTTGTTCCATGACCATGTCCTAACTTATTATACTGCTTATGATACTTAACCTGTCCCATGTCAAGGCCAGGGTAACTTACTCATGGCTTAGGGCTGGAGAGATATCACAGCAGGGAGGGTGTTTGCCTTGCACATGGCCGAACTGGGTTTGATTCATTGCATTCCATATGGTCCCTGCGCACCGGCACCGTCAGGAGTAATTCCTGAGTGAAGAACCAGAGGAACCACTGAGCATTGCTGGGTGTGACCCAAAAAAGCAAAAAAAAAAAAAAAAAAAAAGGCTTGCCTTTAGAATCAATCTAAGGGCAACTGAGGTTTAACTTAGGAAATATGATGGATGTCCAGGAGTAAGTATTTCCAGAGTTAATTAACTTCTATGTTACAAATGCAGAGCCTTAACTATCTTCCTGTGTCTATAAAAAAGGATGTTGTTAAATAAGAATATGCAAAGGTCATACAGAGAAGAGAAAAACAGCATTTCACTTACAACATCCAGGGCTGGCAAGTCACTGCACCTGGTTAGGAGAGAGACCCTGCTGAGTAGGACACAGAGGGCTGTAAACAAAAGGTAACCCAACATTCTAGTTACATTTAAGTGGCAATGATAGGAAAGGTTGAGCAGAACTCTGGACTATTTTTGAAAAGTCTTCTGCCTGCCTAAAATCATCTGAGGGGCCGGGAGATGGCTCAGAGGGCTAGAGCTCTGGTGCTACCTGCCTCATGCTGTGTGGCCTCAGGAGCACCATGGGGTGTGGATGAATGATCGTTTTAATTTTTTACACAGGAAGCATAAAAGCACACAAAGCAGTGAGAGCTGACTGTGCTGTCAAAAATTGAAAAGGCAAAGTGTGTAGAGCAATTACAAATTGTTACTTTCCTGGATTTTGTGATACATTATATTTGTCAACTTCACTATATTCATAATTGTGATTTATTTGATACACTTGTCACATTTTTTTACTTAAATCTTGTCATTGGAGGCAGGCATAGAGGGACTGTCTGTCTGGCACACCTGTTAGTTTTCTGCCCCAGTTTTTTTCTGCTCTCCTGGTAGGACAGCTCTAAATGAAACTTTGGTTTTGGCCATATAAGGAGCGTTTCAGAGTGTTTCAAAGTTCCTCCTGCTTCAGTGCTCAAGGTTGCTCCTGAATGTGCTCAGGGGACCATGGATGCAGGGACTTGAACTTGGGTCTCTGCAAGCAAAGCCTGCCCTCCCGTTTGTTACTCACTTTCCCGGGTCCCACAAATTTCTCTCCAGATGATTTTCTCCCTGGGTTCACCCCATCTTCGCCATCTAACACTGACTACAGGGAGCAACCTCCTTATTCTTCCATCAACAGTTTTGGAACAATGTCATGGTAGAGCCTCAGTTAAGCTTCATTACTTGGGGTCTTTAATATTGAGAAAATGGATTTGCTTTTTTGTTCTCCTCCCTCCCTAGCAGTGCAGACGGGGCCAGAAGATTCCTGGGAAACCACCAGTTTCTATAGGCAGTTTGTTTGGAGGCTCTGGTCCCTCTGGCATTCTGCACAGAGCTGATGCTATTGGGGAGCCTAGGACTCTTCCCCACTCCTCCCTGTAGGGCCCAGGGTCACTATTTGGAGCAAGACTCACACTTGAGTCCATTGAGCATCTCCCTAGCCCTGCCTTGATTTTCTTTTACAATGATTATTTTCTCTCAAAGATAGACTTTGAAATTAAAGGGAATAAGAACAATTCTCTCATTCTCCCTAACCCTAACCATTGTACATCCTTTACTCCTTTTTGGTGCATCTCTTTCTTGGGCATAGGGATCTGATTATTGACACTGGTAAATACAATATAAATATATTCTAAGGCTCTATGTGCAAGTTTTATATCCTAGGAACAGCACAATGTGACTCTCCGCATAGGCTTTTGGTTATGTCCATTCTTTTTTTTTTTTTTTTGCTTTTTGGGTCACAACTGGCGATGCTCAGGGGTTACTCCTGGCTCTGCACTCAGGAATTACTCCTGGCGGTGCTCGGGGGACCATATGGGATGCCAGGGATCGAATCCAGCCAGCACATGCTAGCTGAGTGCAAGGCAAATGCCCTACCCGCTGGACTATCGCTCCGACCCTGGTTATGTCCATTTCTGTTGCTGAACGAGTGTCAGAGCTGACTTGCTTATCTCAAATTACTGGATGCAGTGAGGGACTTTATTCTTGGAGTTGTGGTTGTGTGTACTTTTCTGTGTGTGATGTGTCTCTCTAGCAAAACACTAAAGACTAAGAAAGGCAACGAGAAAGCTTCATTAAGCTGGGGAGAGGGTCTGAGGCCAGAACAGAGTCTGACCCATGTTCACTAGGTTTTGAGAAAGAGGGCACTACACAAGTTTTTTGGTTCTAGCAAGGGCCTGGAGTTTAGTTCTTTGTGTGAGTTAAATGGTCTTCTAATTCCAGCATGGGTTCCTGAGAGGACATTTATTTAGCACCAGGAGAAATGAAAATTAATGCAAATGTCTATTAGCCACTAAAGCCCAAGGAAGGACAAGAATGAGACATTGCAGCAGAGAGGAAATGCAATCCATAATAATGGAGCAAACAGCATGTGTGGAGACTCCCAATGAAGACAGAGACTTGCAGGTAATTAAATCAAATCTTTGGCTAGCTGAGAAACAGCTCCAGCAGCGTGCTGAAGTCTACATTGCAGTGGAGGAGGCCAAAGATGCATCAGAGATGAAGGCCTCATCTTCTAAGTCTGCAGTGGCCCAGTGTCTCAAAGGGAATAATTTGTGCTAATTAGTACATGTGAATAATGTGAAGAGCACCAATTCTGCAGGTTTTTCTAAGGTAATGGAATGCAGTTGGTCATTTGTTAATTTGAAAAAGCAATATTTTACCAAGGGAAGCGATTACTCAGCCAATCCTACATTGACAGTTTGTCTTGGAACAGTCCATATATTTTTGAAAGCTATTGCTGACATTCAAATGGCCAGAAATTCTTGGCATGGAAAGAGCAATGGAACATGAGATACACCAGCCCATGAACTCTATAAAAGTCATTTCAATGCTGATTACCCTAAGTTGGTATTATAAATAGTGAAATACCTACTGGAAGAGACAGGACACTAGGGCTACCATTCAGTTCAGAGAGACCTTGGGTCAGAAGATCTAATGCGTGTCATCTATGCTTCCTTAATGCTGATCGTTTCCCATGGGTGCTTCTAAACAAAGCTGAATGTAAACTAACTATAGCCCAAATCTTATGGATTGATGCCTACTAAGACTGACATTTGCTGATGCCAACAATGACCAAATTTCTTCAATTGCAAAAATCACTATGACTTTCATTTGCAAGTATAAACACAGTAAAAGCTAACACCAAAGACTCACCACAAACCTCGATCTATCTCTAGGCATAAGGATGATCCTAAATGCTAATCCTATCCATATAATAACCCTTACATAAGTTAGGGATAAACATACCACTTAGACCAAATTTAATCTTTTGCTCAATACTTCATTTGTCTTTGTTAAATTGAATACAGCAATACTTAACACTTAAGTCCTACACAATGCCTAACCCTAACCTAGTTCAAATCCAAAACCTAACCTTAACCAATTTTTAACCTAAGAAGGGGACTTGAGCCATAGCTCAGCGGGTAGTGTGTTTGCCTTACACGCGGCCAGCCAGGATTCGATCCCTGGCATCCCATATGGTCCCCAAGAACTGTCAGGAGTAATTCCTGAGCTAGGAGCCAGGAGTAAACCCCTAAGTATAGCCAGGTGTGACCCAAAAAAGTAAAAAAAAACTAAGAAGGGACAAGTTTTACAATGTAGTTGGAAATAGTAATGCTAAACTAGAACTGATTACTGAAAGTAAGTCAAGAGATATACATGATAACTTTTCAGTATCTGTATTGCAAACCAGAATCCAGAGAGAGAGAGAGAGAGAGAGAGAGAGATAGATAGATAGATAGATAGATAGATAGATAGATAGATAGATAGATAGATAGATAGATAGATAGATAGATAGATAGATAGATAGATAGAGCGAGTCTGCCACAGAGACAGGTTGTGGGGGAGGGTGGGAGGGAAACATGGCACATTGGTGTTGGGAAATCTACACTGGTGGAGGGATGGGTGTTGAGCACTGTATGACTGAAGCCCATGAACAACTTTGTAATAGTTACATGGTGATTCAATATAATAAAATAAAATTTATAAAAGCATTTACTGATGCCAGAAAATGACCACTTACCCTTAATATCAAGATATATCTATACTAATGGACAATTTAAAAGTATAAATACTGGAAAAGTTAACACCAAAACCATCCAAACCTAACCCTAACAATAAGCCTGTGGTGAAACATAATGCTAATCCTGGTGGTACACTAACCCTTTCCCAAGCTAGGTATAAACCTACTAATTTCCCAAATGTAACAATCATCCAATACCACACTTGCCTTATAAAGTTGATATAGCTATACTTAACACCTTAATGCTATACAATCCCTAACCTGGCCCTAGACCTTATGCTAATATTACCCCTGACCCATATTCAGCCCAACATTTACTGATGCCAAAACTGACTGATTTTTCTAGATTTAAAAATATCTTCATATTTAGCTATCTTTTTTTATATATAAACTCAAAAACCTAAGAACTAAAACCTCCACAAACCTTAACATAATTCTCGCCCTAGTCAAATCCTAGTGCTATTCATATCATTAAATTAACTCTGACTCACTTTGGCAAAACCCAACCATTTTCACAAATTTAAGAATCACATAATACTTCACTTACCTTTTTTAACTTTGAACACAGCTATACTTAACATTTAAACCCTACACTATCCCTAAGCCTTGCATATTTAGAATTAAACCTAGCCCTAATGACCATGATTAGAATTAAAATTAATTAATGATATTAATTTCTATACATATTAGTTAATTCTATACATCGTATTAGATACATCCTTAGTATGCCATTACAGAATTTCTTATCATGAAATGATTATTTTAAAATATGACTATTTTAAAAACAACTATTTTAAAATGTCTAGATTAAAATTAATACCATGTATAGAACTAAACCTAGCCCTAATTCTAATAGTTACCTATCCAAATAATCCTAATCTTTACTGATGCCAAAAATGCCAAAATATCCTTAATACGAAGATTTTTTTTATAAATAAACACAGAAAAAGGTAACACCTAGAACACTCAAACATAACCTTAATCCTAGCTTTGTGGAGAATCATAATACTAATCCTATTATTATACTACTCCTGACCCAAACAGAAGAATTAACATACCAATTAACCCAAATTTATCAGTTGCCCTATACTTAATTGCTTTTTAAAATTTGAAAACAGCAGTAATTCACATAAATGCTACACAATCTCTAAAATTAACTATAACCCTTTTCCTCTTTTCCTAAAACTAAATCTGATCCATACTCAGCCTGACACTTACTAATGCCATAAATGACCAATTATTTCACTATGCTATAGTCATCAACTCTCAGTTGGGAAGTCCTTGTCAATGACAATAGCTGTTTTACTTTGCCACCTGCTCCATTGGGCCTCAGACTCTTCCAGACCCACAGGTTGAATGAGCTTCTTCCCTTACATTATTGCTTAGAATTATGAAACCTTTATCCTATAAGGGCAGCAACCTTGAAAGTCTGGATTTTATTGGATTCCACTGCTTAAGGCAATTGAGCAAGGTCATTTTAACAGTCAGTTCTGAAAATTTTGGATCTCAACAAATGCCTTCTTCCTTCTATTGGGGATCAATCATCCATTTTTTCAGTAGGTAATTTGGACCACAGACATATGAAAACCAGTCATTAGAAAGAATTTCTTACATTCTTTGTGTTAGAGGTTTATAAAGCTGAAAATGATCAGGGGACTCATACATTCACATGCATTAAAATCATGGCCTCTAAATCCACTGAGCTCAAAGATTTTTAGAACAGAAAGTAATTTTCTTTTTCTTTTTTGGGTCTTACCCGGCATTGCTCAGGGGTACTCCTGGTTCTTCACTCAGGAATTACTCCCAGCAGTGCCTGGGGTAATTCCATATGCAATGCGGGGGATAGAACCTCACGTCAGTTGTGTGTAAGGCAAATGCCCTAACCACTGTGTTATCATTCAGTCCCAGTAAAAATTCTTTAAGTGAGTGATTAGAAATAGCAGAAGAGGGCCGGAGCGATGGTCCAGTGGGTAGGGCATTTGTCTTGCATGCAGCCGGCCCATGCCGGCCGGGTTTGATCCCCAGCATCCCATATGGTTCCCTGAGCACCAGCAGGAGTAATTCCCGAGTGCAGAGCCAGAAGAAACCCCTGAGCATTGCCAGGTGTGACCCCCAAAAAAAAGCAAAAAAAAAAAAAGAAAAAGAAATAGCAGAAGACCCATTCTCACTCTCCTACCAGTTTCTTGAACTCAAGCTGAAAGAAGGCAGCAACCCCCTCCCCAGAGCTGGCCTACTCATGGAAAGTTACCAATTTAGGGCCTAAGTGACCTTTTCATCCTGCTATCTGCTAAAGACCCAGAACAAATTCCTGTTAGAGGTTGGGAGACCCCCACCCAGAACCTGCTATCTGGCCTGAATTGCATTCCTGCACGTACGCATAGCCGTTGCTGACCTGCAATCCCGCACATGTGCCTAGCCGTACCAAAAATAGAAAAGAAGTATTGAGTGTGACCCAATTGGTAGTGATGGTAACTTGTTACAAAGTGATTGGCTGCCTGCGCTCAGACCTTGATGTAATGTTTTAAATCTATTGGATGGTTATGTGCAGGCTTCTCTGTAGTGGCGGGAATTATCTCTTAAAAGATCCCCCTGAAAGGGCCTGGGGCTCTTACCCGCTGACTGCTTGTGGTCATGCTATGAGCCCGAGTATACTCGAATAAACCCTTGCTTTTGCATAGGCCCAGTCTCTCAGAGTTTTCCTTGATAGGTGTGGTGTTCCAACCCTTTCAAAGCATCCTGCACTATGGGAAGCATTAAATCATGTATAAAGGTTGTTGGTTCAAACCATACTCAGTGTTTTACAGAGCCATAGCTTAGTCTGATAACATGATTTTACCATTTTGTTCAGAGACTGTAAGATAGAACTAAACCCACAGAAGCTATAGCACTATTCGCTCACACTAGCTGCTTCTGAATTTAAGACCAGCTATTTCTATATAGACATATGTCTGAAGCTGTTTGTTATAAAATCTATCTCCTGATTAAGGTCAACTTTCTATGGGATGTCCTTGTCATTTCATGGATAAGAAGTTCTGTTACGGCATAATCAAAGCAGTTCAGGGATGAGTGATATATACCTTTGAGATTCCTGTATAATGCTGGCTGTGTGGACCAAGTCTCTGTGCTCCACAGTTAGAAAGATCCCAGAGAATCAGCTCCTGGTTGTCCTGGACATTCAGTATTTGTCTCTGTTGAAAACTCCCATACTCAAGTTAGAAATGCGGAGATTATCCAGGTTGAAACTGCAAAGTCCTTTCATGTTTTGGAAATGGAGAATAGGTTTCCCCCTGAGTATCATAAGTTTAGACTCTGCACAGGTGGTATTTCTCCAACACTGATGCATGTCCTTGCAATAAGCAGTGAACAGGAAAGTGCCTTTCACTGACTCATCCTTCCTTCTTACACAGACATGCATGTAAAAAGCAGTTTGCTAAATAGTGACACCATCAACTTTAAGGAGCAAGCCTCTTAATCATTGCATTTTAAGATTACCTTTGGGGGGCTTGTGGGACTCTCACCTGGCAATACTAAGGGGTGAGTCCTACCTCTGTACTCAGGAATTACTCCTATCTGTCCTTGGGAGCCCATATGGGATGCCGGGGATTAGAAAAAAAATCCAGATTGGCTATGTGCAAGGCAAGTACCCTATTTCCTGAACTGTCTCTCTAGTCCCTGTATTTTAAAAAGATCTTGTCAGGAAATGGGAGCAGAGTATAAGGAGCTCTCTTCTCCAGAGGACCTATGGCTTCCTGCTAGCCACCTCCAACACAGGGTCTGCCTTTTCACAAAGGGAAAGAAAACCCACTCTTGAAACTTGATCACTTGATCACTTGAATCCCGTGATTTCATCAATTTGCTCGAGCGGGGCGCCAGTAACATTTCTATTGGACCCTATCACGTGCCAATGTAGCCCAATGGCATCTACTGCTGCCATATTAAGGGCTCTTTCGAGGTCAGGAAAATAGACATTTCTGTTACTGGATTTGGCATATTGAACATGCATCGGACAGCTTGCCAGGCTCTGCCATGCTGGTGCTATATTCTCATTACTTTGTGGGGCTCTCTCAGAGGGGTGGGTAAAATATTTATGGTAATTTGGAGGTAAATCGCGCTGCCATGCAGCGGCTGCGCGTAATGGGGAAAGCTGGTTTCTGCTCTGCCGGGTGTACCTGTGTCTTAGGCTCAAGCATTCCTGGGCTTGAAATACTCTCCTCTGAAGGGCGGGTCTCTGCAGGGTGGGTCCTTATAGGCTGGGTTTCTGACAAGCCGGGCTGGAGACTGGATTAATCTGTGGGCTGGAGACTGGATTAATATGCTGGGTGGAGATCTTACCAGCTGCAGAGTGTGGATTGTGAAGATCGCTGTCAGCAAGGTGTGGGGGTTTCTCTGGGCTCCTCCGAGGCTCCATCGGGATTGTGGACTCGGGTCAGAAGTTGCTGTCGTGGTCCATGGAATGCAGGGGGTTCAATGGGGAAAGCTGGTTTCTGCTCTGCCGGGTGTACCTGTGTCCCTTGATTCAAAGAGAATAGAGAGTTCATGCCTTGAAACTTGCTGAAAGAAAAAGTTTTATTCATGAGTTGGCTTACTTGCAGATATTTTTAACCATATGAGTAAGATGAATCTTTCAATTCGGGACCTTGAGGTTACCACAATGGATGATTTGAAAAATTAAAAACATTCTCTTCCCTTAGCGTCTGCTTTGAAAGGGGAAAACTGAAAGTCAACGCCCTTACAAACTTTCAATTCCTGGAGTAGGTCCTTTTCAAGATGCAGTTGAGATCTAAAATTCTCTCTCTCTGTCAATTTCTTTGAAAAGATTAACTAGAGAACACCTGGAAACTCTCCAAAGGTTTTTCAGAATTTACCCTTATCTTGATGGCATGGAAGTTGAATTATGGATCCACAGTCATTCTTTCTATATAAATTGTACTGAAGAAACAGACTGAACCAAAGAGGAATGTGTTCCTCTTAGATAAAACCCCTCATTTGCATTGGAATTGAAAACACTCTGAGCTTAAAAGTAATGGTGGTCGTTGAAAAGATGCATCTTGATTTTGTGAAGTGGGCTGTAGAAACTTGGCTTCTGCTTAAATGATTGTATCTCTATAAAGAGGAATTTTCATTATTTGTAATCATTAACACCAATGTCAAAGTAAATTGGGCAACCTGGTTGTCTTTTGTGCTCCAGTAAATGATCCCAGAATTTGATGCCATTCTTCAAGCTGAACAGGAGACATGACTTTGAGATATCAAAAAAAAAAAAAAAACAACCCAGCCTCCACATACCTTCATTCTATTATCTTATGTTTATTGTGCTGTAGCACTCATATTGCTGCTGCAAATATTTAGCTCCAGTTGATCCTTAATTAACACAAGGGTGAGAAGTCCAAATCATCTGTAGCTGAAAATATGGTATAATGTTTATCTATCCACATACCAACCTGCTGTTGACCTGAAAGCCTCATTAATCAATAGATAAGAATAAATTTAGAAATGTATCATGCACTTTGTATCATTTATTATTGTAATTTAGACTACATGGTTACAATAGTGTTACCTTTCATGGTTTTGATGAGCAAAGTTATAGAATGTTCCACCACCAAAATGCCCAAATCCCTCTACCACTCTCCCTTAGTCATCTCAAGTTTAATCTTGCCTTTCTTCTCTACCCACCACCCAACACTCTTTGACCATTTCACTTCTGCAAAGGCCAAGAGCTGTTTTTATTCAGTACTGTCTAGTCCCTTATTTAGTTTTTCTGTAGATCACAGACTTACAAGATTCTTTTCCCACTAGCTTATTTCACTTACCACTATGCCTCCAGTTCCTTTCACTTTGCAGCAAACTTCATAATTTCATTTTCATAGCTGTATAGTATTCCATTGTGCGTATCTATTGTAATGTTTTATACCTTTTATCTGTTGTTTGATATTTAGGTTATTTCCAGATTCTGTTCATTAGTGCTGCAATGAACACATATGGGCATATGTCTTTTCAAATTAATGTTTTTGTAATATTGGGGTAGATGCCAAGGATTGGTATTGGAAGGACATGAGGAAGCCTCTATTTTTAGTTTTCTTCAAGGCATCTATTTACAAATCTATCAATAACAATGTCAGGCATACAATGTTTCAATTCCAACCCCACCACCATTGGCCACATCTCTTAGTCAATATCCCAATATTCCTAACCCCTGTGCCCAGTCTACCTCCTTGACAGGCATATTTTAAAGTTTAATTGCTGCAATTTGGGCTCCAGGCATACAGCAGTATTGACTCTAGTATAGATAACTCATCTGTTCAAAACTACCTATGTGTTCAAAACTCTTGCCCGTTGCCCCTTTGTTATTTTCAGACTATCTCTTCTTGTTTCCTGCTTCCATCTATCTCCTTTCCTGGCCTTTCCATAATCTGGGGACAAAGATATTTCCATCTGATACCTTCCATTCTCTTGTTTTATTATTCTAGATATTGTTGAGAAGACTCCATAGTGCTTTCCATACAGACTGAATGAGAAGATATCCCCATTATCTGTGAAGGAAGATGTCTTTAGATTAACATCCCTACCAACACTACTTGTTTAGAGCCTTCTGTTTTATTTTATTTTGGAGCCATACACAGTAGTGTTCAGGGATTTCTTCTGACTCTGTGCTCAGGGATCACTCCTAAAAGGGAATGGGGACCATATGGGATGCTAGGGATTAAACTTTGTTCAGCCACTTGTAAGGAAAGTGCCCTACTAATTGTACTATCTTTCTGGTCCTGGTTTACAGCCTTTTTGATGTCATTCTCACTGGTGTGATATGATGTTTAATTGTTGTTTTGATTCCCTGTTATAAACTGATGATGAACTCTTTTCTACATGCCTACTACTTTCCATATGTTCTCTTTAAGGAGTAGTTTTATACTGTATTCTTAAATTAGATAAAAGGAAAGCTATTAGGAAAACCACAATGGATAGAAAATACATATGTAGTATTATATAAATAGATTCTTAAATCTACATGATCTGCTTATAAGAATAATTTCTGTCTGTCAGTACCTACATCAATGTTGTCCATGAAACAAAACACTGATTCCATGTGTATTATTAACACTAGAAGTAAAGAAATGAAAGCATAGTGTGAAAAAGTAATTTGTATTTATAACTATTCATGTGTTTATAATAAAGGAACACTGACTTTTATTGCAATGCGATTTTTTTTATATCTTTGAAAATATTCATGTAGAGGTGACCTGCACAGACCAAACCCATGTTGTTCAAGGGTCAGTGGCATATGGATATATACGTCCATATTTAAAGATTTATACATAAAAAGAAATGATTTCCTAAGTATTGTTACAAATTTTATTTATGCATTTAAAGATATTAATCTGAAAATATGTCAATAAATTTTTCAATTCAAGGTCTTGAAGTTACCATTATGGATACTACTGAAAATCGAAATCGGTTTCTTGTTTGAGCTATGGATTTGCCAAAGTGAGCCATGGACATAAGAGTCAAGAATGCACTTCCGGGCCAGAGAGATAGCCCAGCGGGTAGGGCTTTTGCCTTGTACATGGCCGGCCTGTGCCGGCCCGGGTTCGATCCCTGGCATCCCATATGGTTCCCGAGCACTGCCAGGAGTAATTCCTGAGCGCAGCGCCAGGAGTAGCCCCTGAGCATCGCAGGGCATGACCCAAAAAGCAAAAAAAAAAAAAATGCACTACACAAATGGAACTTACCGGCCCAGGGTTGACTCAGTGGCAAAAGACCTGCTTTGACTTTAGCCCTGAGCATGGGCAGAGCATATTTGTTTTCTTGGGACAGAGTAGGAGATCTCTGGAGCACTAGCTAGGTGTGTATTGTAAACTCTGCAGCTAAAGCGTGTGTGGCCCCCTCTGTTGGATGACAGGCCTACCTATCTTGGGAGTTTTACTGTTTCATCCACTCACAGTTTAATCTATTTGCATGTTCTTAAGCCAGTGTTCATACCAAAGAGATCTCTCTTCTATGTAAACACTGATGGAGGGTATGGCAGTTACAGAAATCACCTTGACTCTGAATGAGTAACTTCTGACTTATTATAAGACTTCTATGTTATCTAGATTGGGCACAGTTCCTCTTTATACCCACTACACCCAGCGTGGGACAGTTAGAATTTACCAGAAGACTACCACCCTGGCTACAATGAGACTACTGTTTAAGATTATAGGAAGGACCATACTAGTTTGCTCTCTAGCAGGTGAGTGTGACCCTTTCAGTGTACAGAGAACAAGATACTCAGAATCACCCTAGTGCAGATAATATATAAGAAGGACCCTGTGGTCCATCTAGATTACATGAAGCCCATGAAATTAAGATGTATTACCTTATTCCAGAGCCACAGCTGCATCGGCAACACCTGAAGAGACACACTCCAGACCCAACCACTCCAGATCCACAGCTGCGCTGCTCAGCCCCACATGGAAGCAACCCATGGAGCTCCGGAGGGCGGTAAATGACTCGGCCAGCCCCTGCCTGAGTCCAACATAGCTCCAAGGGTTCGCTCACTTGTGTGAGGGAGGGCCACACTGGCCAGACTTTGAGTGGGGATTTGGGCTCCTCCTCCCATTCCTCCACCTCCATATCAGAAGGTGTGACTGCGATCTCCCAACCACCACACCAACAACCTCGGAATAGAGACATTCCAGACTCACAGCTGAGCAGCCTTAGATATTACTGGAAGTTAGGACCAGGTCCTTCCCAGGATCTTTCACATTTATACACTGTATACAGTCTAGGCAGATTCTAGCCATGGCCCATCATCCCGGTGAGCCTAGCAAGAAAGCCAGGGGAGCCCCCTACACTGTGAGGTCACTCTCACAGGCACTCGAGGATGAGAGCCTACTACTGAAAGTGTACCACATACACGGCAGACCCTGGCAAGCTACACATGTTGTATTTGATATGCCAAAAACCAGTAACAATTACAGACCTCATTCTCATGACCTGAAGGAACGGTTTGAGGCTCTTTGTGCTCCTGAAGCGAGCAGATGCCCTTGGGCTATACTTGCTTGTGACAGGATGTATGGAGATGTTACTGGTGCTTGCTCGAGCAAATTGATGAACAACAGGACGACAAGTGATACAAATGATACCTTATACCAGCCCCTTCTCTCTCTCCCCAGTATTTTACATAAGAGATAATCTTGGAAGAAGGGATTAGTCCTTGGCATAATATTTGTTTAGTCTTTTAGTTGGGTTGGCATGACCCTTCTATACTCTTCTACTATTTAGAAGCTGTTTAGGGTTCTTTGTTGACAAGACCCTCCCTGAAGTTAGAATTACTTTTGTGTATATAAGGGGACAAATTTGAGGTACTCTCCCTCTCTTTGGTGGGACTCCTCTCTGGTGGGATCCTCTTTGGTGGGAGAACTTGGACCTACCCTTGGTATGGTCTAAGTTCTGACCAGAGCTAGAGGTCTTCACCACATTGGGTTGTGGTGCTAGAGCTTTATGTACTATTAAAAGTCTTTTGGAACTGCAAAAAACAAAAGGTGGGAAAATGGTGGACTCTGAGCATAGTGCTCAATGTCAAAATGTTTCAAGGATTAATGATTGTTGCAGGACACCTAAAAGCCTAGGCCTCTGCATCTGCCCTGGATTGCCTCCTGCAGGTCACTTCATAGATAGGGGGGTAGTCTGAATGTGGCAGTCTTAACTGACCATGTATTCTGTACTGGCTGGTATAAATATCCTCTCATGCTACCACAATCATTGTGGGACTAGCTAGATCTTACCAGCATATTTGCCTGGCCACGTTGGATCTCTAAGTAATTAGACCAGAGAGAAATGCTGTTTGCCTCCAAGCAAGCAAGCATGGCTCCCTGATAACTCAAAGGCAACTAAAATACAAAACTACTGTGAAGTAGATGAGACTCTTGTGAAGGCTTGGAGAAATATTTAACTGGCATTAGTATTAGTCTTTGGTACAGAGACATGCCATCTCAGAAACCCCCTTCTCTACCCTATAAAGGCAATTCCAGGCAGATCTTGGCTCAAGACATTAGGTGAGGTGCTGGGAGAAATTACCTGAGGGCATTTGTTCCTTCCTGCCAGGGGAAGTTACATTTAGCTTATAGCTTCTCCCAGCTCTGCTAGGAGGCTTTTAATTAGCTCTGGGTCCTTGTAAACAGCCAGAAGGCCTTCTGAAGTTGCTACATTTCTATAGAGCTATTTTCCTGTTTTCATCTCTAGATAGCCCAGCCCAGAATGGGCTGGGCTGGGGAGTTTGGGCGGATTTCTAGCTATAAAATAAGATGCAAGAAGAAAGAAACTCTCTCTCTTTTTCCCCCTTTTGCCATTGTGGCTTCCCTTGGTGTTTTGCTTCTCCGTCCTCTCCATTCTCTGTTGGGCCTCAACATGTAGTGGCAGACATCTTGGCCTACACCTGGCTGGGGCCTAGCTGGGAACCCAGAGTCCAGAGGTTTTTTCCCTGCTCTTTGATTGTATATTGGAACCTGTGATAGTAAAGCCCTTTAAAAACTGCATCGGATTCCTGAGTCTTCATCCATTCCCGCCGGCTTAGGAGGTAGAAGGGAACTCGCTTCCCGACACTGTTGGGAACCTCGGCGCCGTCTCTGACAAATGATAGTTTCCTTTTTAATGTTTTTGCTTACAGATATTTACAGAAAAGAACCTGGCTGCTACAGATTCCTTCTATGATGTTTAATGTTTTGAATTCTCATCACAGTGCTCATTAAAAAAGTTTTCTAATTCAATGAAAAAAGTTTTTCTAATGATTCTGTTCACAGGCTAAGACATTGGAACACAGTAGATTTGAGGTATGGCACTCAATACTCTGAGACTCCTAAACCAGTGCTCACTACAAAAAATTTAATAATTTGCAAAAATGATTTTTCTATAATGTTTCTATTCACAGGAAAGGACACTTTCTCACCTTCATATTTGCCAGCTTTATACTCTGAAACCCTTGATTCATTACCATTTATCACCCCAGATGGGTCATATATACAGCTGTAATATACTGATCAATCAAATGTATGTATGTGTGTGTGTGTGCACACGTGTGGTGGCCACCATCATGCTTGTGATTAATGTTGTCTATGTTATGTCTAAACTACCTTCTCAATTTCTGACCACTACAAACCTCTATTGGATTCATTAGCTCCATCGCTGACCTACTAGACTCATCAATTTTGGATTCATCAATTCTCATACTTATCTCACTGCTCCACCTGTGTTGGAGCTTTTTTATGTTCTCTCCATTCTATACTTGGATTCCTGCCAAACCCCTGATGATCTCTATTTGTGACTAATTATGAAAAGTGTTTGTCTTGCTTAAGATTAAGTGATAGTTATGATTTCCAGTGCCAATGTTCCCTTACTGATGATTCATTGAAAGACATCTGTTCCAGAGTTCCAGAAACCCATTCCAGCATTCCAGGTGCCTGATCCAGTGCTCCAGATGCACATGCCAATGTTCCAGACACCTGTTCCAGTGCTCCAAATACCTGTCTTGTGCTCCAGATGTCCATTCCAATGTTCCAGATTCCTGTTACAGTTCCAGTACTCCTGATAATTCATTGAACTCCTGATGATTGCTCTCCAGAGACTCATTCCAGTTTTCACCAATGTTGCTGTTCCAGAATCAGTTCTTCAGATCTTATTTCAGACACATGACTTTATATAAGACATGGGAGATTGACTCTCACTAATTTAGGGCAATATAGGCTGTAGTCAGTTATGACCAAACAGCCAGAGACATTTTACTATGAACTTTACTCTGTGTTAAAAAATGAATTCGGACATTGAGACAATATATGATATTGCCTTGTGATTGGAATTGTTCCTTTTCTGTATAACTCCTCTGTATGTATTATTTAGAATACTTGTGTTTTTATATTTTTGTAACAGAAAAGGGGGAGTTGTTGGATGACAGGCCTAGCTAACTTGGAAGTTTTTCTGTTTTATCCACTCACAGATTAATCTATTTACATGTTCTTAAGCTAGGGTTCTCTTCTATGTAAACACTGATGGAGGGTATGGCAGTTACAGAAGTCACCTTGACTCTGAATAACTTCTGACTTATTATAAGACTTCTATGTTAACTAGATTGGGCACAGCTCCTCTTTATACCCACTGCACCCAGTGTGGGACAGTTAGAATTTACCAGGAGACTACCACCCTGGCTACATTGAGACTATCGTTTAAGATTATAGGAAGGATCATACTAGTTTGCCTCTAGCAGGTGAGTGTGACCCTTTCAGTGTACAGAGAACAAGATACTCAGAATCACCCTGGTGCAGATAATAAAAAGAAGGACCTTGTGGGTACCATCTAGATTACATGAAGCACATGAAATTAAGATTCATTACCTTATACCAGCCCCATCTCTCTCTCTCTCTCTCTCTCTCTCTCTCTCTCTCTCTCTCTCCAGTGTTTTACATAAAAAGATAACCTGGAAGAAGGGATTAGTCCTTGGCATAATGGTTTGTTTAGACCTCTAGTAGGGGGTGGCACCACCCTTCTACACTCTTATGCTATCTAGAAGCTGTTGAGTTGATCTTTGTTGACAAAACCCTCCCTGTCAACAGTTAGGATTACTTTTGTGTATATAAGGGGACAGATTTGAGGTACTCTCTCTCTCTCTCTCTCTCTCTCTCTCTCTCTCTCTCTGGTGGGACTCCACTCTGGTGGGCTCCTCTCTTTGGTAGGGCTCCTCTCTGGTGGGATCCACTTTGGTGGGAATCTCTCTGGTGGAATCCTCTTTGGTAGGAAACTTGGACCCTCATGTATGGTCTAAGTTCTGACCAGAGCTAGAGGTCTTCCAATATATTGGATTGCAGTTCTAGAGGCTGTACTATAAAAGCCTTTTTGGAACTACCCCGACTTGTGAGTTTTCATCCATTCCCCAGTGGCCTCAGAGGTAGAAGAAAACTTCTGTCCTGATACTGTTGGGGACCTCAGCGGCTCCCTGACACCCCTCAAACACCACAATAAAGTTGTGTACACATCTCAGCCAGGTGTGTAAGTTAGGCCATCTTCCACTGAGTTCTACAGTCAAAATGTTGAACACAACAGCCAAACAAGTGTGATGGTGAGGAGCAGAGTGTGAAAACTGTAACCAGATGTGTGAACTCCAGTAAACACCACAACTGTGAGAGAGCACAATGTGCACCAGAATGTGTGTGCATGTGTGCATGTGTATGACCTCATCATTGCTACAGGAAGAATAGAGTACAGGGAAGAAAAGAAAATCAAAACTGTCCATTGAGTGGGAACCAAGCAGGGTTCCCTGTACATATGCTACTAAACTCTTCCTCCTTCTGATCCTTTGTTGAAATGTATTTTCTGAATCCTCCAAAAATGAGGGTCTGTGAAGCTTTTTGCAACCAAATTTTAATTATTTCAACTTATTTTTCTTGTTACTATTTTAATACCTATTTGAAATGAAGCCATATGCCATCTTGCTTAATACCTAAAAGGTAGACATTGGCTTCACCATTTTGCAGAGAATACAAGCTTTGATCACACATTAGCTAAGGATAAGTTTGATTCCACTTGTGAAGCTTAGAAGTTTTCAAAACTGTTTCTGCCTTCTTTTCTCATAAATCTATACCACGCCATCTTCTACAAAGGTTTTATTCAATGTCTATTTAAGCAACATATCTTCTGTGTTTCTTTCATGGAACCCATCTATGATGGAACACAGGGTTTATTGAATGACCATTATAAGGTACAGCTTATTGAATAGAGAATACAGGCCTTTTTCATTCACTTAAGTCAAAACTCAGCGTAATTCCTCTCTTTTGTTGAACTGACTTTTTAATTGGACAAATTTTTAATAGGCATATCCACTTGTGGTAATGAGAGATAGTATAGGGAATAAAGTCCTGATTTTGCAGATGCTTCCTTGAGTACCACTAGCAATGATCGCTGAGAACAGAGCCAGATGTAAGCCCTGAGAAATATTGGTGCAGCCCCCAAACATACAAAGAAAAAATCCATATGACATTTCTGCACCAAGAGCATGAAGGAAATCTTTTGCAAGGCCATTGCCGGGTTTATGGAGTGGGCTACCCCACTGTGTCAAGGGCGCTGGCCAGCAGCCCCGGCACAAATGGAGGAAACCTAGATCTTGTCAAAATTCATCCCTGACAAAAAAATTAAAAAGGAGAGGGATGGACTTGGGAGAAACTCTGTCTTGCTGCTGCTGAGAAAGGGAAGAAAGACACCAACACAGCAGGGAGTTCTGGAGAGCAGTCCTCTTTTACTGAGCATAACTTAGTCCTTTTATGCATTTCTGGGTAGAGGGAATACAGAGCACAAATAGCATCCTGAGCCATTGCAACAAAGTAGTCAGAAGGCCAGGCACATCCTGTCCTGTACACACAGGTGTTGTTCTCTTGTGGATGTAAGCATTTGGGCTTTAGGAAGTTTTGTTACCTTGAAAACAGCCCACTTTGTGTCCTGCCCGTAGGGCCTTATGGTGGGAAAGAGTCAGGTCCCAAGACTAGCTGCTCAGTGCCCAACACCATTGAAGGTTTGATTTTTGGTTATTCATCTTTCAGACCTCTTGTTTCTGCTATTTAACTATGATTTAAATGTAACTCTTTCTCTTTTTTTTGCAGGGGGAAGTAGAAAAGTTTATTGAAAAGTAGAAGAGGAAGGAAAAAAGAGCTCCTCAAACAGGGAGGAACTTGGTATAGTTCTAAATTCGCACTTTAACTATTTCTTAACAAGAAATTCACTTGATCACTTGATCACTTGGCTTCCCGTTGATCATGGATTTGCTAGAGTGGGACCAGTAACATCTCAATACCTCCTGTCACATGCTAGATAGCCCAAGGGCATCTGCCCACTCCAGGAGCAGGCCTCAAAATCATTCCATCAGTCATGGGAATGAGGTCTATAATTGTTACTGGCTGGATTTAGAGATGACTACAAGAGTATGCTACCATACGGCAGAGCCTGGCAAGCTACCCGTGTCATATTTGATATGCCAAATACCAGTAACAATTATAGACCTCATTCCCATGACCTGATGGAATGGTTTGAGGCTCTTTATGTTCCTGGAGCAAGCAGGTGCTCTTGGGCTCTACTAGCATGAGACAGGACATATGGAGATGTTACTGGTGCCCACTTGAGCAAATTGATGATGAATGGGAAGACAGTGATAGACAGTGATTTGGCATATCAAATATGATACGGTAGCTTGCCAGGCTCTACCGTGCAGGTGGGATACTTTAGTAGTCAACTCAAATTTCGAACATTTATTGATGAAAAGCACGGCCGCTTTGCAGCCGTGCAAGCCAAGCTGTGATCAGCTTTTCTGCTGGGTGGAGCTCTGACGAGAGGGGAGTCTGGATGTGGAAAATGGCAGCCCTCATGGAAAATTTTCCAACAAGAAATTAATAAACCTTTTCTTCCATTCAAACAGACATGAATTTTTTTTCCCTCAGGCATAAGTTATTTCTTTGCCAATGGTCCAAAATTATGAAAAGAAATAACTACGTTTATACAAAGGTCCTTGAAGAGAATTAGTTGAGGAAAAACCTAATAAAAATATTCTTATGGGGACGGGTTTTCAATCTGTTCTCAGGATGCCTGGGGATCCTTCCCTTTGGTTTCTGATAACCCAGTCAGATATTCAACGTTAGGACCAAGGATGTAGTTTGGTGGGCCCTGCGGTGCCAGGATCACCTATAGTACGGATTATCCAAAGGAATGTTCTTTGGTCCTTGTACTACCTCTGCCCCTCCCCAAAGGTTCTTTACTAGAGAATAGTGGGAAGGAGGGAGCAAGATGATACTTGACTTTCTGCCAATAACGAAGTGCTTTAAAAAATTCTTTTTACCAGGTTATACTACTGATTCTCTTCAAGGAGTTTTGCACAAATGCAGCAGTTGGCTCCTGTAATTTATGGACCGTTGTTGGCCCCCAAAATTCATGCCTGAGGGCAAAATTCCATTTGGGGGATTTGGATGAAGGAAAGGTTTAGGGGTCGCTTGGTAGGGTCTGTTCAACATCTTATGTTCACCTAAGGTGAGCAGCCAGGGAAAGGTTCCTGCTCCCAACACTGAGTCACCTTGATCAGTGCAAAAGGGATTGGGTGCTCCAGGGAAGAGGAGGAAGAAAGCAAACAAAGGACAAGCACTCATCTTCAGGAAATGCCGAGGAGTTCCCTGTAAGTTGTCTTCCTGGCTTTCTGTTCCACAGCCAGTCACTTCTACCCTGTTAGGCAAAAGGCTGTGACTCTTAAGGAAGGAAATGCGAGTGAGTAGGTGACTTTGATGCAGGGCTTCGTCCTGGATAAAGGTCGAGTGGGAGAATAAATGCTCCCTCTGTGCCCATACTTCACACTGATGAAAAGAATAAGTCAGCCTGTTTGTTTCTAGCAAAAGGGACATGGCCATGTGACATGTGAAGAAAGAGCCTGCATTTACCTCCTAGATATTTGACCCCATCCTTTTGAGAGCTCCCAGGCATATTTCAAGTCTAAATTCACAGGAGAGTATTTGCAGAGCACACGTCCAGCATTTCGACAGAAACAAGGAAACAACTTGAACTAAGATACATTAAGGAAATCCAATTCTTTGACCTTCATCTATGTCAAGTACAACACCTGCATCTCGGGTGGGTTCTGGATCATGTGACTTGGCACTCATTTTTCTTGTGATTTTTCTTCCCCCCCATGCTGCATGGTAGTTTCTATCAGGCTCCTTCCTACCTGAGGAGTTCCTGGAGGAAGTGCGTGATTAATCTTTTTTTAGACCTATTCACCTAAGTTTGAAGGTAGTTTATTTACAACGTTATCATTCCTGTGAACTCTGAGTCCCCTGATATATGTGAGTACTGAACCAAGGTCCTGGCTGGGAGGAGTGATGGTTTCATTTGAGCTGGAGAAATGAGAGACTTTGGTTTCTGATTAGAAGGTGGAATTCTAGGAATAGTTATTGACAAGGAAGCATGGATATTTGTTTACACATATACCCAGAATCTATGACTGTCTGTGGGTGAGGGTTTGTATGCCCATAAGGTAAAGATTGAGTACTTTTATTCTGAACAAAATTGCATTCATTTAAGGTCACATCTTTTTCAAATTGGTGTTTTTTTAAGCAGAAACTGCATAACAGCACATTTAACAGATAAATAGCTTGGTATTTTAATAACCAAACATTTTAGTAACCAAATGTACCCATTCAATTTTAGTAACCAAATATATTCATTCCATTTTAGTAACCAAATGTACACATTCAATATTTGTCAGACATTCAGTCAATGAAAGCAAAGATGTATTTGACTAAGTTTCAAGCTGTTTTTGCATCCAGTTTATTTCTATATTTTCATATTGATGTTGTACCGTATTAAGAAAAATGAGGTGCAAATAGTCCAGTGATTGCAAATTGTATGTTTTCTGTCAGCTTAGTATACAATCCCCTAATACTCTTCTATGAAAAGACAAGACAGAGAAACTGTATTCTGATGGCTGGGCAAGAATAAAGTCACCTGGAAATTCCACATTGGTGTTTTCCTTAATGTTTTATCTTGTAACATAATACATTTGTATGTCAACATTTCTCATAAAAATTTGTGAAAGGCATTATTTTAAAAAAGGAAATCTAACTCAACTATGAGAGCTCCAGGTCACAATTAGTGCTCAGTACTTCACTGTGAATAACTTTGTAAATTACGTTGCTTTAATAGAATTTAATTTTAAAAAAGAAATTTAGGGCCAGAACAATAGTGCAGTGGGTAGAATGTTTGCCTTCACACGACTAGCCCAGATTTGATCCCCCACCCCACCCCGGGAGTAAGTGCTGAGTAAGCAGTGGGAAGTAAATCCTGAGCACTGTTGGGTTTGCCCCCAAACAAACAAAAAACAAAGGAGATTTAAAAGTTCTGGACCTTGAAAATGCAGCTCATACATATATTCTACTGCTTCTTTGCCTTTTGAAACAAGCACCCTTAGATCACAAGAAGGCTTGAAAACTGGTTGTAACAGGTATCTAGAAAAGCTGGAGAGAAGTCGGTATTTGACTTTGACTACTAAGCTGGTAAGGAGAGCATTATATCCCTTTTGTTGCCGAGGTCAGTATTTGACTTTGGCGGCTGGTATGGAGAGCGTTGGCCCTTTTGTTGCCCTGGCAGGCATCACCAGCCCCTAGCTCAAAAACAGCCCTTAATCCAGAGTCCAAAGAAGTGCAGAAACAAACTGCAAGAGAAATCTGTTTGTTCTTGTCTAATAAGGCAATGAAGAACTTCTTCAGGCAGACATAGAGATAGACAGACAGACATACAGACAGACAGACAGACAGACAGACAGACAGACAGACAGGCAGGCAGGCAGGCAGGCAGGCAGACAGACAGACAGATGGACGGACAGACAGACAGACAGACACAGAGAGGGAAAGTAGAAATCTCTGGAATTTCCCCTTTCCTCCAAGTTTAATCTCTAAGCAAATTTGTGCCAACAGACATCAGCAGACAATGTCTGATCTCCTTTTATCAAAGACTTGGGGTTCTAAGAGTATTCACCAAATCTCCATCAATTTTCTTTCTCTCTATCTCTCCCTCCAGCCCCATACAATAGTAAGAAGTTCAGCTGGGGGGTAAACTAGGGACTGGAGCCCATGCATCGCCTGTGTGAAGCTCTGGCCTCATTCCCCAGCACTGCAGCTATAAGAAAGTCATGTCAGGCATGAAAAGTAGAGCTCTAGCCTTCAGTTTGAAGAGCCCAAGGAGCCAGAAAGCATAGGGAGATAGAGAGGTGAATGGAGAGAGAATGGCAGTGAAAGGACTAATCTCATTAAGTGTGCATGAATTTCAGGGCTCACTTTGGACCTGCACATGGAAGAATCTGACCTAAACATAATATCACAGGCTCAGAAATGTGAGTAATATGGTAAATCACCTCTAGTTCTGTGACTGCCTCTAGCACCCCGGCAGAATAGATCTAAACAACCCAGCAAATTCTTTGAAACCTGAGCTAATCAGTAACTACAGCCTACAGAAGACCGGAGAGTTTGCAGCCTGAAACAAACTTAAGTAACCAACTACCACAAACAAACAAAAATCAGCGTTCTTTTTAGGATTCACATAAAATTAAAGTATTTGCATGAAAGTCAAACTTATTTGTTTATTGATTTTTTGCGGGGTAGTCATACCCCATAATACTCAGGAATTACTCCTGGCAGTGCTCTGGAGAACATATGAGATGCGGGGATTGAACCAGGACTGGCTGCGTGGAAGGCAAACACCCTATGCACTGTCCTACTGCTCTGGACCCAGTCAAACTTATTTAATATTTGAAGAACCAAGAAAATTTTAATTTTTTTCTGGCTCTTTAGAGAAAAGTTAATCAACACTCTAACTCTAAGAAGGCGTGAGTGTTAGACTCATTAGTCCCTTCAAAGCAGTTAATATAGTGATGCTTTAAGAAGTAACATTAGGAGTCAGGCAAAAGCCCCTTGAGTGGCAAAGCATCACTCTACCTTCATATCAAATCATCAGGCCCACTCTCATCCAGGCACTGGCCCCAGGAATTGAAGAAGCCTCTATCCACGTAAAAAGACAAGAAATGAGGCAGTCTTTAAATTAATGGAAAGTCTCAGCAAAGAAGTAAAAGACAGAAAAGAACCGAAAGACAACTAAGAGAGGAGAAATACAGTGTATCTTAAAACCAAGAATAAACATACCAGGTACACTCCACAGCAGAATAGACAAAAAACCAGTTAACTTGATGACACAGATCAATGGAAATGATAAACTTTGAAACATGAAAAAATGATTGAAAAGAAATATTAATCTATAGGGCAACACAAAAATGTGACTCAGTCAAAATGAGAGATATTTGTAAACATTAAGTCAAACTTTACATGTAGGAGAAAGCTGTGTTTTCTTGAGGAATTAGTATGCTGTTGCTAAGGACAGTGGGGAAAATGGCATGAAAAGTCTTGTATGTATCCACTAGTTCTCTTTCTTCCATTTCTTCCTTCAGGACCAATATTTCCTTAGTGAGTTTCAGTCTTGTTGATCTATCCATAGTTGATAGGGCAGTGTTGAAGTCTCCAACTATTGTGTTACTGTTAATGTCTTCTTTGAGGTCTCTTAGCAGTAGTTTTATGTATTTTGCTTGCCCCTCATTGGGTGCATATATGTTAAGTAGTGTAATTTCTTCCTGGTATACATATCCCTTAATTAATAAGAAATGGCCTTCGTTGTCCCTTCTAATCTTTTTTCAGCCTGAAGTCTATTTATCTGATACTAGTATAGCCACACCAGCCTTTTTGTAGGAGTCGTTTGCGTGGAGAATGGTCTTCCAACCTTTGACTTTGAGTCTGTGTTTGTTCTGATTATTCAGATGTGTTTCTTGTAGGCAGCAGAATGTTGGGTTCAACTTTTTTAATCCATTTTGTCACTCTGTGTCTCTTAATTGGTGCATTTAGACCATTGAGAGAGATTATTGTCATTGGATTTTGTGCCATCTTTCTGTTTGTGCTTGTTGTGCTTTTTGGGTTTGGTCATATTACAGTAGACCCTTCAGTCCTTCTTTTAAAGTTGGTTTTGAGTACATGAAGTTCCTGAGTTTTTGCTTATCCATGAAGTTCCTTCATATCTGAATCTGAGTCTGGCCGGGTACAGAATTCTTGGTGAGGCCTGCAGTTCATTGAGCCTTTTCACAATATCCCACCATTGTTTTCGGGCTCGGAGTGTTTGATCAGAGAAGTCTGCTGTAAATCTTAGGGATGTTTCCTTTGTATGTGATTTCCTTCTTTGATCTTGCTGCTTTCAGTACTCTATCTCTATAGTTTTTGTCATTCTAATTAAGATGTGTCTTGGAGTATTATTGTTGGGGTTTTCTTTTAGCTGGTATCCTACGGGCCTCCTGGATCTTGAGGCAAGAGTTCTTTAGTTCCGGGAACTTCTTAGCAATTATGGCTTTGACAGCTTCTTCTTCATCAGGGTTTTCTTCTTGCCCTTCTGGGACCCCAATGATCTGTATGTTGTTTCTTCTGGCTTCATCCCGATTATCTCTTGTTGTCTGTTCGGTAATTGTGAGTCTTTTTTTCCATCTTCTTTTTGTTGTGTAGAGAATCTTTGGAACTCGTCTTCGAGATCACTAATTCTTTCTACAGTAGCTATTATTCTGCTATGGTGGCCTTCCACTGTGTTTTTCATTTCATTTACCTCATTTTTAATATCTGTCATTTCCATTTGCATTTTCCTAACTTATTCTCTCATGTCCTCTTTTATTTTATTGATTTTTCATTAAATTACTTCTTTGCGTTCCTTATGCATCCTTAACAATTCTTTCCAAAATTCCTTATCAGAGAGGTTATACAACTCATCAGTATTGCTTGGCTCATCTGGACTAGTGACTTCACTCACTGAGCTTGATGGAATTTTGCGTTGCTTTACCATTATGACTATTGTAGGTTGCAAATGCGAGTTATTGGGTGACTAGATAGTACAGTTAGTAGGTGTCTGGGCTGTTTGCAGAGTTTGGGTGGGTGGCAAGGAGTGTAGGACCAAAGGTTCACTGGTACCTCATGCAAAATAGATAATAAGAGGATTGTGCGGACGCACTAGTGTCCACGTGGTTTTTAGTTTTGGGATTTGGGTGTAGGGTTCTGGCCTGTTCCCTGGGGCTGATTGTGTCCGCTGAGATGCAAGAATCACACACACACACACACACACACACCTGTGGAGGAGGCTGCAATCATTCCCAGAAGCACAAGGCCCAAGGGGTCGGGGGTGGAACCAAGGCCGTTTGCCTCAGTTCCCGTTGATGGAAGTTCCGGCTGTTGCCTGGGGCTGATTAGGTCCTGAGATGCAAGGATAACACACACACACACACACACACACACACACACCACCTGTGGGGGAGGCTGCAATCATTCCCAGAAGTGCAGGGCCCAAGGCGACAATGGGGAAAATGAATCACATCACTGCATATCACTGTTATTTTGGCTACCAAGAATCTAAGTTCTATTTCAGATAGAGTCACAACAGAAAATTTCCAGATAGTTTTGACCTTTATTTCCATTGAAAATAAAAGGAAAAAAAATAAAAGAGATTAAAAACTGAAAAAGAAGGGACCGAGCAATAGCCCATCAGGTAGGGCGTTTGCCTTGCACACGGTCGGCCCATGCTGGCCCAGGTTCAATTCCCAGCATCCCATATGGTCTCCCGAGCACCGCCAGGTGTAATTCCTGAGTGCAGAGCCAGGAGGAATCCCTGAGCATTGCCGGGTGTGACCCAAAAAGCAAAAAAAAAAAAAATAAAAAAAACCTGAAAAAGAAGCAAAACTGTCACACTTAGCAGGTGACATGAATCTCTTCATAGGAAAATGAATGGAATATAAAAATATGCTATGACTTACGATGCCTTTAGCAAGACTGATGATGATAAAGTCACATGCAAAAATAATCGCAGTCCTAAATATTAGCAATGACTATTAGATGAAGTTTGAGCTATCCAGTATAATTTAGAGGACTGTAATAATACTACCTAAGTTTAACTTTAAGGAAATACATGAAAAGACTTTCAAAGTAAAAAGTATAAATATTTTTAGGTATAATATTTAGGAGAAATAATATTATATTATGTTCACTTTGAGTTTCAATTCTTGAACCAACCTTTCATTCCTATATAAAGCCATCATTATTAAGAATATTAACTTTTCATGTAATTCAGGATTGAGTTTGTCACATTTTTTATTAGCAATTTTGTCCTTATATTTATAAGTGTATATATATATATATATATATACATCACTATATATGATATATATATATATATATCACTATCTTCCCGTTCATCATCTATTTGATAGAGCGGGTACCAGTAATATCTCCATATGTCCTGTTTCATGCTAGTAGAACTTAAAGACATCTGCTTGATCCAGGAACATAAAGAGCCTCAAACCATTGTATTAGGTCATGGGAATGACCTAATATAAATGTTACTGGTATTTGGCATATCAAATACAACACTAGCAGCTTGCCAGGCTTGCCGTGTGGGTGGCATACTCTTGTAGTCACCTCTAAATAAACATTTATTGATGAACCGGCGCAGCCGCTAGTGGCCACACGAGCCGGGCTGTGATAGTCTGGTCTGCTGGGTGGAGTTGTGGAGGAGAGGGAAGTCTGGATGTGGAAAATGGTGGCCGCCATGGAGTAGGGGTCGTCTGGCTTGTTGTGAGGCTCTGCTGGGGTGGCAGGCCAGGGCTAGAACCCGCCATGCCTACCGGGTGCCTCATAAGCAGCTGGGCACAGGGAGAGCAAGTAGCAGCTCTGCCCCATGTCTAAGATCAAGTGTAGTGTATATATATATATATATATATATATATATATATATATATATATATATATATATGTTTTTATATGCTGTTCTTACAAATTCCAAGTTTGGTTACAGAATTTCCAATTATATGGTTTGGGAAAATTTCTATCTTTTACTATTTGCCCAAAAAAGTTATATATGATTGACTTTCTTATTTAAGTATTTGGTAAAGTTAACCTGAGAAACTTACTGGTCTTTTCACTGTAGAATTACTATTTGTTTTTTGTTTTTTTAATTTTTTATTATTCTACCGTGAGACATACAATTACAAAGGTGTTCACAATTGGTTCTTGGTAATACACTATTCCAGCACCCATCCCTCCACCAGTGCCCCATTTCCACCACCAATGTACCCCACCCCTCCCACCCACCCTCAGGCTGCCTCAACAGCAGGTAGCCCTGTTTCCTCTCTTTCTCTCTCTGCCTCTCTCTCTGTCTCTGCATCTCTCTCCCTCTTGTTTTACACATTGTGGCTAGCCATGCAGATATTTAGAGTTTGTCACTTAAGTCTCTTTTGTATATTAAATGATGAGTTTTAATCTGCCAGTACCATTTCACACATTTAGTAAAACACTGGTATCTATTTATATACTATTAATGAATGCAGTCATTCTATATCTGTCCTTTTCCTTCTGACTAATTTCACTCAGCATGATAGTCTCCATGTCCATCCATTTCCAGGTAAATTTCATCTTTTCTGACAGCTGCATAGTATTCCATAGTGTAGATGAACCACAGTTTCTTTAGCCAGTCCTCTGTTCTCGGGCATTTAGGTTGTTTCAGATTCTAGCTATAGTGAATAGCGCAGAGAAGAATAAAGAAGTACAGATAGTGTTTCTGCTGTGTGTTTTTCGGTCTCTCGGGTATATTCCTAGGAGTGCTATTGCGGGATCAAATGGGAGCTCAATATCTAGTTTTCGGAGGAATGCCCATATTGTTTTCCAAAAGAGCTGGACCAGTCGGCACTCCCACCAACAGTGGATGAGAGTCCCTTTTTCCCCACATCCACGCCAGCACCGGTTGTTCTTGCTGTGTTGGATGTGTGCCAGTCTCTGTGGTGTGAGATGGTACCTTATTGTTGTTTTGATTTGCATCTCCCTGATGATTAAAGATGAAGAGCACTTTTCATATGCCTTTTGGCCATTCGAATTTCTTCTTTTTTGGAAGCTTCTGTTCATTTCTTCTCCCCATTTTTTGATGGGGGTGGCTGTTTTTTTCTTGTGAAGGGCTACCAGTGCCTGATATATCCTGGATATTAACCCCTTGTCAGATGGGTATTGGGTGAATATCCTTTCCCACTCTGTGGATTTTCTTTGAATCTTGGTCACCATTTCTTTTGAGGTGCAGAAGCTTTTCAATTTTATATAATCCATTTGTTTATCTTTGCTTCCATTTGCTTGGTCAGTGGTGTGTAGTCTTTAAAAATACTTTTTAGTTTCGATGTCATAGAGCATTTATCCTATGTTTTCTTTGATGTATCTTATAGATTCATGTCTGATGTTGAGATCTATAATCCATTTTGATCTGACTTTTGTGCATGGCATTAAAAGGAGGTCTAAGTTCATTTTTTCACACGTAGCTGCCCAGTTTTCCCAGCACCATTTGTTGAAGAGGCTTTCTTTGCTCCACTTAATATTTTTTGCTTTTTTGTCGAAGATTAAAGTGGTTGTATATTTGAGAGTGTGTTTCAGGATATTCAGTTCTATTCCATAGGTCTACGGGTCTGTCTCTACCAATACCACACTGTCTTAATTACAACTGCCCTGTAGTAGAGCTTGAGGTTGGGGAAAGTGATACCTCCCATCTTCTTTTTCCCAAGGATTGCTTTAGCTATTCATGGGGGTTTATTATTCCATACAAATTTCAGGAGTGTTTGTTCAATTTCTTTGAAGAACATCATGTGTATCTTTATAGGGACCACATTGAATCTGTATAAAGCTCTAGGGAGTATTACCATTTTGATAATGCTGATCCTTCCAATCCATGAGCAAGGAATGTGTCTCCATTTCCTCAGGTCTTCTTTTATTTCCTGAAGTAACGTTTTGTAGTTTTCTTTGTAGAGATCCTTTACATTCTTTGTCAAACTGATTCCTAGGTATTTGATTTTCTGCAGTGCAATTGTGAATGGGATAGTTTCTTTAATGTCCCTTTCTTCTCTTTCGCTGTTTGCATATAGGAAGGCCATTGACTTTTGAGTATTGATTTTGTACCCCGCCACTCTACTATAGGAATGTATTATTTCTAGGAGCCTCTTGGTAGAAAGTTTCGGGTTTTCCAGGTATGGTATCATGTCATCTGCAAATAGTTACAACTTGGCTTCTTCCCTTCCTATCTGGATGCCCTTAATGTCTTTTTCTTCCCTGATTGCTATGGCAAGTACTTCCAATACTCTATTGAATAGAAGTGGTGAGAGTGGGCAGCCTTGACTTGTCCCTGATCTTAAGGGGAAAGCTTTCAATTTTTCCCCGTTGAGAATGATGCTCGCTGTGGGCTTATAGTAGATGGCCTGGATTATCTTGAGGAAGGTTCCTTCAATCCCCATTTTACGGAGAGCTTTTATCATGAACTGGTGTTGAATCTTGTCAAATGCCTTCTCTGCATCTATTGATATGAGCATATGGTTTTTATTTTTCTTTTGTTGATATGATGTATTATGTTGATTGACTTGCGGACGTTGAACCATCCTTGCATTCCCGGGATGAATCCCACTTGGTCATGGTGTATAATCTTTTTGATGACTCTTTGGATTCTATTTGCTAGTATTTTGTTGAAGATCTTAGCATCTGTATTCATCAGGGAGATTGGTCTGTAGTTTTCCTTTTTTGTGACATCTCTGTCTGCTTTGGGTATCAGGGTGATATGTGCCTCGTAAAAGCTATTTGGGAGGGTTTCTGTTTCTTCAATTTGCTGGAAGAGCTTAAAAATAATTGGGAGTAGGTCTTCTTTAAAAGTTTTGTAGAATTCACTGGTGAATCCATCTGGACCTGGGCTTTTGTGTTTGGGAAGACTTTTTGATTACCAATTCTATCTCAGTATAGAGATAACAAAACCTATCGATGTGATAGGTTTGTTGAGGTATTCCAAATCTTCTTGTTGCAGACTTGGGAGGCTATAGGAATTCAGGAATTTGTCAATTTCTACTAGGTTCTCTTGTTTCGTGGCATACAGGCTCTCATAGTAATCTCTGATGATCTTTTGTATATCTGTGGTTTCTGTTGTGATGTCCCTGTTTTCATTTCTGATTCTATTTATTTGGGTTCTCTCTTTTCCTTTTCTTACAAGTCTTGATAGTGGTTTGTCAATCTTGTTTATTTTTTCAAAGAACCAGCTTTTGGTTTTGTTGATCTTCTGGATTGTTTTTTTGACATTCCATCTCACTGATTTCTGCTCTAAGTTTTATTATTTCTTTCTTTCTGCTTCGGTTGGGCTCCTTTTTGTTGATCACTCTCTAAGATCTTAAGTTGTGAGGTCAGCCTGTTTGTGATGGCCTTTTCTTCTTTTCTGATGAATGCTTGAAGAGCCATGAACTTGCCTCTTAACACTGCCTTTGCTGTATCCCACAAGTTCTGGTAATTTGTGTCTTCAGTCTCATTTGTTTCCAGGAACCTTTGGATTTCCTCTTTGATTTCTTTTTATGACTTGCTGGTTGTTCAGCAGTGAGCTGTTTAGTTTCCAGGTACTTGGTATTGGTCTCCGTTTTTTGTGTATAATTAACTTCCATTTTCAGCGCATCATGGTCAGAATAAATAGTTGGCACAATTTCTATCTTCTTGATTTTATGGAGGTATGATTTATGGCTCAGCATGTTATCTAGTTTTGTGTATGTTCCATGTGCACTGGAGAAGAAAGTGTATTCAGCTTTTTGGGGATGAAATGCCCTGTATATGTCTACCAGCCCTCTTTCTTCCATCTCTTCTTTTTAGGGCCTGTATTTCCTTGGTAAGTTTCAATCTTGTTGCTCTATCCAGCGTTGATAGAGCAGTGTTGAAGTCTCCAACTACAATTGTGTTGCTGTCAATGTCTTCTTTGAAGTCTATTAGTAGTTGTTTTAGGTATTTTGCTGGCCCCTCGTTGGGTGCATATATGTTTAATAGTGTGATTTCTTCCTGATATATGCATCCCTTGACTATTAAGAAGTGACCTTCATTGTCCCTTCTGACCTTCTTCAGCCTGAAGTCTATGTTGTCAGATACCAGTATGGCTACCCCAGCCCTTTTGGATGGGTTGTTTGAGTGAAGGATTGTTTTCCAGCCTTTTTATTTTGAGCTTGTCTTTGCTCCAATTGTTCAGGTGTGTTTCTTGAAGGCAGCAGAATGTCAGATTCAGTTCTTTGATCCATTTTGCCACTCTGTGTCTCTTAACTGGTGCATTTAGACCATTGACATTGAGAGAGATTATTGTCATGGGATTTTGTGCCATCTTTCTGTATAAATTGGTTGTTCTTTTGGGTTATGTATCGTCTTAGAGTAGATCTTTCAGTCCTTCTTTTAAGGTTGGTTTTGATTTTACAAAGTTCCTAAGCTGTTGTTTATCCAAGAAGTTGTATATCTGTCCTTCAAATCTGAGTGAGAGTTTAGCCGGATAAAGAATTCTTGCTGAGGCATTCATTTCATTAAGTTTTTTTTACTATATCCCACCACTGCCTTCGGGCTTGGAGGGTGTCTTCTGAGAAGTCTGCTGAAAGTCAAATGGATGCTCCTTTGTATACAACTTCCTTCTTTGATCTTGCTGCTGACTCTGTCTATGGCATCCTTTATTTTGACTAGGATGTGTCTTGGGGTCTTTCTATTGGGGCCTCTTCTTGCTGGTACGTGTCGGGCTTCTTGGATCTGGATGCCTTCATCCCTTAACTCGGGAAACTTTTCAGCCAGGATGTTTTTAACTGTTTTAATTTCCTTGGGGTTACTTTTCTGTCCCTCTGGGACTCTGATAATTCTTATATTGTTCTTCCTGGCTTCATCCCATTGTTCTCTGTTCCATTGCTGATCCATTTTCTGGTCTTTTTTCATCTCTTGTAGTTCTCTGAGTGCTTTCTGCAGCTCATCTTCAGTCTCACTGATTCTCTCTTCCGCTGCTGTCATCCTACTGTTGAGAGCCCCTATTGTGTTTTTTTATTTCATCTACTGAGTTTTTAAGTGTGGATATTTCTACTTGCATGGTTCTCATTTCTGCTCTCATTTCCTAGTTTATTGACTGCCCTTTCAACTGCTTCGTTTATGTTCTCCTGTATTTTATTGGACATCTGCTCCATTTTTTTCATTGATCTCCTTAAGCATCCTACCATTTTCTTCTCTAAATTCATTATCAGAGAGATCATGCACATCTGCATTCTTTTTTGAGTCTTCAGGGTTGATTCCTTCATCTGTTCTTCAAACTGGGGATCTGCGTTGTTTCCCCATGGTGTTGGGGTGTTCAGGGATAGATTACTCTAGTGTACTGTTTCTTTTTTCTTGAGGGTATTACCTTCCCTTGGTGTTGAATTTCCTAGTATTTGTATTAATAAGTGGCCACGTGAGCAGCCGCCCGTCTGGCCAGCTGCACACCCCAGGGAGAGTACCTGAGGCAGAGATAGGCCCATGTGAGAGTTCAAAATGTCCGTTTACTTCCGCTTCCTCTCGGACTTCTGGGGGTTGTAGTTCCACCTTTTGCCGAGGCCTGGGGCTCTACCAGGACCCCAGGCTCCCGCCCGGCCAGCCACACACCCCAGGGAGAATACCTGAGGTGGAGCTAGAATTACTATTTGTACCTTTGTTTATATCAGGTCTTTTTTTTTCTTTTTTGAGTCACACCCAGGGATGCTCAGGGGCTACTCCTGGCTCTTCACTCAGGAATTACTCCTGGCAGTTCTTGGGGTTACCATATGGGATGCCAGGAATCGAACCCGGGTTGGCCACTTGCAAGGCAAATGCCCTGCCTGGTGTGCTATCACTCCAGCCCCCATATCAGGTCTTTTGACATCTTACTGACATGAAATTGTTTACGATATCCCTGCTCCACCCTGTACCATGTCAATAGCAAGGCCATTTCTGGTCCCCAACATGACAAATGTAAGTGACCCCAGTGAACTACAGTAAGAGCTTCTCCCTGTGACTATATAATTAAGTGTATAAAAATCACCACAACAATGAATAGAAGAGAAAGTTGAAAACAGTGTTAAGGGGACTCTAAAGTTTATGTCCTACTGTATGCAGATTCCTTTTTCTTTCTTTTTTGGGTCACACCTGGCAATGCTCAGGGGTTAATCCTGGCTCTGTACTCATGAATCACTCCTCCTGGCAGTGCTCTGGGGATCATATGGGATGCCAGGCATCAAACCCGAGTTGGCCGTGTGCAAGGTAAGCACCCTACCCGCTACACTGTCACTCCAGTCCAGTTCTTTCCTTTTTATGGTACCTTTGTTCTGAAAATCAACCCATGTCTCCAGTTCTGAATCCAATCTATACCTCTTTAGCCCATCACATTCCCAGAGCTCTGTTTGCAAAATTCTCTGCAAATTTGCTGTCCAGCTGAAGCCAACTGAGCAGAAATGTGTGGTGGGAGTGATGATGGCAATCATTACATCCTTTCTTCCTCCCTCACAGTGCTGACAATCATGTGCTGACTATTGCCCAAAGATTGATGATGACTTTCTCAAATATTTTGTTTAGTTTGAGAGTTGTTTACAACAGCAAGGATAGTATGACAGCAGCTAATCCCTCATGATCAGAAGCAAAAGTCTCACTGACTTATTCTTGATTTATTGAACCTATTGCTAAAGTAGCAGGAAGTCCAATAAACCCAACTGCTGTGCCTTTCCCCTACCTTAAAATTAGTCAAAAGCATATGTTAGGGTTATGGACATACAGTGGTAAAGTATACTCCTTGCATGCATGAGACCTGGGTTCAAAAGAAAAGGAAAAAGGATAAAACTTTTGTGAGTATAATATTAAGGAATAAGAACATAAATTTTGTGTAATTAATAACACTCTCCTAATAAATTCTGTTATGAAAGTGCAAGCTAGCATTTAAGCTTGAATGTTGAATTTGGCACAGTAATTATTAAAACTCTTTCAAGGTAGAATTTTAAAGAGGCAGGCCCTCAGCTCTCTATAGATTGAGTATTGGAAATTGTTTTTTTTCTCATTTGGAAGCATTGATTTTTTCCCCCTGCCTGGGTTTTTATGTGATGCTTTGATTGACAGAATTGCCTTAGGATGGCAGTCCATTGTATTTCATTCCTTATCATCTAGAAACATCTTGATTCAGAACTCAGAATCATTGATTGATGACTGTTTTTCTGAGCATTGGGATGGATTGTTTTGGCTTGTTTTAACTTTTAACCTCTATGAGAGAGAGAGAGAGATTATTTCAGGGGTTAATTTTGTAACTTTGTGGCCTTTTATTCAGATCTATAATTGCTAGCTTTGTTCTCTAGGCAAATGCTAAATGAAATTAATCTTTTCAAACACCATATTCCACCACATAAGAGCCATACTGTTACTTAAACCAATACCAGCACATTTACTTAAAAACAACAGCATCACGGGAATAGGCTGCCAAATCATGACACATGTTTGTCCTTGAATTCAAAAATTGAGATTGCAAAGGAGTAAAGGGAAGTATTAGGGGAAGGAAGAAACGAGCTAGAGGTGACATAAGGGTCTTGAATACTTTGGTGGTGGTGAAGGTGTCATAGTCACTTTGTTCTTGTACAAAACAGTAAATGGAACCACCTTACTTAAACTACGCTAAAAATAATTTTTGAAGCTTCATGTAATGGTTACACCCCCACTTTTCGGCCAAGAAAGGGGCATTCAATCTCAGATGATTATGCAGTGGGATGAGGCAATTCTTCTTGGTGACGGTTTCCGAAAGCTGAGAACTTCCAGTCCTCATTCTGCCTCGGTCACCTGCATCCAGGCAGACAGCTTCAGGATTCCATGTTCCAGATTTGATTCTGACAAGCTCTGCACATTGTTTGACTTTCCATTTGCCAAAAATAACTGAGAACAAAGACTATAGAAGCAAAAATGCTTGTGGTATCGCCACATAGTCTCACTGGTTCTGCTTTCCCTCTCCCAGTGCTTTACTGGGTTGTGAACAATATCCTCAGCCTCTTATTAGCCCCTCGCCTTAGACTGGGTCTAATTCATAGATCATCTCTCATAATAGTACTTTCCCCTGCATGATGGGAGAAATAAAGAGTATATAGGAATCATGTTATATTTGAATATGCTCTTCAACTATCATTTAATATGCCATTAAAATATTTCTTAAATCACTGCTTTGTTCATATCGGATCAAATTTTCTGTGCTTTCTATTCTTCTTGGAATATTTAAGCTACATTTGTTAAAAAGCAACTCTAGTCCAGAGTTTGTCTCTTGGTAATCTGTTTGAATTAAAGATGTTTTGCTGTATTTTAATTTTAGGACAGAGTGGGCATTTTCCCTTGGTTTTAGTGCAATTTAGATTTATTAAGTGGTTGTGCAAAGAAATTGTGCTTTTCATTAATTTCAAAGTTGCTCTTAGGTAATGTTCAGAATCTATTGATGAAATATTTTGGTTTTATCTGCTTTTCTAATTTAGTGTTTCCTGATGCCAGATAAGAATATGAGAAGCTCAGGTCTCAAGCTCCCCTGGTAACCTATGTCATTGAATTGGGCCATAGACTTAAATTTTGTTTAATATGAAAAACACTGGAATAGGCATATTAAGCAATTTCTTTATTTCCATACTCAAGATTAAATGATCTCTCAGACCTGATCCATCTGCCCTTGGGAGGCTTAAGTGACCTGGCCTCACCAGGGAGTCATCATTTCTCTGGTTGCGTCTATATTCCTCTATCCCCTAGTCCTTCTGGGATTCCTTCTACCTGTAATACTTTACAGAACTTTTCCTTTAAACGAACAAAAAAGTTTAATATATACATAAGTATGTATAAATAAATATATATTTATATATAAATATATACATTAATATATACTATATGAATACATTTATATATTTTATATACATATATATATATATATATATATATATATATATATATATATATATATATATAAACTCCAGACCCACAGCTGCACAGTTTGGCCCCCATGTGGAAGCAATCCATGGAGCTCGGAGGGTGGTAAAGGACTCGGCCAGCTCCTGGCTGAGTCCAACATAACTACAAGGGTTCGCTCACATGTGCGGGGAAGGGGCCACACTGGCCTGACTTGGAGCAATGATTTGGGCTCCTCCTCCCATTGCTCCACCTCCATGCCAGCAATCCCAGAAGATAGGCACTCCAGACCCACAGCTCCATTGGCGCACAGCTGCAGAGTGACTGTGCAGCATTCTTAGATAGTACTGGATGTTAGGATCATGTAATTCCCAGGATCTTTCACATTTATACACTCTATAGAATTTTAGACAGGTTCTAGCTATGGCCTGTCATCCCAGTGAGCCTAACAAGAAGCCAGAGGAAACCCCATACCATGAGGGCAGTCATTCTCAATATCCAGACTTCACAGCTCCTCAGAGCTCCACCCAAGAGAAAATCTGATCTTTCCCTATTAAGTTTCATCAGTAAATGCTCGAGATGGAGAGCCTTTTTACTGAGATTATATCACCTACATGGCAGAGCCTGGCAAGCTACTCATGTTTTATTTGATATGCCAAAAACCAGTAACAATTATGGACCTCATTCCCATGACCTGAAAGAATGGTTTGAGACTCTTTCTGTTCCTGGTACAAGCAGATGCCCTTGGGCTACACTTGCTTGTGACAGAACTTATGGAAATGTTACTGGTGCCTGCTCCTGCAAATCGATGAACAACAGGAAGACAAATGATACGAGTGACGTGATATAAACTATATGAATTGGACTATGTATATTGGACTATATATATATAACTTCCAACAAGACTTGGCAACTATCTTTAACTTCCCACCTGCCAAGAGAGAAAGAGATAAATAGAACAAGAATAATAAAATTTAGTCCTTGTAAGAATTCACAAAAGACGTTTTTTAAAGAAATCTTCCCAATAGCTCTAGGAAAAAAAGGGGAAAAGCAACATTATTTGTAGCATTATCCTGAGAAAGAAATGGAGTTTGTGACCATCTTGAACAAAATTTTATGGACTGTCAAAAATAGGAGAGCTTAACAATGAGCAAAGGGGTTCTGTAATTTACATCACTAAATTCTATTTCTCTAATGAACTTTGGTCTAAATCCTGTGACTCGAGTCCTTTCAGCAATCCCAATTTTAACATACTGAGACAGACTCAGGAGTCAAGTGCTTGCCCAGGCTCTGGCTTCCTGATCTTCAAACTTCTACTTCCTAGGGTAGAGTTAATCATTCATGCTTCCAAAAAGTTGTTCCTCAAGTGCCACTCAGAGGTGGCATTTGAACTGGCCTTCAAAGCTCGAGAAGAATATTATCTTTAAATTCATATCTCTGAGTCTAGATGTGTGTTCAGCTGCCTGGCACACATCTTTATTATGCTGACCCCAAATAACTGCTGACCTGTTTATTAGATTTTCTACCCCAAACTGATTGGTCCCCTAGCCTTGCTCATCTCAATGAAATGAGCTTCATTTTTTCCCCAATGGTTGAGTTTTTCTCTTCTAAATCTATTCCTCTCATCTTTTTGGGAGTCAAGGTTACACTTTATATATTCAAAAGTAGGTTATTTCTGTACAAGATCTGGATTTTTGAAGTGGCCATGAGAAGGATGAGGCAACTAATAACCAGATTTAAAGAAGAGAGCTAAAGGAAGATGGTTATTTTACATGTGTAAGAAGATCCAGCTTTGTTTGCTTGTACTCAGAGCTTTAAATAAATCTACATTTTATAGGGATCAATCTATATGCAGATCCAAGTCACCTCCCCTGTGTGCTCTCTCACAGTTTATCTTATCTGACTTTGCAACACTAACCCTTGGCTCGGGGCTCTTCTGTTTTCCTGCTCATTGAATAGAGCAGCTACAGGATGGTGAGTGGCGTACCTGAAACCCAGCAGTGATTAGCTGCTAGTCTCAGCCACAGACTGGACCCCCAGCTGACCTGCCTGGATATTCTTGCACCTGAAGCTCCTCTGAGGTTTCTGTGGTGAGTACATTTGGGACATGCTTGTGGAGAGATTGACCAACACTCAACAGAACTTCATTTTCTATTATTTTATTTTACTATTAATTGAATAGTAATTGAATCACACCATGAGGGCTGCCATTTTCAACATCTGAACTTCACAGCTGGTCAGAGCTCCACCAAACAGAAGAGCTGATCACAAGCCCTGCTCGTCAGAGTCCCACCCTACAGCAGTCTATTTCAAGCCCAGGTATGCCTGATCCAGAGACTCAGATACCCAGGGCAGTGTTGCTACCAGCTCTCCCTGTGCCCAGCTGATCGTGAGACATCCAGGAGGGAAGGTGGGTTCTAGTTTGGCCCACCATCCCATCAGAGCCTCACAAGAAGTCATAGAGCACCCCCCACACCATGAGGGCCTCCATTTTCAACATTCGGACTCCACAGCTTGTCAGAGCTTCACCTATCAGAAAAGCTGATCTTTCCCCATCTTGTGTGGCTGCTTTGTGACCAGGCAGTCTGTTGGGCGCACTGATTCCGCCCCGCCACTTTGCCTCCGGCTGTGCAGGGCCTGTGCCCCGCGCAGAGTCCTGCGTGGCGTGTTGGGTTTTCTCCAACAGCATGTTCGTCAGATCGAAGCCGTACGAGCTCGTCAGCTCGTATGACCTGTGCCGACCAATGGGAAGCAGAAACGTCAATTTGCTCCAGCCAATGGGAAACCGACATGCCAAACAGCACTGTATAAAAGCAGCTTACTGTAGGTCTGGGTCCTTTCGCCATCCAAAGTTGAAACTAAAGAGCTCCAGTAAAGTGTGTTCTAAGAAGAATCCTGTTGTGGTCGCTCTTCATCACGAGTGGTTGAGGGCGCTCTCACAGCAGTCATTAATAAATGCACGAGAGGAGAAGCTACTACAAAAGTATCCCACCTGCCCAGCAGAGCCTGGCAAGCTACCTGTGTCGTATTTGATATGCCCAAAACTTGTAACAATTATAGACCTCATTCCCATGACCTGAAGGAATGGTTTGAGACTCTTCATGTTCCTGGAGTGAGCAAATGACCTTGGGCTACACTAGCATGTGACAGGATGTATGGAGATGTTACTGGTGCCTGCTCAAGCAAATCTATGAACAACGGGAGACAAGTGATACAAATGAAGTGATTAATTGAAAGCTAATCCCAGGAGCTTCAAAGTTCCTCCTGAAATTCTCAGTCAGGCCAGTGGCCTCGTGGCAGAGTACAAAGGTGCTGTTGGCCTGGCAGAGTTCTAGAACCTCAGGGATGCACCTGGCATTGGCGGGGTTGTTAGATGGTGCCAGGGGAGGGAATCGAGGTCAGTCATGTGACCGAAAGAGCCTAATCCCTTATGCTATCTCTTTGGGCCTGGGACTCCTGCCTCTAAAATAGAGGGTAGGCCCCTCCTTCCAGGCAGATGCTTGACAGTCCAGCTGGATCAGCATGGCAATAAAATTTCTCTTAGGTTTGTAGTCTCCTTTCCTCTTCGTTATCTTTACTATATGGGAGCATATTTTCAGAGTAAGATGAAAGTGCACATACATACCTATATCTAGATATAGCAAAAGTGTGTTCATGGGTAAAATAAAATGAATCTCTGCTCAGGGGAGCAGTACAGGGGCTGAGAACAAATGCCTTATCAGGCCTGATTGCAAGTTACCTCCGGGCTTGTACGCTCTGGTGGGATCCAGTAACATTGAGCCCTGTGCCCTAGGTGCAGCCAGGCCTTTGTGTGGCTAATCACAACAGCAACAATGAGAGGGGAGTAGCAAAACCAGGCAATGAGGCTTTCTGAGGAGGCTGTTAGCATAACAGTGGTGATTATTTGGTTTATTACACCTGGGAGTGCAGGGACCCAACACCTCCCTCCTGTCTGCTCTGATTCCATGTAGGCCAATCATGCTTAGCCTGGGGTACTCAGGGGCCCCCAGAACCATTCCTTGTGATGCTGGGTGGGGAGGGGGTTATGTGGCACTAGGGATCAAACTCTGGTTCTTGCATCAGAAAGCACGTGCTCCACCAGCTGAGTCATCTGCCCAATTCTAATAGCAGCTGCTGAAAAAAATTAATGTGGCAACCATGTCTGGGGACCCCAAGAAAGCCCCAAAAAGGAGCTTGGACTCACCACCAATCTGGTTTATGTGGAAAGTTAAAGTGAGATGCTATGAGTAAAAGTACCCTAAGCCGGTTAGACAAATAAGAAACACGCCAGTAGATGTCAACACAGTTTGTCTTTGAAACAGTTCAACAACTGATGCTGAGTATTTGGAAATGCAAGAAAGATCCTGGTAAGGGCTGAAAGGAGAGACCTAGAAATCAAGATGAGGAAACTTGGAACGGATGCTGAGGAGAAGGCCTTTTCCCATCTGATTGAGTGGGTTTTGAATTGCTTATTTACATGGCAAAACTACTGTTTCCTCTAGACTCATTTGAGTCCTGTATGGGGGAAAATAAAAACACTGGAGGAAGTGGAGTTGTGCTTTGACACACTCGAGCACGTTCCTAAGGCATCTTTACCTTCTTATGCCAGAGAGCATTTATCATTCTGTGGTCCGGCGCTGATAAAGCCGAGCAGAAGGTGCACAGTGCAGGAAACGGCCACGTGACGCAGAGGACTCGGCAAGCATTAATAAGCAGGCATTCCATTTGTTCTAAACCCCTCAAGCTTCAACAATTTTTTATGCCCAGAAGCAAAGGCAACATTTTCCTTTTTTTTTTTTTTTTCAGAAGAACTGAATCTGTGTTTCAGGAATCCTGGCTAGAAAAGCTTTTATCCTACAAGGAACAAAGTGACAAACTTTCTAATTTAGTTCAAATTCCTGTAACTTACGAGCCAGCTCAAAAAAATCTTGGTACAGCGCCTGGTACCAGAGTGTGGAGCCCGCTGGCCTGACAACTATTCTGAGGGGTAACAAGGCAGGCAGACTCCTAATGAACGGCCTCGCATACGCAGCTGAGTACCTTGCCTTGTCACCAAGGGGAAGAGGCAACCAGATCTTCCTCAACTGTGTCCCCTCTCTGAGCATATTGTGTGGGGCTCAAACACTGCCCCAGAACAGGTGTGGGGCCAGAACAATAGTATAGCAGGTAGGGCACTTGCCTTGTACACAGCTCACCCGGGTTCAATCCCTGACACCCAGAGCCCACGAGGTTTGATTCCTGAGTGCAGGGCAAGGGAGCAGCCCCTGCGCATCAAAGAGACTGTGGTCGGAGAGAAGCCAGCCAGGTGTCCCAGCCTCCACAGTCCAGGGTTCCCACTGCCCTTAGTTTTTCAGGCAGCCAAACCTCAAGGACCCTGAAGTTTTTTGTGACGCACAAAATTCGCATCACAAAAAATGGGGTGTTTGTGATGCACAGGGACATCACACAAACAATAGACAAACACGATTTTATCTTGCTTTATTTTATTTTTTGCTTTTTTGGTTCACCCCCCCAATGCTCAGGGGTTACTCCTGGCTCTGCACTCAGGCATTACTTCTTGTGGTGCTCAGGGGACCATATGGGATACCGGTGATTGAACCCAGGTCACGTGCAAGGCTAATGCTGTATCTGCTGTGCTATTGCTCCAGCCCCCAACAAACAAGATTTTAATACAAACAAAAAAACACTTCCAGATTCACGGAGGGCATGACAGTGACCAGTGACAGATCCACAGGTTCATGGTGGCGTTGGTTTCCCATAGTGACAATTCTGAGTTTAGGGGTGGGTGGACACAACAAATACTTCTTGACTCGTCACTGAACAAATACTGGGCAAATCTGAGTGCCGTTGAACAAAAGAAATCAAACTCTTTTTGCAGAAAACGGTTGCTTGTATGGATGTCATTTTTGAAGGCAGGAGTTTTTTGGTTAGGCCAAAGGATTCTACTCAAGCATGGAAGTACAAACCGGACATTCCTCACCGGCTGCTGCTCCGGCATGAGGGTCCCTGAGGTTTGGCTGCCTGAAAGACTAAGGGCAGCAGGAGCCCGGACTGTGGAGGCTGGGACACCTGGCTGGCTTTTCTCTACCACAAACAGTCTCTTTGATGTGACCTTGAGCAGAAGCTTTCTGATTTGTGCACCGCTTCTCAGATAGATGGGGTGGAGCTTCCCATGGCACCCGAATCCTCAAAGTCTGACTGCATAAGGGAAATTTCAAGTCTCCCTTTGCTCACAACCTGAAGCATTCTCGTGTTGCCTGAGATTTTTGCTCTTCTTTCTTACAACATCCCTTCCCTGTTCTGGTCTGTGCCCTCCCAGTGCAGCAGACAGGGGGGCCAGAGTGCCCTCTTCTGTCTCTCTGATGCCCTTTGCATGGTTGGCTACACCTCACATTATATACCCTGAAGGTGAAAGACACCCAACAGCTGGACCTGCTCTACTATAGTCTCAGCTACTGGAATCATCCCAGTTCCAGAAATGTTAAAGCAGACAAAGGTAATAATAAGCAGCAGAAGATGATGCAAAATAGCCTTGAACCTAGCCTAGTCGATATAGGAGAGCTTATAATTGAAGGTGCCCAAAAAGCTGCTGGGGCTTTTACCACACTGCTGCGTTACTGCAGCCTGGGGATTGTGTGGTTGAAAAGTCTCCCAAATGTCAGCAGAAGGGCTATGGGGCTGAGAGTCCAGATTGCCCACTTTCACCCTGAGCTCTGGCACTTGACTGCATGGTCTAAAGCAACATTACCCGACTCTGTAATTTAGTTTGAGTCCGGAAAAAAAAAAAGAGATGGGAAGAGTAATTGCTTCCTAGGTTGTTGGAAGAAGTAATTGAAGGCTAGTCTGTTGTTCGTGAATCCCAACCAGGCACTAGTGAAGTTCCCCTCAGTGACACCAGACGTGGTCATGAGCTTGATGCCTGCTGCCCTCTAGGAAAGGCGTGCTTGGAGATCAAGTCGCGGAGCCTGCCTCAGCAGTGGCAGTGCCTGTTCGATGCATCTTTGCCCAAGAAACAAATTGGTTGTCTGCAGCTGAACATTAGCCGCAATTTGCCTTTTTGTCCATGACAGCCTCCCTTTCCCTGGCCACATGACGCTCTTGCACAAAAAGGAAGGTAATGAACACCCACTGGAGTTAGGCAGAGGCCTCCCAGAACTATGCCTTTAATTCCTGGCAACGGGAAGAAAGTCTTTATCTTCCCAGCCTGTAAACTTGTGTTTATTAATAAGAACAAGAGTAGATGCTAGAAATAAATGAGTGCAAAGACCTCATTTTTGTTCCCTGTTGCTGCAGCCCAACTTTCTCCAGACTTTGCTGATGGGAAGGCAGATGATGACCTTGAGCTACTCCGCAACCCAGATAAGACCGTCTAAGACAAAAGGACTGTACCTGCTTTGACAAATGGGACTGACCTTCCTGTCGGGGTAACACATTGGGGTTTGAACAAAGTCTGTATAGGGTGGGAGATGATATATGGCTGAAAGGATGCAAATCCACAGGCAGGTGCTAACGGCTGCCTTGTTATGCAATTAACCCACAATTCACAGGCTCATCCCAGAAAGAAGGGAAGTTGTATTTGCCATCTCTCCTGGCTTTTTAGTTAAGTGGCTGTATTAAGAAACACTTCTGCAAAAGAAAGATTCATTAGTCGCAGATTCTAGGAGTCTCTATCTGAATTAAGACTGTAATTCAGCTTCAAATAACACTTGTCTAAACACAAGATGAGTCAATTAGCAGAATTGGAGGGATATCAAGGTTTCTTTGTATGTATGTTTTCAGTAGCTACTTCCCAGCAGTCAAGGAAGGTAACTGCAGCAATATCTTTATCAGGCTGGAAGTGAAGTGGCAACTGAGGAATGAGAATTTCACAGTTAATTTGACTCAAAGGAAGAAAAAGACATCTTGTATTATTTGGTTCTCTGTCCTCAGTTTCAGATAAGGACTTGCCTTCCCGTCCATTATCTTTTTGTCTGATCCAACATGTCAGCTTGGTTTTCTTTCTCCGACTCTCATTCAAAGGTGTGCAGTTTTCCCAATTTTCCCAACTTGCAAGTCAATGTCACCATATTTTCAGATACTCGAAAGTTTGAATTAGTAATGGAGATTTTGATTCGATTTGTAAAATTGAAAACTAGAGAAGGCAGAATGAACATCTTCATATAGTGGAAGGGAGGAAGGGTATAGTTCAGCTGTCAAAGAAAACTTGCTATGAGTGAGGCCCTGGGTTCAAACCCTGACCCAGAAGAAAGGAAGAAAAACACAATTCTTACCATGCAACTGGATTAAGCTCCTGAGTGGGTCGTTGAGTGGTATGTATTAAATCAGCCTATAAGACTCCATTTGCCATTAATTTCACTGAAATTCCAATAAGGAAATTTGGGGTGTATGTGCCTCAGACCAACTCCTGTTTATGTAGTGCTGGTCCGTTCTGGTTCCATCCCTCAGGTCCTGTGGTGTCCAGGAAGGTTTGCCCCACAATGTTCATGGGTCCAGTGTCCCCCCCCCTGGCCCCCCCATGCCCCACTGACCTGCCTCTAATGCTCTGATGCTGCCTCTTCTAGCTTGTTTTAGCTCTTTGTCCCTCTGTGCTTCCTGGTTTTTCTTGTCACATGGACATGGGGAAGAAGTACTGCTTTTCTGCTGTCTACCTGGGCACAGACGAGGGGTCAAAGAGAGGCAACCATGAGTCCTGACTAGAAGGTGGGGGTCAAAGAGAAAGTTACCTGATCCGTGTCCCTCTTTCAAATGATCTCTGCCACTCAGTCATTTAGTCACTTTCATTTTATCTATGACAGCTTACACTTCTGGTCGTCGGACTCAAAATGATCAATTATCAGCTGGAGAGATTATACAGGGGTTAAAGCACTTCCTTGCATGAGGTTGATTTCAGTTTGATTCCTGGTTCCACATGGGGTTCCTGGAGTACCACCAAGAGTGATCGCCACGTTCAGAGGCAGGACTAATGGAGATCAAGACCAAGTATACCACCATGCACATCTTCTCCCCACCACCAGAAAAAAGACTAATTGTATTTAACTAGATTGCCTGGTGCACCTTCCCACTTCCCTCTACTGTAACAAGATGAAGAAGACCTATCATGGGAACAATGAAAAACATTGTTCTGTTGGGGTATAGCATGGGGGACAGATGTTACACAGGAGTTTTTAATTTATTATTATAAAGATGGAGTGTTCAGAAATTCATGATGAGCAAAACCAAAGTGGTTTATCCCAGAAAATAGTACATTTTCCATGTCAGGGCAGTTCCTGGATTGTCTAGAGACTACAGATTTGACTGTCAATGAGCTCATCCCACTCACTTGGATGACTAACTTTCCTAGGCCCTGCACAAGAGAGGGCCACGTGACTGCTTCCAGCTGTCACGTTCTCACTATTTAATTGCTCATATGAGATTGTAAGAATTCTCACTTTGCACTGTAATCTAGAAAGCACAGGCCAAAGTGGATTAGAGACACCTTGTACTGGTCATATAGTATGAAAGACAAATAAATATTGCTGCTGTCAGTCAACAAACATCCTAAAAGTGGATTTTGTTCAGTTCTCCCCGTGCAGCATGAAGCTTAGGAAGGCAAATTTCTCCCCAGTCTTGGGGTTGGATTACATTAGAATAAAGGTAAACCTTAATTTTGGTTTTGGAGTCACAAACCATTCTAGGTATGAAGAAGTACAAGCTCCAAACTTTAAATATTATCATTATCATGAATTACCATGAATTACAATTACAAAGTTATTTATTATTAAGTTTCAGGCATACAATGTTTCGACACCAATTCCTGCACCAGTGTCCACTTTGGCACAGCTACAAGTGGTCAGCTTCTTCATCAATTTGGAGTAGGGTTTGTGCGGGAACACCAGTCTCTTCCCAGCCCACTAGCTCCACTTGATTTTTCTTTCAAGGCTAACATAAAACATTTGCAAAGTCTGCTTTGTTATAATACAAAGTTTGAACTTTTTAAATTCTGAAGAGTCTGGCTCAGAGGATGGAGGAAGAGTAGAGTTAGGGTCCTAGCTGTGGCCCTCTCTGGGAGAAGCATCGTTTTCATCACAAAGATGATCTGCTGCGATTTGTGGTATGAGACTTGCCTGGTATCTCCCACAGATGGAGAGTTCTGTTTGGTGACAGATCCATAAAGAGCTAAGGGAAGAGTTAATCGAGTAGAAAATCAAAACTGTACTTTGTTAGAGAAGAAATTTCTTGGAAACCCAGTAGGCTACTTTTTCCAAGTTAATTTTTACTATGTTAGAGCTTCATATGAACGTCAGTTTCAATACCCAGGTTCTTCGGTTTTCCAAAAGCAGAAATGATGAGAGATCAGAACCCTTTCCCAAAAGCTTGTTGAGGGAAGGAGCTCTTGAGGGAGGTGGGTACTTAGCCTGAGCACAGGGAGGCAGCAGAGGACAAAGCTGAACTTGACTCTAAAGGGGGCGTGGCCAGGCCAGCATTTAGACTCTCTCCAAGGTTCCAAAGTATCTGTCCAATCAGCAACATCCTAGTCCATTGCCAGGAAACTCTGGGCTCAGCTTCATTCGTCTGATCTGTGAATGCTTATTGGGCTCCTCTGTAAGCCAGGCACGGTAGGATGCCCAGTGCTAGTGGAAACCAACACACTTGTCTAAGAGTTGGGTTGCTACTTACCCAGAATGTTCATATATGCCACAAGGGGTACAAATATGAAGGTTAGGAATTTCTTTTCATAATCAGAGGCCTAATTAGCTTTCCCTAAAGGGCTTGTAGGCTGGGAGGTGTTTTGCCTGGAAACAAGCTCTTGGAAGAATTTACCCATTGGGATTTTCAGTGGGGAGCCAAGGCCGGTTCTCGTGGTCTTATACCTGTTGTCTGCAGCACTACTCAGAATCCCCACAAGATAGTCGTTGGTCTTTTCTAAGTTTTAAAAGTAATTCATGGGGTAAGAACCTTTACCTTCTACTTGTCCGGTCCTCTTCTTCACATGACTGTTTTCTGCCTTCTTATAGCTCTTGTTGGATCTCTCTGAGTACTTGGACTTTTCCTTCTTCTCACTAATGGTGAGTCATTTCCAAGGGGCATGGCACCATGTGGGTGTAGCTGGCTGGAGAACCTGTTCCCCAGATGCCTTTTCTGTGTGCACCCAAGCAAACCGGACATTCGACCACTACTGAATTTAGAATTAAGCTTCAGATTCTTGGAATCTTTCTGTATCCAGGACAAGTTATTCACAAATATGTTTCCAATAATAGTTTTCCATTATTCCTGGATTTTTTTTTGCACCACACCGGCTAAACTCAAGGGTTACTCCTGGCTCTGCACTAAGGAATTACTCCTGACTGTGCTCAGGGGACATATGGAATGCCAGGGATGGAACACAGGTATGCCTCATGCAGGGTACACACCCTACTCACTATGCTATCACTCTGACCCCTTCTCTTATTTCTGACTTTTAAAAACACAATATTTTGTTTATTTTGTTTCTCATGTAACATTATCTAATAGATCACATTATTTTCTATTGTTACTTAAAAATTTTTTTTTTGTTTTGAATTTTGGGTCACACCCGGCAATGTTCAGTGGTTACTCCTGGCTCTGCACCCAGGAATTACTCCTGGTGGTGCTCAGGGGACCATATGGGATGCTAGCCATCAAACCCAGGTCGGCCATGTGTAAGGCAAACCTCTACCCGCTGGGTCCCCTGGGATGAACCCAGAACCACAGCAGAGCCTTGCAAGTTACCATTGGTGTATTCAATATGCCAAAAACAGTAACAATAATGGACCTCATTCCCAATGAATGGAGACGTTATGGGCACCCACTTGAGCAAACTGATGAACAATGGGAAGACAAGTGACAAGTGACAGATGACTTAAAAAATACTCTACCAAAGTTTATGAAGATTTATAATGAGTCAGAGAATTTTTATACAAAGTAAAGAATTTCCCAGACTTGCCAGGGAGTGCTCCCTGAGCAAAGCCAGGAATATACCCTGAGCAGCACTGGGTATGGCCCCAACCCTCCCTAAACAACTGAGGAAATGCTAATAATCAATAATGGAATGATACAAGGTGAAAGATATAAGCCCACTGGTGGAAAAACACAGACTAGTCAACTTTAATTCTTTAAGCCCTCATGTGTAGCCTGTCAGGCACTGCATTTGTGGAAAGGAATTATGTTTTCTTGATAAATGAAGTAGTAATCAATAGATGGTAAAGGAACCAAATCTGCAAGACAGAAACACCATCTAACATATCACTAGTATCAAAGGAGGTGCATCTGGGTAAAGACCAGAAAACCATCTCGGTGTGAATTGAAAGGGAATTCTAGGATAGAGACTGATAGCTTTGGCCATCAGTGAGCTGCAAAGAGTTCTTCAGTCTCAGCACTTATGAGAAGATATGGCAATAATATTATTATAATTAATAAATGTGGAGTAAATATTATTCTAAGTACTTACATATTTTATTACATGTAATTCAGGCTTTTTCAATTGCTTCAATACTGCAGTTTTGGGGGAATGGTTTATAAAAGAGTCAGCATATTTATCATACCCTTTTTATAGATGAAGAGAATGGAGGCATAGAAAGCTGCATTATCCCACTGAAAAGTAACTGAGCAATGATTTGCATCTAGAAGTCTGGCTCCAAAGCCGGCAGTAAACTGTCTCTGACACTGACATCCTTAAAAACAAGTCTGTATCTTGGTTTTCATTTCCAGCATTTGCTCTTTCTTTTCATTCAAAAATAAATACACATATGAACACTTAGCTGAAGCTGAGATAATAATTTACCTTGTTTTGAATAAATACTGATCTGGAGTTTGGGGGAAATCTCAGGGGGATGCATAGTAGTGATGCACAGTTAGCCGGGATTGATTCCAGTATAATGGCACTAATTTTCTTAAGTCTGCAAAGTTCAACTACCAAAACCCAAGAAAAGTGAGCATAGTGGGACAGTGATAGTACAGCAGGTAAGACACTTGCCTTTCAGGCAGCAAATAGTGGTCTGATTCCCTGGCATCCCATAAGGCCCCCCCCAAATACTGCCATGAGCAATTACTGAGTGCAGAGCCAAGAATAACCCCTGAGAATTGCTGTGTGACCCCCAGCCCCCACCAAAAAAAAAAAAAGAAGCTTGAGAGAAATAGAAAAAAAGATGTCATGTTTTGGGAGAAGAGAACTGCTTTCCTATGAAAGACAAAATGGACAAATGGGGATTGGATTGTGACCTTGATATAAAAAGGTCACTTATTAAAGGAAGAAAGGACTAGAAATGCAGATCAGATTTATAGGGCGTCTACAAATCCTTAAAAAAAATGCTTGCGCACAGATGCGTGCATAATAACACTGAACTGGCCGTGAAATTTATCTTCATGAGTAAAGAGAGGAAGAATTGTTGATCCTGTTATGATTTTTATCCCATCTTTCCAAAGAAAACAGGATTAATAATCCTGTAAGATAGATAAATCATGATGTGGTTTTTGTATATATGCACAATGCAAACACAATGAATATTTGATTTTCTTCAACTTCTGCAGGGCTAAATCAATTTGAAGAGATAATAGTAGAGGATTAAGTTATCGGAACGTGTATAACTATAAAGTTTTGAATACAGTTAACTCACAAGTTATTACAATTTTGGTATAACATCTGTTATCATTGAAATAACAGATGTGTTGTGTATTGTGAAACTAAGAGAAATTGGATCTACACACGGTTTTTGAGAGAAACCAGGCTCATATTAAATTATTCATAAAATACAACATGAAAAATCATTGCAAACAGAAGACTAAATGAAGGGGTGCCCTAAAATGAGGCTACATCATGAGCAACGCTAGTAATAGAAAGTCACCGTAAAATTTGAGATAAACAAAATATTACACGTTGCCAAGTGAGACTGAAGGGAGGGGTCAGATTGAAGGATGTGAGGAAATGTAAAGCTGAAAAGCAATGCAGCAATTTGTAACAGTGCACTAGGTGTAAAGAATGATCGTTTCCCTACTCTGTAGTCTGTGCTCAGCGTCCTTGATTTTACTTACTGTGGTAACTAAACTCCAAGCTCCTCAGAAACAGTGAGTTATAATCACTACCTCTCAGCAATCATTCTTTCTAGACTCGGAGTTGGCTCGCAGGCTTTAATGAGAGCACAGAAACAGCCGGGGCTGAAGAAAGACCGTATTTGACATTAATGCTTGCTCATAAAATTAGAAGGGATGACCACATCTCTCTTGTCCAGCTAAGAACTGATGCCAAGCAGAGGTTCTGAAGCCACTTCCTTAAGGATCTGAATTGCAATCTTCACTTTGCCAAGTGCCAGTCTGTGAGTTTCCTGGTGGCACTGAGATGATATTATTAGCGTTTAGCTGATTTTGTGCATAGAACTTTCAAATTTATTACTACATTTCAGTTTTCTCTCCCTGTCCAACACTGTACTTTATTTATTTATTTATTTTTGTGGGGGGGAGAAGGTTTGGGAAATGAATCTCACTATATTTTTATGTATCAAGTTTCAAGAGTTAGGAAAGAATATGCTAGAAATGTGAGTGAAATTGGAAGTGGGGGAGAGCTAATTAAGCTCGACTCTGTCTGGTTTTCAATTCTACTGCTGTTGACAGCTTGTTCCTAGGAGAAAGAGGTCCCAGTTGGTCTCTACCACAAAAAAGGTTTTTAATAAAATATTCAAGATAGCTGAGGACCTTTAGAATGGGTAATTTTATTCAACATACACTATGATCTTCCTGCTGGTTACAGGCTCTAGACCAATACCCAGGAGTCGTCTTGGAGTGTATGACTATTATGCATTATGTTCAAGTATTCTGTGAAAAGTCAATTTACTTGGAGTCAGATAACACCATACTTTAACTTTGAGACTAAAATTGTCTCCGGGGTTTAGTTGGTTGCCATGATTAAGTTCTTACTGTTCTGCAAACCTTTCCCACACTTATTTTTAACTGCTTCAATGCTGCATTTTTGAAAAAGCAAATAAATGGTTAACAGAAAGGAAAGAGAAAGGAAAACACATACAAATCTAGGGCTCAGGAAGCATGCTTTCATTAAATAACGCCTGTAGTGAGTTTACCTGCCCTTGGCTTTGCCCTCTGGTTTTGCGAGCCTGCCTGGCCGGCCCTGGGACTTAATGAGGTGGTTCCCATCAGTGTCTCACACACTTAGCTCTCAAACTACTGCATCTACAAACCAATTTTCCCCATCCGTTACAAAGCGAGCAGGAGAAATTGAATACATGGGTTGATCTCCCCTGTTAATCAATTGGACTATTCCCTCTGGGTTGTAGTTGAAGAGCAAGTTTTCATTATCTTTAATAATTAGCATCATCTTTTTGGAAATTAGTTGAATGGACTGACACAGTAATCTGTGGTGGATATGTCATGTGTCTTTCCATTATTAACTTTTGGGGAGGAGGGAAGAGTGAGAAGAGGGAAGAAATGGTCTATGGGAATTCATTTTATCTTGGTGGCATTTGACATTAGCAGAGTTGGGGGGTGGCTCTAATTGAAATGATCTGGAAGTGTAAGAGTGTGAGCTCTGGAGTCATAATCAACGGCATGAGTCCCAACCCTGAAACTTCTAGGTGAGTGGAATGAGATAAGTTACTTCTGCCTCTGTCAAATGGAGATGATAATAATGCTTTCCTTAAAAGGTCCTCGTTAACATTAAATCAGCACTTACAAAGTTTATGGGCACTTAGTAAATAAACAATATAATGTGACTGCTATTGTTGCAGCTTGATTACTTCAGGAACTGTCATATTAAATGAAATTTTTATTTATTCATCAGCTATGCACGGGTTCCTTTAAACACTGTGCTTAAGACAAAGCCCCAAGAATACATAAATGAATCCATTGTGCTACTAGAGGGTCCACACTATTCAGGAAAGATTGTGGCCCACAATAGAAGGCAGCAGGTGATCCAGAAGATGAATAGGTGCATCTGGAGCGATGGTCTGATGAAAGGAGTCCTTTCATTCAGTGGGTCCTTTCATTCAATGGCTCAAGATTGTTTCTCAACCTGTTCTGTTTATTTGTTTGGAGGCCACATTGACAAGTGCTCAGGGGCTAGTCCAGTCGATTAAGAGTTGCTCCTGATAATGCTCAGGAAACCAAGTGCTTCTGAGACTTGAGTCCTCCTCTCAGTCCATTGTCCCATCTCTCTTACCCTGCAGTGTGGACTTGGCAACAAAGACCCCAAGTGCATATTTCCTTTTGGAGATGATTTGGAGCGATACTTGTGTTATACCTCAGCTTCATATATTGGACTCCTAGACCTCCAATGTAATGGTACTTGAAGATGAGGATTTTGGGAGGTGATCATGTTTAAATGAGGGCACAAGGGAAAGACGCTTTGATAAAATCAGAAAAGGAAAAGAGATTTTCTCTCTATTCATCTCTCTCTCCTTGATCCCTTCCCCTCTCTCTTTCCCTTTTCCCTCTCTAAACCTCTCCCTCCACTTGCTTTCATTTTCCCCTTCCATCTTTCCATTCCTCCTTCTCAATCTCCCTCATAGAAGGAGGCAGCAAGAACTAAGTTTGCTCATGACTTGGTAGTGGATTTTTAGCTTCCAAAACTGTAAAAAAAGTGCCTGCTGTTTAAGCATGGGGACTTCAGTATTTTATAGCAGCAAGCTGACACAGCAGAGGGATATGTGAGGTATCAGCTTCTGTTATCCTTCTAGAATACCTCTTCTGTGATTTAATCGCTCAGTATCTGTTTGCTGCTTTCTTCTAAGAAGAGGCCAAGATGCCCCTGAGAGACAGGATATGGGTCCTGACAGTGGCCATAGTCAGTGTCTATGATGTTTTTACCAGCAGTCTTTAAAGCTCCCTCAACAGGCTAATTTCTTTATAGTCCTCCATTCAACTCCCAGAGAAGGATGCTCTGAATGGCCAGAATTCTTGGCAGAGTATGACATTGGACCAACTAGGTGGACTCCTAGCTCGCCATGCCATCCTTGTCAAATACAGGACCTGCAGGCTCAAGACAGAGTGAGGAGCATCTTTCCTATGTGAGAAACCAGAGGAGGCACCTTACCTGATAGGGATTGTGGTCATATGCTTCATGATCAATATTCCTAAATGAGCTTTGGCCCCATAACATAAAGCAAGGCATCACATGAAGATTTTGAGGGGAAAAACCCAGGGTCAAAGGAATAACTTCAGGGTCTTGGCAGAGGAAGGAACCACCCTTCCATTTTATCAGCTGTCATTTTGTATTTTAAAGGCTTTTCTGAACACATACATTCAGTTCTGTGCCAGTAAAGCATTCTTTCATTGAAAATCTTCATATTATATCTATGATACTTATGCATTTTATGTTTTAAGATCTGGATCCAATTTATTAATAGATAGATTCACAGGTAGTTTTGTGAACTACTTAGTATAGCATTTCTCAGTCAGGGAACATATGGGTCCCTAGTGGACTACCAGGATATTTCAAAGGGGTCAAAGTTGAATATAGCAGGAGACAAGGGGACTCACTGGCAGTACAGGGGAGCAACAAGAAAGAAACAAGATCAGAAGGGAAGCATGGTCAGAGAACAGGGTATAGTGCCAGGACCAATACCCAGAGCAAGGGACATTGGGAAAGCTGTCTAGCTGGAAATCAAGGAAGAAGAGGAAACAGGTTTGTCATACAGCCAGTTAACCTCTTGTCTTGAGCTTGGCCAAGAAGGAAAAGATGAGTGGGAAGAGTTAGAGGATTGACATTACAGGTTGCAGCAAGCTGAGTCCTGGAGAGCAGCCCAAGAGTGGGCTGGCTGTGAGATGGCCCCGAATGGAAAATTGACGTTATGTTCACTAAGCTCTTGATCTGAGATATCAGAATCTCAAAAAGATGAGAGTGTTGCGGCTGAAAACACTACTGAGACCCATAATGTCCGGCTCACATTTCAGCTGTGTGATCCTGAACAAACGTCCTTCATTTCCTTCATCTGAGAAATGGGTACAGAAATGCTACTTCCTGCATAGGCAGATTGCAAGGATGACATCAGTTAAAGCCTGCAAAGGGATGAAGAGTGCATATATACATACATATATACACATATACTTATAAGAAGAATTCAACATCACCACTCTCCTTCCATATATATGTTAATATGCAATATGCATCTAGATTTGAACACATTGAGTACATAGTTGTAAAAATGTGAGTAAGAAAGAAGTAAAGGTCATTTGAATTCAGCTGTGTATTTTGATTGCTCATATTGCCACAATTCTCAAGCACCCTTATAATCCCATTAATCTTAGTACTTTCAGTGGTCAATGCTTTTTTTCCTGATTGATTTTGCTGTCTCACCAATTATCAGTTGGGTCTTTAGTGATATTTGGCCTTACATTTTGTATTTTTATGTTATGACATTAATCTTTTCCCCACCTTTTGTCTGAAATTTGGCTTATTTGTGCAAGGGACATAATGACCCTCATTAGTATTGGTAGAACTCAGCTTTCCTGAGAGCTGAGACTCACTCCTGTGGGCCTTTGTTCACGGCTGCACTGCCCTTTGAATGCAAGATCGTTGGCAGTTCCTGCTCCCCCACCCCCCTTTCTGGCTTAGCTGTCCTCTTGCCCTGGGGACTGTTCTCTTTGGTAAGCCGCCCCTTCCCATCAAATCAGGTCCTCGGGTGGATTGCAAGTTCTCAGGGTCTTATGGCGCTTTCCCGAGTCAGTAGATAACTCAAGCGCAAGCAAAGGGCTACCCCATCAGTTTCCAGGAGGGGCAGAGCAGTTGCTCTGGAGAAGGTGATGGGTACGAGGCATGACGTTTGATGAACTACCTCTCTGCATTCCTGCTTCACAGAGAGGCTCAGCGGAGTGGGGCTGCCAAGTCCTCAAAGAAGGAGAACTCTGTGTTTCCACTCGACTTCACTTTCGGAAGTAAACTCAGCCGGCAACTTCTTCCGTGAGGCTCATGTAACTTTAATGCCTTGTTCTGGCATTGTTGACTTGCCTGGCTAGTGCCGGCAGCACTGTGAGGCCTCCTGGAGGACAGGATTTGTTTTGTACCTTGAGGGCAAACCGTCCCAGGTCAGCAGATGGCCTTCTGATGACTATTTCCAGCCCGCCTTACCTGACGGTTCCCTCGCTGTATGAACAGCTGTTTCCTTCACTTCAGTGCTGCCAGCCCGATTGGCCATTTCTCTTCTGCCCCTTTGTTTGCACAGATCATAAATCTTTCTCTTTTTCTGACCTGGCCTGCAGTTCCATCCACCTGTGCCCGCCTTGAGCAATCGATAACGCACGCCAGGTTGCTGCTTTTGCTCACTTTAGCCTCAAAACCAAATTTCTTTTCCCTACCACCGTCTAGGGGCTGATTCAGCACTCTTAGCACCTGACTGCCGGTTAACACTTAACCACCAAAAATACATCATCTTCTGGGCCTGACCTGAACTGGAAACTTCATTCAGACTGAGCCAGGCAACAGAAATCTCAGTCCTGTTGGCCTCCTTTTTTTCCCCTTCCTGAGTCTGAGGAGACTTAACTTATATCCGCTTAGCACTGACTGTGCTAATTGAAAATGATTTCATTAAATAACTTGGTACTCAGGGCTGTAAAACTAGAGCTGTTAAATTGAATCAATGTTGGTCAATGTTTAGCACTGATCACAAATTTCAGCAACAAACTTAGATGCAAAGTAAAGGAATCGTTGAGCCAATGAGGGTGCAATGGTGGAGCGAAGTATGACCATTTGACTATGACCAGTCAATGCTACTGACATTTCAGATTGCTGTCACTGGCTGGGCAGCATTTAATTTTATCCTTTAATTTTAGTTTCTTGCATTAAAGGATTCCTCAGCATATTTTCTGGCTGCCTCTTTTTACTAAAGGTGAAAAGAATGCTCACATAACATTTTTTTTCCTTCCAGTTAAAAACCAAGAAAGAAAAAGGATTTCCACCATAAAGATGTTGTGAGGCTCAGAATGAGAATATTTAACTATATCCTAGCAAGATTTTTCATGAGATGATGGAGATTTTCATGAGATGATGGAGAGCTTCCTGCGGTATCACAGACTCTCACATACTATCAGTGATTCCTGATAGCTGGTAATCATGTTTAGCTCTTTGTCTTCTGTATGCTAATCATGTGCACTTAAGAGAAGACTCTCAGAGAAAGAGAAAAGAGATAAAGAACCTGCCATAGAGGCAGACTAGGGAAGGGGTGGAGGGATTAGAGGGTATTGGTGGTGGGAAATGGGCACTGGTGGAGGGGATGGGTGCTGGAACACTGTATGGCCGAAACCCAAACATGAACATTTTTGTAATTGATTATCTCATGGTGGTATAATAAAATATATTAAAAATGAAAACTCTCTCTCTCTCTCTCTCTCCCTGTCTCTCTGTCTCTCTGTCTCAGGCTGTTCTCTCTCTCTCTCTCTCTCTCTCTTTTTCTCTCCCCCTCCCCCTTCTCTCCCTCCCTCCTCCCTTTAGTTTTTCTTTGGCTCAAAAACCAGTTGTAACTGAAACCCAAGTATCCAAACAAGAGCTTATTTCGTAAGGTGAATGAAGGTTGCAAGGCACTGATTTCCAACTTCTTGATACCAGCAGACTGTTGTGCAGACAGGTAGTCGAAAACCACTGTATTAAGTGGCAGTACCTTTGTTTTGGCAGACTATCAGGAAATGTCTGCAGAACTGGTGTTGAGCTGTGGGCATGCAGCTGAAATCCACAGGTAGTCAGAGGCCCTCAAGTTGCCTCAGGCTGAACTGTCAGGGCAGCCATTGTGAATGGGGGAATTCTGACAACCCATTCACTTTAGAGGTCTCTTCTGCCTCCTGGGACTGGGGCACTGAATCCATCCCACTTGAATTATGGAGTCATCTCATTCCTTTAACAAAGTAGAGTAACAGTGTAGGAAGCTTGTGGGGCTGTTTTATTGGTTATGGGATTTCATGTCTAATCTTAGTTTGTTCCTCATATCAAACATATAAGGTAGGTCAGATTCCATTTTCCCATTTTATGTGTAAGGAAAAAAAGATTCAGAGGGATTAATTCTGTCTTTTCTGAGGTTAGGAAAGCAGCTAGTGTCAGAACCAGAATTACATGAGGGATATCTGGATTCCTTATCTTGCAACGCACTTTCCCTGTCACAGATACAGGCTCACGGCGATCCCCAAAAGAAAAGTGGACTGTAAAACCTTTCCTAAATTGAAATAGAGTCAGGCAAAGAAGCAGTTACCTCTAATGTATTTGGAATTTTTGGGGGATAACATTCCCAGGTCCTCAAAATAGCCACTAAATCATTCCAAATAACACACCAAGGCTAAAAGAATGCCATCATAGCAAAAGCAGGAATGCTGTGATACAGCACAGCCCTATGAAGCAATTTCAGGGGAGGTGCTTCCTGGGGTCACTCTCACAGTGTGGGGTGAACTCTGTCACAAACCAGCTTTGCACTTTCTCCCTCGCATTGTGAAACCAAAAATACTCTTCCGGCTTCCGTGGCTGAGTGAAACAGGAATAAAAGGTGGGTCCTGTCTTAAAAAATGAACCTTTCAAAAAAGCTGGGGAATTTGTGCATTGAAAACATGGTCTTAGTTAGCATTGTCTTTGTTGCTCTGTTGGGGGCCTCCCGGGGCACTTAGGCCTGGCCCCTCCTGGGTTACTTGGTGCTTCAAAGTGAGGGCCAAGAGGACTGGGAGCTGTTTGGGCTCTGCAGTACCAGAATCACTAATGCAGCCCATGAAGCCATAGGGTTGGAGGGTGGGGGTGGGCTACACACACAGTGCTCGGAGGGTCATTCATTCATTCATTCGCTCGTTCGTTCGCTTTTTTTTGTTTGTTTGTTCGCTCGTTCGTTTGTTCCTTTGTTCGCTCATTCATTCATTCATTCATTCATTCAGTCATTCATCTCAGGTTTTAGGTTATTCATCATGTTGAGTTCTTGACCTAGGTACATATAACTGCTGCATTCAGAGATGTTTGTTCCACTGAGAGTGAATGGGGCATCTGGAACTAGTTTGTTTTTCATGAACATTGTTTTGTTGAGATTCTGCTGTAGACCTATCTTTCCATATTCTCGGTTGAAGTCAGCCAGCATTTGTGTCGCTTGGCTAATGTTTAGTGTCATGAACGATGTCATCAGCAAAGCGGAGGTGGTGTAGTTGCTGACCGTCTATCTTCACTCCCATTCCTTAAACCTGAGCTGCACAGGAGGAAGAGTGAAACATGGAATGCCTTCAAGAGCATCGAAGAAATAGCCAAAAGGACAAAGAATTTCTGGCTCTGGGAACATCTCTTCGACTCCACCATTCTCCCAGCAATAACATATGCGCTATGAAAGCATCATGAGAACGCTATTCAGGTCTCCCAAAGAGGAATCGAAAGAGCTATGCTTGGAATATCATGATTCACTCAAGTGAGAGAAGGAACCGGAGTTCCGACCTCCATTGATGACCCAGAGTCAGGGACACTGTCTTGTTTGCCAAGCTATTGAAAATCAGATGGGCTGGACATGTAATGCAATTTGGAGAGTACTGCTGGACTAGAGCCATTACTAACTGGATCCCACAGGATGTCAAAAGATCACGTGACCACCCGCCTACAAGATGGTCAGACTTCTTTGTCAAGACCCTGAAAGAATGGTTTGAGGCTCTTCGTATTCCTGGAGCAAGCAGATGCCATTTGGCTACACTGGCACTTGATAGGGTCAAATGGAAACGATACTGGGGCCTGCTCTAGCAAATCGATGAATAGCGGGATATCCATCCATCCATCCATCCATCCATCCATCCATCCATCCATCCATCCATCCATCCATCCATCCATCCGTCCGCCCATCCATCCGCCCATCCGCCCGTCAGCCCTCCGTCCATCTGTCTATCCATCTGTCCATCCATCTGTCCGTCCGTCCGTCCATCCATCCATCCATCCATCCGTCCGTCCATCCTTTCTGTCCATCCGTCCGCCCATCTGTCCATCTGTCCGCCCATCTGTCTGTCTGTCTATCTATCTGTTTATTTGTTTATTTATTGAGGCATCATTATTTTATTTCATTTTCTTTTTTTTTTTATTTTTTTTATTTTTACAATTACAAAGATATACAATTAAAAAGTTCATATTTGGGTTTTGGTCATACAGTGTAGCAGCACCCATCCCGCCACCAGTGCCCATCTCCCACCACCAACGTCCCCGGTTCCCTCCCCTCTCCCCCAGCCCTCCTCCATGGCAGGTTCCTTATTTCTTTCCATTTCTCTATCTTTCTCTTTACCCTTCCTCTCCAGACTATGGATTACAGAACATACATTAAAGGGTTGTCATGTGTATCCTTTTGCCTCTATTTAATGCTCAGTTCTAGGTTGGCATTAGTACCCTCACAATTGTTAGCACACTGTTCCATTTTCTGTCTTACCTAGCCTCTGACTCCCACACGTTTGTGATAATTTCCACCTTTGACAGGGCCTCCTGATGTATGTTTCACTTGACCTTGGATATTGGTATCATAATATTTACCTATATATTTATGTTATGCAGATAAATGCAGTCATTCTGTAACTGTCTCTCTCCTTCTGGCTAATTTCGCTCAACATAATCTTCTCCATGTCCATCCATTTGTAGGCAAATTTTATAACTTCATTTTTCCTAACAGCTGCATAGTATTCCATTGTGTAGATGTACCAAAAGCTTTTTTATCCAGTCATCTATTTTCGGGCACTCGGGTTGCTTCCAGATTCTGGCTATTGTGAATAATGCTGCTATGAACATAAAAGTAGGGATGGTGTTTCCGCTGCGTATTTTTGGTTTCCCAGAGTAGATTCCCAGGAGTGGTATGGCTGGGTCAAATGGGAGTTCAATTTCTAGTCTTTGGAGGAATGTCCATATTGTTTTCCAGAAAGGCTGTACCAGCCGGCATTCCCACCAACATATTTTATTTCATTTTCATCATTATTTTATTTCATTTTCTAGGCCACATTTGGTGGTGCTCAGGGCTTACTTTTTCTTTGTTTTGTTTTGTTTTTTTGCTATTTTTGGAGTCACATCCGGAGATGCTCAGGGGTTACTCCTAGCTCTGCACTCAGTAAGTACTCCTGATGGTGTTCAGGGGACCATATGGGATGCCAAATATTGAACCTGGGTCAGCCGAGTGCAAGGCAAATGCCCTACCTGCTGGACTATTGCTCTGGCCCCGAGGCACCATTATTTAGTAAATTATTCATGATTGAACTTCAGGTATATAGTTTTTTTTTAAAAGTATTTTATTATACCACCGTGAGATATACAAATAAAAAAGATATACAATTAAAAAGTTCATGTTTGGGTTTTGGTCATACAGTGTTTCAGCACCCCAAACCTATCACTAGTTTCAACTTTCCTCTACCAGGTTCACTCCACCTACAGCTTGCCTCTTTGATAGGCACATTTTTAAGTTTGTTTATTGTAGTTTGGATCTCATGATTTGAGTTTGGTGGTTCTATGGTTCAGATATGTAGATGCACCATGGTTCTGTACCACCAACATCATGACACTATGCCACCAGTATGTACCTACCATCTACCTCTTTTTACTCCCCCAACCCTTGATTTCTTTGTTTCCTTGTCCTAAGCTCTGTAGTCTAGGAACAGGGCTATCTAGGTAATCCCCATTAGTCTAACTTTCTGTCCGTTACTCCATATACCACACATAAGTGAAATATCTGGTGTTTGTCTTCCTTCTTACTTATTTTGCTTAACATAATATCCTCCAGTTCCATCCGATTGCAGCAAATTGAATTATTTTATTATTGCTTGCAGTTGCATAATATTCCATTGTGTGTGTACATCACAGCTTCATAATCCTCTCATCTGTTTTAGGACACCTGCTCTGATTTGATATCCTAGCTATTGTGATAAGTGATCAGGAGCCTTAGAATACAAAAAAAGAAAAATAAACAACAAAACAAACCCATGAGAGAAGCAAATAGCAAAGGCCCTGCTGTTAGTACCGCTCTCTGGTCTGCTGTGTTTCCCTCTCCAGGGACAAGCCTCTGGCATGACAAGATACCAACTGATCGTGCTGGCCTTTGAGTCACCAGGAGGACATAGGAACTTCACAGCTCTGATGGGCAGAGTCACCAATGGACTTACCTCTTGCATCCTGAAAATATATATTTGTATCTTGTATTATTTGCCTAGTAGTATACTCAGGATAACAGGTATTTTATGACTCAGGGCAGCTGTATAAAATTCTTGACATATGACAGGAATGAGAATGTCATGGAAAGCATGGGATTAAAAAAATCTAATACCAAACGATTTGAATTAGGGACCAGTGTGATTGTACAGCAGGAGTTAAGGCCGTGAATACTGAGGACCCCAGTTCAATCTTCTTTTGAATGGTGGGGTAGTTTGGGTCACTAAACTACCCCACTGTGCTCAGGGCTTAACCCTGGTTTGGTGCTGGGGATCACATCTGTTGGTTTTCAGGAGCCCAAATAGGTTTCCAGGGATTAAACTCAAATCAGCAGTGAAGACAAGCTTTCTACCTACTGTACTATCTCTCCAGCACCATGCCCATCCTCCCATTCAATGTTTAGCACAACGTGGTCCCTGAACACCACCAGGGTGGCCCTGGGGCACTCCTCACTCCACTGATTGGAGATCCAAGAGATCCCCAGCCTGCTAGGACTGGCAGTTGAAGTGTCAACTGAGTCTCCGCAGGAAAGGCCTCAGGTTTAGGAGCCTGCTTGGGAGGTAACCGCCCCCCCACCCCCCCCCCCCGCCCCAACCCTGCCAACCCCATTGAATAACTTCATTCAACCCTCTGTAGAGACTCTTGTTTAATACATTATAAATCCATTAGAAATTAACATCATCAACTATTTTCATTGTTTGAAGGCCCCTGGAGCCATACATCTCAAATATTTAGAATAACAAGAGGAAATTGGCAGTGGGAAATTACCAGATCAAGGCACTTTGCTTCCTTTTTTTCTACTTGATTTCTTCAAGTACCCTCTGGCATGGACATAAGAACTATTGGCGTAGACAAGAAGGCTCATATCTGTCCTCTCTGAGGGAGATTTAAGTTAAAGACTTGTGAGGCTGCAGTTTCAAACATTATTATTTAGCCAGTGTAGTCATATTTCAAAGAGGATTCCATGAATTTCTCATATGGAGTTCCCTAGTAATTATGAAGCAACTACTAGTTATATATATAGTTTGTGATGGGCAGGAGAGAATGTATAGTGGTTAAAGCATTTGATTCACACATGGTCAACTCTGACTTAAACCCTGGCATCATATACAATCTCCAGGAACGGCACCATCAGGAATGATCTCTGAGCACCACTGACTGTGGGTCAGTATATGTCTCAATATTTTCAGAAAAGCATTTTTTGATTTTTAAACCAGGTAATGCTATGGCCCAATATACTTTCTTAAGTTCAAGAAAGGTGCAGATCTTGAACATAAAATCCTACATAAAATCCTAGGTTTCTGGCATGAAACTTCTCTAGCAAGTTCTGTGTCTCTAGAGAAAATTTTAATTACACAGCTGGAACAGTAAATATCTAAACCTCACTTATAATCTCAATACTTGTTTAGAAGATGAGGGGCCGGAGCGATAGCCCAGTGGGTAGGGCATTTGCCTTGCATGCAGCCGGCCCATGCCGGCCAGGTTCAATCCCCGGCATCTCATATGGTCCCCTGGGCACCGCCAGGAGTAATTCCTGAGTGCAGAGCCAGGAGAAAACCTCTGAGCATTGCCGGGTGTGACCCAAAAAGAAAAAAATTATGCATTTAAATACAGTTGCATTAATAGTAGGTAGTAAAGATTAAACTAGGACTTAAGGCCCAAGTTATATTTTCATATATGAAACAGTGAAGTTTTATATAATTTCCCCACTTTATTCATTCTCTCATTGTTAACACCCAAACTGTACCTGATAATCTCTAAGAGTGCTGCACATGGTTGAGCAAAGTGAACTTATTACGTGGGAGTGCTTGGGGTAGTCAGTGTTTTATTTAGAAACTACTTTAATACAAACTACAGTGAGCTTAAGGAACTTGAGAATGTCTCCTTTACAACTCCGTTTTATCTTTGCTTACTATCAACTTGTTCAATAACTATATACCTGAGAAAGATAAAGCTGCATATTTTCCACTTCTAATATTGTGTTTTCCTTTTATTTAATTAAACATTTTATTATACCACCGTGAGATATACAATTACAACGTTGTTCATGTTTGGAGGTTTCGGTCACATACTGTACCAGCACCCGGCAAACTCAAGCCTGATTGCAAGGCACTCTGACCCAAAGTCCCCCGTAGGCAAGAAGCACACTATGGGAAGCTATTTATAAGGTTTAAATGATCCATATTAACATACTTAAGATTCACCAGTGTGATTTCCAGAAGCCAGATCCAATCCACAGTGATGTCTCAGTGTTTGGTTACAGAGTTGACAGAGTAGACTCTCTCAGGAGGAAAATTCGGAAGCTCCTGGTGGACTTAACCAATCTATCTCCCTGCTTCCGGCAGAACCATAAAGCAAAACCCATTTAGGTATCAGCACAAGCCTATATGCTTGTTTTGTTTGCAAAGCTTGATTGGGTCCATCTCTTCCTTTTTTTTTTTTTTTTATAAGAGAAAGCTGTAGGCAAACTATATGGGAAAAAAAAGAAATTACTTCTCTTACAGAGACACACAAGTATGCAGCCAGCATTTGATCATTAAGTATTTATTGGAACACTCCTATAAAATAAGTACAGCGTTAGGGTCTAGAAAATTAACCTAGCATAGGGAAAATCACAGTGTATGCTCACACGTGCTTTATAATTTGGTTAGCAGGACATGACATACACATCAGAAACTTTCATATTCCAATTCAATACAGCACTGGATTTTGTTGACATGCATTTCAGAGATCTAATCTGTGCTAGCACAGACAATTCTAATCACATTTACTTGGACTTCTAGTTCTTTTATACTTTCATGTCCTGAAAATTCATCACAGCATTTTAAAATGACAAAAACGTGATTTTAGGGGAGTTTAGAGACATCCCATTTTTTCTTGCTGAGAAATGTATTGTCTTCAATGTCTCCTGCTGGAAATGAAGAAGTCACCAGTTAGCCTGATGAAAGAGATCCAGAGAGCAAGACCAAAGCCTCTGAGTAAGGTTTTAAGTTTTGCCTACGGGAAATATTTTCAACTGAAGAGATATAATTAACGGTACCTTGCACTATCTCTCAAGTGGGATAGGCTCCTACTACTAGGTTAAAATATGGAAATAAACAGAAATCTGGGGAAAAGAACCATTCTGGGACATGGGATGGACAAGTACCAACTTCACAATAAGAAATGTCCCTCTTTGTTTCATTTGAAACATATAAGTTGTCTTTAAAGAAGAATTACAAAGGGGTCGGAGCGATAGTCCAGGGGGTAGGTATTTGCCCTGTGCCGACTCGGGTTTGATCCCCAGCATCCCATATGTTCCCTTGAGCACCGCCAGGAGTAATTCCTGAGAGCAGAGCCAGGAGTAACCCCTGAGCATTGCCGGGTGTGACCCAAAAAGCAAAAAAAAAAAAAAAAAAATTACAAAGTTAGGCCACAATGAAAGAAAGGAATCAGGTAGAGTAAATAAACACTTCTACTTTTCTTCAGAGTTCCCACCTCTTCGATGGCCCCTCACTCCCCAGGGAGGGTGTCAGAGTTGTTGAGAATGTAATGGAACTTCTCTACTGAGTGAGGTTAACGGATGCGCTGAAGCTGAAGCTTTCTGGGAGTTGTGCATGGTGCTGCTCCCAGCCTGTTCAGTCGGAAGATGCAGTATAAGTCGACTCCAGTGATTCAGGTGCACATTGGGTGTACGTGTGTGTCTGTTTTAGAATCCCCACGTCCTACTACTTTAGAGAAGTGGTCAATTTGCCACTGGCCAGGCCCATTATACCTTTCCTCCAGGCCAAGGGGTTGTCCAACCTGGCTGCTAGAGACTTATCTCTTCCTTTAGCAATCACAGATTTCCAGATGAATGTGTTCAAACACAACTTTGAAGACTTACTCCCAGACTGTATTTTCTTCACTGTTCACACTCATGTTAACCAAGTGGGTCCTTCTGGGCTCACTTAGAAGTCACCAGTGAAGGAGAGATCCCAGGTTCTCACATCCATCACTAAATCTCTGATTGCCTAGTAGATTCTGGGAACCTAAGTTGGAGAGGTCATGGGGGGAGCTATTTTAGCAGGACTTAGTGTGAGGAGATGAGAGCAGGGTGTTGAGGAGACTCCCTGCTTCAGTGTGAACTTTAACCCTCTTGGCAGTTGCCTTGCTGTGAAGGGAAACACTTCTGTACCCTGTTGGCTGACTTTAGTCCCCAGGAATTTGGAGATGCCCATTGGTATGCAGAACTTCAGCCCAGCTCCTGACATGGAGGGCTATGCTGCTTATGGGACTTGAGGCAAAAGACAATAGTCCCCTTCTCCTTTCTGTGGGGTGACAGGTGAGCTAGGACAATTGTTAATTGTGAAACCCAGTGGAGGTCTTGGCCAACTCTTTTGGCAACGTGGTGGATTAAGTGAAGATTGGAATCCTAGTCAAACAAGCATCAAACGACTAAGAGGAAGATAGAATTAAATACATTTATTGATTTTCCCTGTAAGCATGAAAATTGAGCAGAAAACAGGTGAATGATTTCCCACATCTTAAACCCTATTTTGAAATACTTAAAATTCCTTTTTCCCCCTACCACCAGTACTTTGATATTCTCCTATATTACTTTTCTCATCTCCATGGGAAATTATTGTCTGTTTTTGTATCTTCACCAGCCACGGCAATGAAAATAAAAGCAAACAAACTTCAGATTTCATGCTATTAAAGTGATGGTTGTGTATTCATTCTTTTAAGTATGAAAACATAACATGGGAGTTTTTTTTTTTCAAACTACATATTGTTTTTATGTCCCACCTGGGGAAGTTCCCTTTAGGGATTCTTTTTCTTCAGAGAGAATCATTATGCTAGAAATTTAGTGCAGGTGAAATTCTGAGGATATGAAGATTGTGACTAACATCTCAGAAAGCAAAATAAAACTCAAAAAGACTGTCTTTTTTCAAATGCAAGGAAAAATGTAGAGGAAAAGGCAAAGTTTTGGATTGAGCTGTTTTCTCAAATACGCTTCTCTCTAAATGTCTGTATAATTCTGGGATGGTATTCTGGCTAGTCTAACTTATAATTTTAGCCATGCTTGCCAACATCTGGCATTTCTTTAATAAGGAGCCAATGCATTTTTCTCATCAGAAGCTGGAGTTTGAAAACCCTGGGAGAGATTCTTTCTGACAATGAAGTTCCAACTAAGTATAAATGATTGATACCACTGTTTCCTTAAGCAAAATTTGAAGTAGGGAGAGAGAAAGAACACAGTAGTTTTGCATACCTGAAAAAAAGATGGCAAAGGTACAAAATGAGAAAACAGGGTGTTGAAGACAGATGTGGCTAACAGGCATCGATTATTCTACGGAAGTTTTAGGGTTTGAATATTCTCTGATGCCTCTATTCCATTCACAGGTGGTGAGGCACCAGTATCCCAAAAGAGCATCTGATACATAATAGATGCTCAGTAAAAGGCGAATGGTAGATGGATTGTCAGAACTGTTCCTTAGTGCCTTCTCTCTTGCTACCTGTCACCAGGCAAGTAATACTTAGTGGTCAGATGGCTTGTAATAATCAAAGGACTCAATCTGATGTGCAAAGTGCTCTGGGCATTTTGAAAGTATTTAACAGAAAAAAAATTCACATAATTTCTCTGACACATTTTTTAAATGTCATAACAAATGCTAAAAATTGAATCACCCCAGCATTGTTACTACTGCTCTCATAAAATTCTCCTATCTCAGTTTTTCATCTGTAAAAGAAAGAGACGATGAGTATGTTGAGCATTGTTTGGAGGGTTTTTGAAGGATTGCTTGAGATATGTCTGGGATGAGACAAAAGATATGTTCTATGCTGGTATTTGTGGTTTTGCTAAGTCATGTTAGGATCTGAGTACCTCACAGTTTATATTCCTTTCAGGTAAGAATTTTAGGCCTGTTAATTCTTTGACAAGTTGTATATTTTATAAGCATGAAGTGGTTCTTTTTGGACACATGACCCCCTTCCCAGAAAGTGTGAGAATGCTGCATTGCACCAGACTACTTAGGAACAGGACCTGAATAGACATTGGAATCTCTTAAAACGGGAAATACCCTGAACTTTATGGGAAAAGTTATAATAATGATCTGAGGAGCCATAGGTTCTTTAGGGTTTGATCAAGTGATTTTAAAGCTAAATATCCAGCTATTGTGATCTCTATCCACCTCATCATAAAGTTGCTAGAAGCAAAGTATTATGAATTACTTTTGGTCTCTACTGGGATGTTCTAATCAGGACTTCCCAGTACCTAATGGACATCTGCCTGATGAATGAGGAGCTAAATGAATGCCCAAAGGAAGGCTAACCAGAAAAAATGAGCTAAAAAGGTCAAGATGCAGAGAGGAAGCCATCTCGGAGAAAGAGAGAGAGACAGGCTGGTAAGAGGGGCATGAGGTTGGCAGATGAAGCGCAAGATAAATACAAATGAAGTCACATCCAGGCCAGTTGGGCATCCTAAACTGTGTTCCATAGAGCAGATGAGCCTGCCTGGTCTTAGAGCATGCTGGTTACCCTGGGGAATGGACTTAAGAAGAGACTTAGTTGGGGACACTTTTGGTGCCAGAATTTCCTAAACCAACTGGTATGGCTTCCTGCTTCCTTTTAGCACAGGGACAGAAAATCTGGAATGCTGATGACTCTCATGTAAGCACCATTTTGCTCAGTCAATGACTTTTAGGCAGGCTGACAGAATACTCAGATCATGTTTGAGCATGTGCATTGTAGCTTTCCTAAATTCTTTTCTCCTCTTAAACTCTTCCAGTTGACCTGGACACTCACCACCAGGCCTAACATGCCCCAAAGGGAGAAGAATACAGGTTGGAGCTCTGTTTCATTCTATACGTTTAAGAGGAGGGTTTTTTTTTTTTGGGTCACACCCGGCGACGCTCAGGGACACTCAAGAATTACTCCTGGCAGTGCTCGGGGGACCATATGGGACGCCGGGATTGAACCCGGGCCGGCACGGGCTGGCAGCAGCGTGCAAGGCAAATGCCCTACCACTGGGCTATCTTTATAGCCCCTTAAGAGGAGTTTTAATGTTTTAAGTTTTATATGTTTAAGAGGGTCTGGAAATTATGACCGTCTAAATACCCTTCTTGTTTTTTTACCCACTGTTGCAGTATTAGAATTACCCTACCAACTACAACCTCTATCCCTTTAAATTAAAATGTTAGGCTAAGAGGCTCCCATTGCCAAAAGGGAAAAAAAGGGGGAACTTCTCGAACTATGTAACACTATAACTATGTAACACTATATACTCACAGGTTCTACAAGAGTCTCAGATATAAGGGGCAAAGCTGCTACCGGCTCTCCCTATGCAGCTGATCATGAGGGAAGGTGGGTTCTAGCCCTGGCCCGCCATCCTGCAGAGCCTAGCAAGAAGCCAGAGGAACCTCCACACCATGAGAGCTGCCATTTTTTAACATCTGGACTCCACAGCTCATCAGAGCTCCACCCAGCAGAAAAGTTGATATTTCCGTTTTGCCCGGCTGCGTGGTTCACCAGTACATGCACGAAGTGAGAGGCTACTACAAGAGTATCCCACCTACATGACAGAGCTTGGCAAGCTACCTGTGTTGTATTTGATATGCCAAAAACCAGTAACAATCATAGACTTCATTCCCATGAACTGAAGGAATGGTTTGAGGCGCTTCATGATCCTGTAGTGAGCAGATGCCCTTGGGCTACACTAGCATGTGACAGGACATATGGAGATGTTACTGGTGCCCGCTCAAGCAAATTGAAGACAAGTGAAGTAATAGAAGTGATCATTTCGTAGACCGAATGCTTAAACATTTTATTACAACCATGTCATCCTCACTTGTATCACTTGTCTTCCTGTTGTTCATCGAGTTGCTTGAGCCGGCACCAGTAACATCTCCATGCATCCTGTCGCATGCTAGTGTAGTCCAAGGGCATCTGCTTGCTCCAGGAACACGACCACTCTGTAGTCACATTCTAAAATATAGAGCCCTGGTACAGGATATATAGTGCAGTGTATAGGGTGCTTGCCTTACACAGCTGGCCCAGGTTCAATCTCCAGTGCCTTATATGGGCCCCTACGCACTGTCAGGGGTGACCTCTGAGAGTAGAGCCAGGAGTCACCCTGAGCACCATCTGGTATAGGAAGTCCAAACACCAAAAAAGCTTTTAAAACATACACAAACCCAATAGAAAAGTATACTCTACAGCTTACTACTTATAGTGGGGCTGAAGCAATAGTACAGAGGGGGGGCATTTGCTTGATAGAGAGACAGACATGGGGCAGAGCTGCTACTGGCTCTCACTGTGCCCAGCAGCTCATGAGGTGCCCGGGAGGGATGGCAGGTTCTAGCCTTGGCCCACCACCCCAGCAGAGCCCCACAACAAGCCAGATGACCCCCCACTCCATGAGGACCTCCATTTTCCACATCCGGACTCCCCTCTTGTCAGAACTCCACCCAGCAGAAGAGCTGATCACAGCCCAGCAAAGCGGCCGCTCACGGCCACATGGTTCATCAATAAATACTGGATTTAGAGATGACTACAAGAGTATGCTACCCGCACGGCAGAGCCTGGCAAGCTACCCATGTCGTATTTGATATGCCAGATACCAGTAACAATTATAGACCTCATTCCCATGACCTGATGGAATGGTTTGAGGCTCTTTATGTTCCTGAGAAAGCAGGTGCCCTTGGGCTCTACTTGCATGAGACAGGACATATGGAGATGTTACTGGTGCCCGCTCGAGCAAATCGACGATGAATGGGAAGACAGTGATACATATCATCCTCCTCCTCATCTTAATCCTCATCATGGTCACCATAAATTTCTTAGAGAACGTGGTGGAAACTGTAGAGTTTCACCACAACAAAATACAACACCACAGCTGCACTAGAGCTTCATCCTATTTCAAGGGAGTCACGAAATTTCTGAAACTACCAGAGATCCTATATTAAGTATCCTGCTTTGGACTGAAGCAGTCAGCTCTGGTCTTTGTAATTGGCCCTTCATTAGGCAAGAGGACGGTTGATTATCTAAGCACAAGGCGATGTTCTGCCAGAGTGGGGAATGCAGGTCTTGGTGAAGTCCACCCTGGTTCATTACTTTAACCCATAGCTGAAGTGTCACTTACATAAGCATAAACCACAAACGATTATTTTCAGCGGAGGTGGAAGCAGCTCAAAACCTTTAAAAGTAATACTTATGAATATGTAATAAAAAAGTTAGCCTGGGTTTATTGAAGTAGCAGATAGTTTCGATGAATATTAATAAAGGAATGCAAGACTAAAAGAGATAGAGGCTTATAATACCCAGCACCAAAATTGAGAAAGATAAATTTTAACAAAAATGATTAAAATAACTGATGCTAATATAATTTTTATATGTTCCAAATTTTTAAGGGACATGAAATTGCTTTGGAATTCAAGGTCAGCAGATTACATGTTTAAATGCCAGCTCAGCTACTGCTGCGCCATGACTAACTTTCCCTAACTATTGAAAAATCTATGTGGGGTGTATTTCGATTGCCCAATTTTATTCTTTTAAGAGAGAAAAGTTAAAAGGCGAATCCATCACCAGGGTGGTATTTAAGCTCATAATCAAGATGACCAGCCTAACATTTAAGATACAAGCTGCTGAAAATAATTGATTATCCCGTGTATAGTCAATCTCATTAACATATGGCAAAGATTGCATCATAAATATGAGAGTCAGCAGAAAATCCACTTGCCTGAAAGAAATATGAAACTAGTAGATATTGCAGTATTAGAATTGTCTACTTACTAAGGCCTGAGAATTATTTTCTTCCAGTTTTCTTTTTTGGGTCATACCTGGCAATGCTCAGGGTTACTCCCGGCTCTGCACTCAGGAATTACTCCTGGCACTACTCGGGGACCATGTGGGATGCCTACAGAATTTTGCTAACTCTGTTTTGTCTTCTGCTAATAATGTCTCCAATTCCCTGTGCTCATGGGGCCACTCATCACCCCCAGTGAATGCTTAGCGCATTCCCTGTGACTATTATGTAGCTCTTGGTGACCATGTTTCATTTGCTGACCATTGACTAAATCTATGAGAGGCTTAAGGAGAATGTGAGCTCATATTGGAGATTTTACCCATTTTCTACCACTCTGTCATCTTCAGTTTAAGTTGTTTCATAGAGCACAAACAAATGTTCACCTTTTGTATGAACTCAAACTTTCTTTAGAAAGCAGTAGACATTGTTATTTCAAGATATTTTAGAGCAATGATTTTCAGGTTATTTAAGTCTGCCTTCTTGGATCTATTTTTTCTCATATTTCTGCTGGCCAATGTCTCATGTTGACTTCATCTTCAGGGTCCACATTTTAGTTCCTTGAAGGCTTTAGGATTCCCTGTCCTGGGTAAACTGATATTAGCAGAACCAGGTTTTCACACCAGCAGGTCCAGAGAAATGTGTCAGCCCTTCTGCTAGCTCCCTAGGAGAAAGAGAAATTTTACTTCACAGGAAATAACATTGGGTTGTAGACATTGGTGTTATATTTCTGTCCTCTGAGAAAATTGCTATGTATGTGGGAGGCAGGTGCTGTGTGTCTGAAGCCCCTATGGAGACCACCCTTATCTTTAACTACCTGGGCAGCAATAGCACAAGAGGAGGGGAATGTGTGGCAGACGACAAACAACAGCTGTCCCCTTCACTTCTCCTTCTGCTCGGACCTGGACAGGTGTTTAATGAAATGTGTGCAGGTGCCTGTTGGCCAAAACATAGGATTTCACAGTAGTTCAATCATCTAAAGGAAGTCAAGAAGGAGAACTGTAATGCTTTTAGTTTGAGACAGAAAAAAATGGCATAATGTTCTCTACCTGAGGAATAAGTCTGATAGGAGTATTAAAAGTCCTCAAAATTAAGATAGAAACAAGATAATTAAACCAGTGGCTGATGATATGAATATGAGTATAAATAATAGTAGTAATATGGTTGATAGAAACTTGCCACTTGTAGGACACCTTGACATTCATTTATGTTTAATGGTTTATGGGGAGACTGGCATGAATTTAATTCCCAGTTACAGAATTCCAACAAATATACCATATAACCCAGTGATTTGTAGAAGTAACAGCTTGTTCTAAAATTAAAATGTTATTTTGTTATGGAAGTAAATATGTGCTTCAAATGTCAACACATTAGCTACTCAAAGTTTTATGTACGAAGATATTTATAAAAACAAAAATTGGGAAACAACATGAATATTGAACAGTAGTAGAAAGGTTAAATAAATCATTGTATCTATTCAATTTAATTACTAGAGGACTTTAAAAATGATGCCTCCAAAATTGTCTGACAATAAAAGTTCATTATATAAGTAATCAAAGCAGCTTAAAAATCTGAAAGCAGATCTTTAAGATTTTCATCACAAAAAAATAGAATTGAAACTATATATGATAATAGATATTAGACTAATTGCTATGAACCCTTAAATATATACTAATATTTCATCATTATGTTGTTTACATGAAGCAAATAAGCTGATTGTGAATAGACCACAGTAAAAAGTTTGTAAAAATCTGAATGAATCAATATCCAAATTGTTTCTAATATTATTAATAATAAACACTTGGACAAAAGATGCACATAAGCTAGAGGCTATTTAACAAATATGTTCACATTGTTAGCAGGCTCTGTCCAATCATCACAGACTTGTTTCGACTCCACTGTTACGGCCACACCTGTACTTACTACCTGTGTTCAAACTCTAATGGTGGTATGATAATAGCAGTGAATTTTTTCTTTTCCTTGTTTTTAAAATCAGGCAAATTTCAATCTGCATGCCTTTGTCTATAGTGCTTTCCTAGCAGCCTCCCTAGCTGGCTTTCCCTTTTTACTTCCTAGAAACTTCCAGCTGGGCTACTAGGGATGGTAGCTAGATAATAGAGACTAATTATTCCACCTTTCAGGGTCTTCCCCATTTGCAGGGGTGCAAAATGGTGCTTTAAGAGTCACAACTGGTGGTTCTCAGGGTTTACTCTTGGCTCTGTGCTCAGAAATTTCTCCTCCACTATGTGATGACTCTATGTGGTCTAAGGGATTACACTGGGGTTGGCTATATGCAAGGCAGCACCTTCCCCCATATTCTGTCTCTCCCGTCTGTTCAAGAGGTCTTCATCATATCAGCAATAACAACTTTTTTTACTTTCCCTAAAATGGTTTTAATGTACTGAAGTGAGAGTACATCAGGTACTGGTTTGATCTCTGGCACCACATAAAGTCTCCTGAGCCCTGCCAGAGAGATCCTTGAACACACAGCCGGAGTAAGCCCTGAGCATAGCACGTGTGAATGAATACAAAACAATAAAAAAATTTTATTTTATTTTTTATTAGTGAAGTTAAAATTTTTTAATTGAATCACTGTGAGGTAGACCATTACAAAGCTGTTCATGATTGCATTTAGTCATACAGTATTCCAGCACCCATTCCTCCACCAGTGCCCATTTCCTACCACCAATGTGCTCTGTCCCCAGTCCACGTCCACAACCTCTCTCTACGGCTGGCAGGCATTCTCTCTTTCTCTCTCTCTCTCTCTAGCACTTTTTCTGTCTTCTAAATTCTGTATAATGAAAATGCATTATTTATAATATGGATTAATAGAAAGTCTTAATAATCCTTTTAGAGAAAAATTTCAATTTCTTAGAATTTTAAAATGCTTTATGCATCTTTTGTTTCTGTGACTCTTTCCAATAAAATCTTCTTCTTTGGTCTATGCAATTTACAGAAAATACCAGAAATGGGTCAAAGGATATGCTCCTTGAAATGCCCAATCAAAATAAACTTGAAATGCCTAATCAAAATCAACACCACAGAAAAGTCTGTCTCTGAAGATTATTGGTATAAAAATCACAAAGTGGCCAGTTTTATTTTTAGTGGAAAGTCAAACTGGCCCATCTACTTATTGACAATTGAAGTCTTTTCTGTGTCGACAGAGGGAACTGATTGTACTTCTTTGATTTTCACAATGTCCCAGGCCTGCTCTGAGCACTCTTCTTACTCAGAGAGTAAGAAGAGTAAGAAGAGTAAGAAGAGTTCAGAGAGTAAGAAGAGTTCTTACCTTCCCAGTCACTCATTCAGGTCAGCCCCATTATTGTCTTTCTCTTAAATAGGAGCTTCAGAGAGATCAAGTAATTTGTGCAAGCCCACACAGCTCACACTGGTTCAAACTGAGAGAATCTGGCGCCATAGCTTTACTCTTAAGCCAGCTCATTGTCCTGCTTCCAGGGTTTCACTCATGAGTGCAAGTTAAATTCTCTCAAACCAAGTTCTGATATGCTATACTTTCTCTCCCTGGGTTTTGCTGCCTGCAAGGCAAGCTCTGTACCTGATACTCTCTTTCCACTGGGCCTCTCCCACCTATACAATAAGTCTTAATGTCATCGATACAACTTTCTTTTACATTGTAAAACACACACACACACACACACACACACATACATTTGTTTGTTTTTTTTTCAGGTCACACCTGGCAATGCTCAGGGGTTACTCCTGGAGCTATACTCAGGAATTACTCCTGGCGGTGCTCAGGGGACCATATGGGATGCTGGGGATCGAACCGGGTTGGCTGCATGCAAGGCAAACATTCTACCTGCTGGACTATGGCTCTGGACTCTGCTTGTTTGTTTTTTGATCTGTGGGCCAAACCAAGAGTCTGACACCTGAGAGGTCTACCACTGATCTCATCTTGGGCATATTGGCTCTTACCATTCCTCCCTGTAAACAATGCACAGTGTTGCACCCAAGCCCTCAACCTATGGAAATTGCTGTTCTCTAGTTTTGTAGTAATGGCTATGGTTTTATGCTTTGGTCTTTCAAATGAGATGAGAATGATAGCTACCTTTCAAAATGTATATTAATGGGTTAAAGCACTTCAGTCAAAGTCTAGCACCAAGTAAGAGTTCAGTAAATTGGAGCTGTTGCTGTGTTTTGTTTTAATCTTTTCACCCAAGAACAGAAATGTCTGCCTGTGAGGGAACTACATGGAAAGGCTTGAAAGAGGGTCTCATGATAAACATCAGGCACAGAATCTTAGATCACAGAGGCCAGTGTGCAACATTCAGTTGTTATCTTCATTTCCATCCCTGAGACTTATTTCGGCCCTATATTCCAGACTGTTTACCCTGAAGGCTGTTCTCCTTAAGATCCTGATTTGCTCTGCTAGCTTAATACTTTCTTTAATCAATTTTGCACTTTACATCCACTGCCCCTATGTTGTTGATTAAGATTAACTTCAGCTAATGTGGATTTCAGCGATTGATAGAAAGTCCATTCATGATGAGGCCAAGGTGAAGAGAATTGTCCAATGGTTTGATGTTAATGGAGTGTGAGACTAGTGGGATATTAATTGAGCAGTGGGAGCTTAATTAGGAATCACAAAGGGTTTGTCCTGGTAACAGAGGTAGTAAAGCACCCAGTGGCCAGAGCTGAGTTGTGGGTTTTGGAAAAGATCTAAGCTTGGCCATTTCCACTCTCTCTCCCCTCTCTCTCTCTCTCTCTCTCTCTCTCTCTCTCTCTCTCTCTCTCTCTCTCTCTGCAGCTCAATGGGCCTTGTCCTTCCAATTTTTCTGCACAAGTGGCAGCTGCTTAGACAGAAATTTTGATTTGTGGAAGTTAGAATGACAGCTAGAGAAAACTTCTCTCTTCTTGAGGATGAAGAGGACAAGAAATTGATTTTTGGGGCAGTCGATGTCTAAACAATTGTGCGCTCCTGATAATTTGGGGGAGTTGTTAACATTTATGGAAATGGGAATATATTTAAAATTCAAACATATAATTTCTAGCTATTTCCAACCTTCCATATGTGTATCGCCAAAAGTGAATTTTGAAAGCAGTAGTGGGAAAATACTGCCTGGGGATAAAGCAAAGTTACTGCAGGAATCTGGTTTCTATATTAATTTATTTCACAATAAGAGCAAATTCCTTTCCCTAGGGAAGTATTTGACATAGTAATTGCACCAGGGAACAGTCACTGCTTCATTTCATTTTCTCTCTTTTTAAAACTTTCTTTGTAAAGCAGAGTGTTATAAATCTTCCTGAAAGATAGTTTAAACGAAAGACATGAGAGCTGCGAGATTTGGTTTTTGTGTGTCTATGCACACATCTATAATGAATATCATGTAGATATGTACGTTTGTTCACTTGTTATGGGATTATATAATGCCATTTAAACCAATCAGAAAAAAAGAAGAGAAGTAGCACTAGATGAGATCAAGAGATGTTTGAAATTTACCTCTCACTTTTAGAGAGTGGGAGAGAATTTACTGTCTATACATTATGGATCTCCAGCCAAATCACTGACAGTTCCACGCGCATTGAAGCAAAGTAAGATTGTATCACTTACAAAAGTTCTAAGAAATTTATTAACGTTGAATTTTCAGAATCAATATTGAGAAAGGAAGTCCTGAGAAGGTGATGGCATCTGAGCTTAGTTGTGGTTTATGGGAATTAATTTGAGGGGTGCCTTTAGTTGGGGCCAGCCCCTGGAATTCTATTAAACTCCACCTCCTCCAGTTCCAGTTTGCATCTCTTCCCCCACAAGATCTTTGTATCATCAAACTATTATTGAAACTTCTGAGGGAATCTCTAGTTCATTTAGCTAGGGTGGGACTGGGGATTTACCCTGCAGTCTCTCAGGGGTAAAATTTGCAATTGAAATGGCAACACAAAGGAGAGGAAAAGCTATGAGGGGCTCATAGAAAGGGCAGAATGATCCCACTCATTTGCAGGAATGAGAAGCACAGTAGGGGAACCACTAATGACCAAGGACAGTAGAAACAAAGGGCAGCAGAGTGGGTCCTTAAGAGGAAACTTGCCACCGGGAGGGGAGACTATGTGGAAGAGACCATCACAACAATGAATAGAGGGAAGTGGTCACTCTGGGTAAGGCCTGTTAAGGAGGAAAATGATGTGAATGATACCCTCTAGAAACATATATTAAACTACAGTGCCTAAAAAGGAGAGAGAGAGAGAGAGAGAGAGAGAGAGAGAGAGAGAGAGCAGAGGCAGAGACAGAGACAGAGACAGAGAGAGACAGAGAAACAAAGAAACAGAGAAAGACAGAGACAGAGAGAAAGAGAGGAGGAGAGAGAAGTGCCTGCCAGGTACACAGCAAGAAACTAGGGACATTCGTGGAGAGAAGTGGACGCGGGTGCTCAAATATTGAATCCCTGACAATCATGAATAATTTTGTAATCAATATTGACTCAATAAATTAAATTTTGCTGTTTGTTTTTTGTTTGGGGGCCACACAGGACATTGCTCAGGGCTTACTCCTAGTTCTGCATTCGGGAATCACTCCTGGTGGTGCTTGGAGACCATATAATAAACTTGAGCTCGAACCTAGGTCGGCTGCTTGCAAGATAAGCACAAGCGTGCTACCTGCTGTCCTGTGGAACTACTTCTTCAGTCATGATCAATTAAATTCTTTTAAAAGGAGAAGAGTCTGCTTCACGCTCCTTGCTTCGTCGTTATCGAAACACAGCACACACATAATACACATGTACCATATTCTATAAGGCAGGGAAACCTGCTTATAAAAATAATTTTAACAGAAAAGGGGCCGGAGGCGATAGTCCAGAGGGTAGGGCGTTTGCCTTGCATGTGGCCGGCCTGTGCCGGCCAGGTTTGATCCTCGGCATCTCATATGGTCCCCCTGAGCACCGCCAGGAGTTATTCCTGAGTGCAGAGCCAGGAGTAACCCTGAGCATTGCTGGATGTGACCAAACAGAAAAAAAAAAAGAAAATAATTTTAACAGAAAAGTATTATAAAGGTTTTTAAAAGTTAAGGAGAAATCAGAAGCAAACTAATCAGAAATCAGAATAGCAAACTAAGAGAAAATGAGCTGATTCTAAGGTTACTGAGATTTCAAAGAGATGTAAATCCCTTAATATTTACTATTACTATTTTCATTATTACAAAGACAGTATTGCGCTGTATGAAGTTGGGGAATTGACAAAAATAATCCCCATACTCCTTTCCGTAATGTGAACGTTACCTTGAAAATTATTATTTTTAATGATTTTATTTTACAGAATTAGAAACTGTTATTTAGGAAAATGAACTGTCTTTTTTTTTTTTATGTCGACCCTGCTCATACAGATCTCACAAGAACCATAAACAGGGCTCATGTTTAAATATAAAGACTGGGAAACTGGAAGGCTGAGCTTTTAAGTGCCAGCAGTTCATGCCAGGCTGTGTCTAAGAACGTCTCTACAATCGGCGCAGTACATTCCACTGACTAACTTTAGGGACGAGAATGCTTCCCGGACATCTCTGAAGCCGTGGAACAAATGAGCAAAGCAGAACTGGGCGAGCTCCAAGAGTTCCAGCTCTCAGCCCAGACCTGGCCCTTCTACTCTTTGCTACTTCATTGAGGGGATTGTTTAAATCAAGAATTGACACCTTTAATAGTTTTCTCTCAATGACTGTCCTCCTTAGAGGCACTCAACGTTTTTTAACTGAAAGCTTCTTTTCACCTGAACATAAATTAGGTTAGGGAATAAAAAGAAACAACTCCATTTTTACAGGAGTACCATGACCTTTTAGATAAAAGGTGAAGTAGTAACTGACTCAGAGGTTGAGGGAGACGTTGACCCAGGCCCTAATGCAGGTCTGAAAGTCCCTCGAACTCAAGCCCCCAACAATCTGCCAGGGGAAGAAAACATGAGGGGTGTGTGTTGTGCTACTCAAACAAGTATTGGACAAGAAATCATAAAGAATACTCCAAATAATTTGTAAAATAAAAGGAATATTGTTTCTTGTGCTATGAGTGAATGTTATTAGTTTGATATAGTCTCATTTACTAACTTTTTTGGTTTGTTTTGCTGCTTACAAGCAAAGTCCACTTTAGGTGCCACACCCACAAAGTTGATGACAAGACTATTTTCAAAGGATTTTTTTTCCTTATGTTTACCTATACAAAATTTATGGTGTCAGTGATCTTTAAGTCTTTTATCCACATAGAGTTTAAAGTATTTTGAAGATAAGGGTTCAGTGGGGTAAGGTAAGGGTTCAGTGGGGTAAGATAAGGGTTCAGTGGGGTGGTAAGGTAAGGGCAGGTTCAGTGGGGTAAGGTAAGGGTTCAGTGGGGTAAGGTAAGGGTTCAGTGGGGGTAAGGGTAAGGGTTCAGTGGGGGTAAGGTAAGGGTTCAGTGGGGGTAAGGTAAGGGTTCAGTGGGGTAAGATAAGGAGGGTCAGTGGGGGGGTGGGTAAGATAAGAACTCAGTTTTATTCTTTGGTCTTCCAAGGCCATTAATTAAAGAGATTATCTTTTACTGTTGTTGTTTTCTAGCCTCCTTGTTACATACGTGGAGACAACATATTCTGTGGTTTATTTATGGACTCTCAACTAAGTTCTACATTTCTGTGAACTATTTGTATGCTATTAACATGGAGTTTTGATTGCAATTGTCATATAGTTGGGAGTAAGATTTTTCTGCCTTAGTTTTTTCTCAAAATTGCATTGATTACTTAGAATCTTCTTGTTTGGGTGTTGCTATAAAAATTTTAGAATCCATTTTTTTACAATGAATTGCATTGGAGTACAATTTACAGAGAATTTATAGATGGTTTTGGATAATATGGACATTTTAACATTAATGCCTTCATTTCATAGAAAAAAGAGCCATCTGCCCATGTCATCTATCATTTTTTATCAAGACTTTTAGTTTTAGTGTACAAATATTTAACTTCCTTGAATAAATTTATTTCTATTTTATATTTTGATGCTCTGTAGATCGAATTTTCTCTTTATCTTTGTTTTAGAAAATCCAACTGGTTTCCAAGTGTTGAGTTTATAGTCTACAACTTTGCTAAATTTATTGTTAGCTTTAATAGCATTCTTTGTGTGGACCATTTGGGATATCCTCTATGCAATATTACATAATCTGTGAAAAAGTTAATTTTACTTTTTCCTTTCCAATTAGGATGACTTTTATGTCCATTTTTTTCTAACTGCACTTGATAGAAAATTCAATTCTAGTGAGAATGAATACACTTGACTTCTTTTTTTATTTTTTATTATACCACCGTGAGACATACAATTACAAAGGTGTTCATAGTTGGTTCATGGTAATACAGTATTCCAGCACCCATCCCTCCACCAGTGCCTCATTTCTACCACCAATGTACCCCACCCCCTCCCGCCCACCCCCAGGCTGCCTCAATAGCAGGTAGCCCCGTTTCCTATCTTTGTCTCTCTCTGTCTCTGCATCTCTTTTCCCTCTCCTTTTACACATTGTGGCTAGCCCTGCAGATATTTAGAGTTTATCACTTAAGTCTCTTTGTGTATATTCAATGGTGAGTTTTAATCTGCCATTACCATTTCCCACATTTAGAAAACACTGGTATCTATTTATATCCTATTAATGAATGCAGCACTTGACTTATTCTTGACTTTACAAAAAATTTTTTTATCCTATTATTGTTGAATTTGATATTAATGTGTGAGAAATTAGAAAAATGAAAAACACAAAAGTAGAAACAATACATCAAGAAAGATTGGACCCAGGGTCTGTGCACCCCTGCACGGTCCCTTAAGCATGGTGCCAAGGTATCTTTAAGTGTCACTAGGTGTGGCTTCATAACAAAACAAAAATAATTTTTATGAGTGGGTAATGAAATTGTGGATTACTAGTTTCTAGGCAGAGACAACTAAATCAGTGCCAGGAGGAGGAGCATTGGCATGTTCTTGACACAGACATCTGGGCATTTTCTGGATGCCCTTAGTTCTGGGTAGGATGTAGATGATGCTGGAGCAGTGATGTTGAATCTCTATTTACAATTCCCAAGTTCTTTAATACTTTTGAGAATGAAAATATTGAGTAATAAAGATGCTCAGTCTCAGAGTTAGAAAGTAGAAAAGTTTATTGGATACTAGAAAAGAAAGGAAAAGAAGTACCCAAGTGGGGAGGAACTTAGTCTGGGACTAAGTTAACTATAGCTCATTTTGAGTTTTTATAGGAAAACTGAGTCTTTGTGTTATAGAGAATATGGAATTTGAGATAAGGGTTAATTGGACTCTTTTCATTTATCAATTGATAAGAATGTTACAAAGAATGCAAGAATCCAACAGATCCTTCTTTATCTGATCTTTGCTTTAGGTCTTGCCTCTTATCTTAGCCCCCAGTGAGCCTAAACTCTGGGGAAGAATTTTATGATGGACTGTTTGATGATAGGCTTAGCTAGTTTGGGAGCTTTGCTGTTTTACCCAATCACAGCTTAATCTACTTGATCACTTGATCACTTGAATCCCGTTATTCATTGATTTGCTCAAGCGGGCGCCAGTAACATTTCCATTGGATCCTATCACGTGCCAATGTAGCCCAATGGCATCTGGTTGATTCAGGAATATGAAGAGCCTCAAACCGTTCCTTCAGGGTCTTGACAAGGAAGTCTGACCATCTTGTAGGTGGGCGGCCACTTAATCTTTTGACATCCCGTGGGATCCAGTCGGTAATGGCTCTAGTCCAGCAGTTGTCTCCAAATCGCATTACATGTCCAGTCCATCTGATTTTCGATGCCTTGGCAAACGAGACAGCGTCCCTGATTCTGGAATAGTGATGGAGGTCAGAACTCCGGATTCCCTCTCTCACTTGAGTGAGGCGTGATATTCCAAGCATAGCTCTTTCGATTCCTCTCTGGGAGACCCGAATAGCATTCTCATCCTGCTTTCGTAGGGCCCAGGTCTCTGAGGCGTATGTCAATGCAGGGAGAACGGTGGAGTCGAAGAGATGTGCCCGGAGCCGGAGGTTCTTTGTCCTTTTTAGCTATTTCTTCGATGCCTTTGAAGGCATTCCATGCCGCTCTCTTCCTCCTGCGCAGCTCAGGTTTTAGGTCGTTCATCATGTTGATTTCTCGACCTAGGTACACATAACTGCTGCATTCAGAGATGTTTGTTCCATTGAGAGTGAATGGGGCCTCTGGAACTAGTTCATTCTTCATGAACATTGTTTTCTTTAGATTCAGCTGTAGACCTATCTTTCCACATTCTCGGTCGAAGTCAGCCAGCATTTGTGCCGCATGGCTAATGTTTGGTGTTATTAGAACGATGTCATCAGCGAAGCGGAGGTGGTGTAGTTGCTGACCATCTATCTTCACTCCCACTCCTTCCCATTCTAATTGTTGCATGATGTTCTCGAGGGTGGCACTGAAGAGTTTTGGTGAAATGGTATCACCCTGTCGAACCCCTCTTTTCACATTAATGATCACTTCTTTGTAGAATGGTGAGATCCTGGTGGTGAATCCGTAATACAGCTCACGAAGGATCTTGATGTGTTGGGTTTGAACACCCCTGTTTGGCTAGGGCTTCGATGACTGCTTCAGTCTCCACAGAATCAAAGGCTTTCTGTAAATCAATGAACGTGAGACAGAGCGGCATCTTGTACTCCCCTACAAACCTCGATGAACTTGGCTACTGTGTGGGTATGGTCGATTGTGCTGAATCCTTTCCGGAAGCCTGCTTGCTCGCATGGTTGTCCTTCATCTAGTGTTCTGCTAATCCTGTTCAGGATGACTCGTGTAAACAGCTTGTAGATGACGGACAACAGGCAGATGGGGCGATAGTTGCTGATGTCGTGAATGTCTCCCTTCTTGAACAGTAGAACTGTCCTGCTGGTTTTCCATTGGGAGGGCACCTTGCATTCGGACAGGTAGCGTGTGAAGAGCCGAGCTAGTGTATTGATGAGTACCGATGGCAGATTCTTCAGGTGTTCGGGTCTGACTTTGTCTGGGCCTGGTGCTGTTCCCTTCTTTACCGACGAGATGGCATGTCGGATTTCAGAAGGGAGAACGTTGGGAATGACATATCCATCCTCTGGAATTTGGTATGTGGGCAGGTGGATGTGGCTATCAGAAATACTGGAAGATGCAGCAGAAGCCGGGAAAAGCATTCGCACTGCCCGCCTGTCCTTCGCGAACTATAAGACCAAGATGACTGCCCTCCGACGCCTGATGGATCTATCACATCTTCCAGAAAGGCAATGGAGAAGATTATCCAGGACTTCTACTCAAATCTCTTTGATAGCCACATCCAGTAATCTACTTACATATTCTTAAACCAAGGTTCGATCTAATGAGATCTCTCTTCTGTGTAAACATTGATGGAGGGTGTGGCAGTTACAGAAGTCACCTTGACTCTTAATAACTTCTGACTTATTATACATCTACTAGAAAACAAGACTTCTATGTTTTCTAGATTGGGCACAGCTCCTCTTTATACTCACTGCACCCAGCGTGGGACAGTTAGAATTTACCAGGAGATTACCACCCTGGCTACATTGATCTTTAAGATTATAGGAAGGATCATACTAGTTTGCCCTCAAGCAGGCGAGTGTGACCCTTTCAGTACACAGAGAACAAGATACTCAGAATCACCCTGGCTCAGATAATAAATAAGAAGGACCTTATGGGTACCATCTAGATTACATGAAGCCCATGAAATTAAGATGTATTACTTTATATATATATTACTTTATAAACACTCCAGTGTTTATAAACACTGGAGCCCCCTCCAGTGTTTTACATAAGAGATAATCTCAGTAGAAGGGATTTGTCCTTGGCATAATCCTTTATTTATACCTGTAAAAAGGTGTGGCTCCACCCTTCTACACTCTGTTTAGGGTTCTTTGTTGACAGGACCCTCCCTGTCTACAGATAGGATTACTTTGGTGTATATATGGGGACTGACTTGAGGTCCCTGGCTCCTTTCTCTCTCCTTCTTTTGGGTAGTACTCCTCTCAGGTGAGATCTCTCTCTCTTTGGTGGGAGACTTGAACACTCTTGTATGGTCTAAGCTCTGACCAGAGCTAGAGTTCTTTCATTATATTGATTGCTGTGGAAGAGCTTTTTGTACTATTAAAGACCTTTTTGGAACTGGGCCGGACTCATGAGTTTTCATCCGTTTCCCCCTGGCTGCCTTGGAGGTAGAAGAGAACTTCTGTCCTGATACTGTCAGGGACCCCAGTGGGTCAATGGACAATGGACAATTGCTAACTCCTTATTTATCAAAAAGAACCCAGGAATTTTGAAAAAGAAAGTAAAAATGTAGGATGGGACCAGTCAAAAATAAGACTGCCCACAGCACCTGGCAAGGGTAAACTGAAGCTTTCTCTTTCAGCACCATAAGTTCTAGAGTTTCTCCAGAGAAGAAAGTCTAGAGTCATGATTGGGATTATCTCATGTGGTTGTAACCTTTATGGCTATGGTTCAAGCATCATTTTCCTTTCCTTCCTCTAACCCTTTGATCCGCTTATATATTGCTTAAGTACATATAAATTATTAAAGTATAGTTAGTGTACTAGGAAATAATGCCCCCACCCACGGCTGCCTTATGTACTTATTTGCTGCCACACAGGATTTTTTCTTTAATGTAAAATTTTTACTTGTTGATAAATCTGCTTTAGAACTTAGAGCTTTGACCTAAAAACTTACATTCTAACTCATTCATTTACAAATTACGGATTGACTCTAGGCTTGTATTTCCAGTATCCACAACCAATTGTGTTTATTAAAAAATGCATTTCATTTCTTATGTATCTCTCTCCTGGTCTGCAGGGGGTTCAATGGTAAGTGTGGATGGAAAGGGTTATGAGAATAGTACACAGAGGTGCTGTGTATTCCTGATAAAGTTCTGGTAGCACACCCTGCTTTACACCAAACACGTTTCCCAGAGGAGCCTGGAAGTTAAGATATCACTGTATCACTGTCTTCCCATAGATCATCGATTAGCTCGAGCGGGCACCAGTAACATCTCCATACGTCCTGCCACATGCGAGATAGCCCAAGGGCATCTGCAGCTCTAGGAACATAAAGAGCCTCAAACCATTCCATCAGGTCATGGGAATGAGGTCTATACTTGTTACTGGTATTTGGCATATCAAATACGACATGGGTAGCTTGACAGGCTCTGCCATGTGGGTAGAATACTCTTGTAGGCACCTCAAAACTTGAGCATTTATTGATGAAAGAAAATGAATAGATAAATTAAATAAACAGAAAATTTTGGACCATAAGAACAACTAGTAGTTATGGAAGAGCAGAGAGAAGTGAGCTGGAGAGGGATGGGATTCATAAACTGGGACAAAGGGGAAGTGCATGTTGATTCACAATGTTGCATACTTAAAACTTATGTAGTATTTGATACAAGGTTAACTCAATAAATAAATAACTTAAAAGTCCATCAGGTCCAAATTTGAAGACAGCATCCGTATTCCACCACCAATGCAGCCACTCATATTCTTTTCATTCAGAAGTTACAACTCCATCCTATGTGTTTGGCAGGCATGTCTCCAGCTTCTATCATTAGCTTCAAAAAGTATTCTGTGCACTCTGGAATACTGGATATAGCACACTGCAGGACCCTCTCTCGGGGCACTGGGCTCTCTCCGGCAGGTTCTCAGGCTGCTCTCCTCGGGGCATCTGTGCAGGCTCCTCTCTTCAGGGCCTCTCTCTTCTGGAGGTCTTTGCTCAGGGCAGCACCTTGCAGGTCCTCTCCCAGGACCTCTTTTCTCAGGGCCTCTTTTCTTAGGTCCTTTCTGCTCAGGGCTTTTCTCTTCAGGGCCTCTTTTCTCCTCATTTCTCTATTTATCCAAGTCCCTAACTCTATTTCCCTATATCACCATTTTGTCCTGTTGCCTCTGTTTCTCTGTTACTCTGTGTCCGTAATCTATTTCTTTGTTTCTCTGCTGTTTGGTCCTGTTGCCCTGTGAGCTGTTTACCTGTTGCCCTGTGGCCTTAGTGCTAGCCCTCGGGCTCAGTCACAGGACTTGCAGCTCTGGAGCTGGCCCTCGGGCCTAGGTACCAGGAGCTGCTTCTCCTTCCTGGACAGCTGCTGGCTATCTGGCCCAGGCACCAGGAGCCACTGCTCTCTCCATCCGGAAGTTTCTGCTTCCGGAAGTTAAGACATAGTGAAGATAACTTCCTCTCCTCAGTGTCAGATCAAGTTGGTTTAAGTCCTCACTTTGTGGTTTCCATTTTGTGACTGACCAGTAACCACTTAAGCTTTTGTTTCAGAGATTTCAGTGGAGGGACTCAAAGCTCTCTGTAGCAGATCAGATGAAATGGGTAATGGTGAGGAGCAAAGCTAGGATAATGGTGAGGCCAATTTGTGGAGGTCACAGAAAGCCTGTCTGGGAGGCTTAACCCCTGGCTCTGACCATAACTAAAGAGGAAACAGATTCCCTGCTTAGATTGTTGTCCACTTCCTTTGAAGTTCCCACGACTTGTTTTAGTCAGGGTCTCTGTTGCAGGTCACCAGACTGGTCAATGGCCAAACATTTGTCCATTTCTCATAAATCAGTTTTAATTAGAGGAATCAAACTCATCCATTGACTGATTCATGTGTTACCAATAGCTGCTTTCTTGCTACCCCAGAAGACACAAATAGTTGCCCAGAAATTAAGAGCCCCATGGAATCTAGAGTATTCGTGATCAACTTCTTCACAGAGGGGATGCCCTGAGACCAGCTTGTTCTGACCTGCAGGCTCTGGTCTCTGACTTTTGAGCAAGATTTTCTGACTTGAGTCAGCTGTAGCTGGTCCCTGATGTCCACTCCTGTATTGTTGTTTAGCACCAGTTCCTAGAGGCTTGGTCTAAGACAGAAGCACTGGGAAGTTGAAGGCAGATTGGGTGGGTGGGAGGTCACCTTGGATTGTGGGGATTTGATCCCCCTCACTGACAGCTGCCTTCAGAGGCTGACTAGGTTCTTGTAAGTAGAACTGAGAAGGTTCAGTGATCATAGAGTTCCTTTCTGGAAAAGGGGTGAGAATCAGTGTTCTGAAAAGGAAGAGCAGGGCACGTGGGAGGCTACTCCCTGACCCTTCAGGGCTATTCTGTATCTCCTCATTGCCCTGAAGACTTTCCCCACTCGCAGGAGCAGGCAGGTCCAGAAGGCAAATGTTGGTAGAGAAGAGACCAACCAGTCTTTCTGCTTCTTAACTGAATGTGGCAGAGATCTGGTGAGCTGCTTCAGGCCACTGCCTCCTTCACAGCCCCTTTGTTGAAAAGCTGTTTTAGGGTTTCTGAGTTGGGTCACCTGCTCTTGTTTGCAACTTCCTTTGTGCAGAAGAGCTGAGACCCAACAGCTCCCAGAACTTCCTTCCTCTTTGGCCACCTTCTGCACCTCCCTTCTTTGGACCCTCTGTTCCTTCCTCTCTCTTTATCTATGATGGGAGAACTCCCATTCCTCTCTCCATTCCAGAGCTATTGTTTCCTCTGCTGTGGCTATTTCTCAAGCATCTCTTCTCTCCGGGAATGCAAAACACCTTCCCTACTCCCTTGTTCTCTGTAGTGGCTAGTGGCATCTCTGCAGTTTTCTATCTTGCTCTCTTGAGTGACGATGGCATCTTTTAAATTATCCCACTCCCAGCCCAGAGGCTAGCATAAGAGAGATCATGTGTGATTGTAGTGTGCTGAATGCCTAAATCAGAATCGTTGGGCTGATGGGAAAGTTGCATCACCTCCTTAAGCCCCACTTGCTAGCTGCCAAATGCATACCACTAACCTAACCACAGAACGCTTATGAACTGAGTAGGCAAGGCGTGCAACATAATGCTTGGTACGTATGTAATAAAGACTCAACAAATGTTAGCTGAGGTTATTACTAATACTCTAAATCTTGAACTATTGTATTAAACAAGAACACTGATACCACTTGATGACTAGATACTCCATGATTAAAAAGCTTATTTCTTTCTTTCATTCCTATAGTGGTGCCACCGACTATGACCAATTTGTTCCTAATGAAAAAATCTTGTCTGGGTTGTCATGGGCCTGATGACTCCTTTTTCTGAAGGCTTTCTTACCAATTGGGCAAAGTTTAGAGTCTCTGAACTTCCCTTTTCTTCAATCAGGTCAAGCAATACTGGGCAGGGGGAACCAACACCAAAGGCCAAGGAACGGACTCCAACACCCCAACTCATTAATATCGTCAGCCTTCTAACAAATGGGAGGCCGGAGAGCCAGACCGAGCAGCCACTTGGTCACATGGCAGGGGTCTGCCCTAGGGCCCTGCGCACATTGGAGTGGCTGGCCACAAGTGCCATCCATATTTCTCTGCACAGCGCTGGCCCCCCACCTCCCATGTCAGCCTGCTGAGCATGTTTGGCCCAGGATCTTGTACTTCACCAAGAAGATTTATTCCTCAAGACTGACCTACATGGACGTATGTATCTAAATTCACAAAAGCTTGAGTTTGATGGCAAGCAACAAAAGGTCAGAGGAAAAGCAGGCAAGGCGTTTAAATCAAAATGATGAAACTGGGTAATTTCATTAGCAACAGTTGTATTTACTGGAAGTCACAGATGGTGCAGTTTAGCTCATAGCCAAGTTTTTAGGACAAAATAAGAATGAAGAAAGAAATATTTCAAGAGAGAGGTGGTTAAAAATTAAATAGGCACCAGATGGCTCAAGATTGTCCTTCCTATAAATTTGGTGAACAGAGGCATGCTGAATCCAAGGCTTTCTGAATGGGATCGGAGTTTTCAAAGGGTCTTCACTAATATATAAATAAGGTCTTTAAAAGAGAGAGAGAAATAAAGTTTGGAATGATATTAAGGAGGTGACTGTTAGTCATATTTCATTTTATTTTCTTATTTATTTACTTAAGGACAAACTATGCACGAGGTCTTGTTTTTATGTCTATTAATGAATCATAGGAGGCTTGTATTTCCTTAGAATGTCAGGTGATTCCTTGATAAGTTTAGGACAGGTAAAATGTGGCTTTCAAATGCATTTGACAAAAGGGATACACCTTGGTTTCCTTTTGGTGTCTTTGCTGATAGTAAACGATTTCCCAGTTTTCACAGATTGAAATCTAAATTCTTTGTCATGCTCAGAGCTCTTCATTGACTGGTGCTATCTGTCAATCAGGAATCCTCAGTGGGCAATGCATGATGGTCTGAGCTTCCTACAGGCAGCTCACTGCATGTTACAGTCAGAACCACTGCTGGAGACTCCTCTCTTCTCTTCTGCTCAGCCTGCAAAGACATGGTTTCCACTACCACAGTCTCATGGTCTTACTAGTTTTGGATACATGTATTTCTATTTTCCTTCAGAATCATCTCCAAGACAGCTTAAGAAAACCTCTGGGAAAAATCTTTCTTCCTATCAGAGTCCACTTTTAGATCAGGTGGAACTTTGTTTTAAGAACTTTAATCATTATTTCTCACGGAAATATTGGCCTTTGCATGGTTTAGAGAGGAAGCAAGGTAAAATGTGTTTAGCAAACTCTTTCCAAGAGTTTTAGTTCTCTTAATGATAGAATGGCTTTTGTTGGGCTAATGTTCCTACTGGTGTTAACTGCAGATAGTTTGAAACAGGTTTCAAAGGAGATGGAAAACAGTAAATAGGCAGACAGTAGTTACCTGGACCATTCAATTAAGGGAACAGAATTAGGTGAGGTTCTTCTTAGGCCTTTCTCCTTTCTTTGTTGGTTTTTTTATTTCCTTGTGCCTCATCTGGTAGTGTAGGGTCTTCACCCAGTACAGTGCTCAGAAATTGCTCCTGATGTTACTCAAGGGACCACGAAGTGCTGGGAGTTACACCAGGGACTCCTGCTTGCAAAGCCTGTACCCAGCCTATTGAGTTTTCCAGCCCACAGCCCTTAGTCTGAGATGTACTGTGTGTATGTGTGTGTGTGGGGGGGGGAGGAGTCTGGGGAGAGGAGGGGTGGTGGTAAGGAAGTAAAGAAAATAACTCAACCTTACTCTCAGAGCTGTCCTAGCAACCAGGAACTTGGGCAGTAAGCTGTACTGGTACCTCCCCATTTGTATGATACCAAGTGTGTGTGATTCTGGGAAAATGACAGCAAGTCAATGAAAGATCTCAGCTGACGTTTCTGTGTTCAGCAGGTAGACAGACTTTGGAGCTGAATTCCTGAATTCTGTCATGTCATTGGTGGGGTAGGCAATTAAGCACCTTGGGCTTGCACTAAAACCCCAGAAAGACCAACAGTAAGAGAATACCTGAGGACAAACACACTGAAACAGACCTGGCCTAACCGCTCCTAAAACTCTAGTTTGCTAGTGTTTACTGGTTAAAGGGTGATTAGCTGGTCTCTTAAGCTAACAACAATCACTCCTACTCAGAGAAAACGCAACAATCACATTCATGTGTATCAGTCACAGTGTTTAGAAAATAAGTCTTGGAGCCAGAGAGATAGTATAGCTGGGACAGTATCTTTCTTGCTCCTGGTCAACCCAGGTTAGATCTTTGTCACCCTGAGCCTTGTTAGGAGAGATTCCTTCGAGAAGAGCCAGGAGTAATCCCTGAACACTGTGGGGTGTGCCCTCCAAACCAACAAATAACAAAGAAAAAAATACAATATCTACTTGTCATCTATCTAGTCTCCATTCTCCCTTCCTTCCTGTCATGATGACTAGAAATCTCTCGCATGTCTGATTGTGGTGCCGAAACACATTTTCAATTAGGGCGCCATTGAGTTCCCTCACTTGGGATTTGAACTCTTCAGCTATGAGCTTGAGCATGTGCTTGCTGTGCGGGAGGAGGAGGAACCTTACAATTGGTGCTCAAGAGACTTGAAGATTCCATATGCATAATCCTGAGCCAACCAGGTGGCAAATAATGCAGGTACCACTGGTACACCTAGGGAGTCTCCAGGGCCACAGCCAGCAATGTTCAGGGACCTTGTGATGTTGGCAATGGAACTTCACAGCTCTCCAGCCCCACACTACTAATTTGAGACACATAAGTTAGGGCTGGCCGACTCACTAGGGCATGTATGGCCATACTTGTGTCCACTATAGACCATATGTCCTGGCTAGGTTGCTCTCACACCTTTCAGTTGTGGTGCTCACTGAAGCTCATACCTCTTACACACTCCTCGAAAATCACTTGTGGCACCAGGGAATGCAAGCAGCATAGTTGCCAGCAACCGTAGTTGCTCAATGCATGTGAAAACTGGGGATTTGAACTTGTGACTTTGCCCTCCAAGCAGGCTTTAAACCATCGCATGTGTCTTCTGGGTCTGTGTACTCTGAAACTATATCATTCATCTCATAGAGGAGAGTGGGAGCTTGTTCATTTTAAACTTCTTTATTTGTCTCTACAGTTAATTCCTTAAATTTGGGGGGGGAAAATTTACTAATATTAAATAATTTCTGATCAATGGGATACTGTAGATGCTTCCCATGGTCAGTGTTCCAAGATGTAATAGGGAATAATGGCTTCAGTGTTGCAATGGAATGTGCCTCTGAGATGCTGCTGGTATAATGGGAAGCTATCTACTTCCCCTGGGATCCCTGTCCACAGTTTCTTCACAGTTGAAACTCTTATTTACACCCTTCAAATCTATTATATCCAAATTTTGGGGAATTTCACTACAGACACTCATGATGTTTCCAGCATTTTGGTCTCTGGTTTCCTGAATTATTCTTGCTAACAATCCTTTTTCATCTTAATTCAGACTCTCGCGTTCAAGGTGAAACCCTAAGTCTTATCATTACTAGTGCCTGCAGGGACTTTACCAAACCCCGTTTTGTACCACTGTATTTCTCACTACTATGTTTTCCAAACTTCACATCCTCTCTTATACCAACTCCAAGAGTCAGCTATTGATTCCTCGGGGCCATCTCTGTCCCTGAATACTGAGCACCTTCTCTTCTCACCAGTGTAATTCCTTTTCACAGCTCCATCTTGTTAGCCTCCCCCTCTATATTTGTGCTTGATTTAGGCCTGATTAAATCTAGTTATTAGTGTTCCACAAGACTGTGACTTTGGACTTGGAAAAAAAATTGAAAAGTCAAGATGATGGTTTACAGGAACTTCAATACTATTTTCTTGCTCACCCACTGAGATAATGGCTTCTACCTGTTTTTTTTCATTTTTTCTTTTCTTTTTTTATTTTATTATACCACCATGAGATATACAATTACAAAGAAGTTCATGTTTGGGTTTCGGTCTTACAGTGTTTCAGCACCCATCCCTCCACCAGTGCCCATTTTCCACCTGTTTTTTCTCTATTCACTCCCACCCTCCGAAGTCTCTTCCTCATTCTTCCATTCAGACTTGGCCTTCCATTTCACTAAAAATGAATTTAACAACATATCAGCAAAAAAAACCTGTGATAGACCAGGTATCCTCTTCATTTTTCCCTCATTTACTTAGTTTGATAATATATACGAAAGGCAGGAGGTCCTACCCTCTGTTCCAGCACAGCCCATGCTCTGCCCATTCTTTTCTATTGCCCTATCCACTGGGATATTTCCAACAACATACTAATATGTGTTAGGTGATTCATATAGTGGTATTTTGACCCCATTCTCTTGCAAGGGACATTATATTTTGGTGAAGTTTTGGGTAATCATGATTTCTCTTCTTTTACGTAGTCTTCCTGCATTTTCTATGATGAATATGCAATGCATTGGTTAAAGTAGGAGACAATAAAATTATATAAAAAGGAACACCATATTTTATGAATAATTTGCAATCAATTTTTGTAGCAAAATTTGGCAGTTGGTGGGAGAGGAATGGGCATCGGGAGTGGGGCCAGTTCTACTACTGACTTGCTATTGAGAAGCCACGTAAATTCTCTGAATTTCAGATTCTTCAGCTGTGAAGGGAGAAACTGCCATGTTCTGAGTTTTCCTTTCAACAAAGTTCTAAGAATGTTAAAAGAAAATGGATGTGACTATGCCTCCCGAGGCCTACAAATAAAAGTCTCTATCACCTTGAAGATATGCATTTGTGGACCAGACAGACATCTCCTCTGACTAGTGAGAAAAGGGGCAAGATGAGATGAAGGAGATATAAAGTCACATCAAAGGTGAGACTAATAAGATCAAGTTTACATGCTTCATGGCAAGCTCACACCTGCCTCCCAATATCTTCACTATCACTAGATCACTAAGTCACTAGACATCCCGTTGTTCATCGATTTCCTCCAGCGGGCACCATTAACATTTCCATTTGACCCTATCATGTGCCAGTGTAGCCCAATGGCATCCTGGTTGTTTCAGGAATACAAAGAGCCTCAAACTGTTCGTTCATGGTCTTGACGAAAAAGTCTGACCATCTTGTAGGTGGACAGCCACGTAATCTTTTGACGTCCCGTGGGATCCAGTTGGTAAGGACTCTAGTACAGCGGTCGTCTCCAAATAGCATTACATGTCCAGCCCATCTGGTTTTCGATGCCTTGGCAAATGAGACAGCATCCCTGACTCTGGAACAGCGATGGAGGTCAGAACTCCAGATTCCTTCTCTCACTTGAGTGAGGCATGATATTCCAAACATAGCTCTTTCAATTCCTCGTTGGGAGACCTGAATAGTGTTCTCATCCTGCTTTCGTTGGGCCCAGGTCTCTGAGGCATATGCCAATTCAGGGAGAACAGTGGAGCCGAAGAGATGTGCTCTGAGCCGGAGGTTCTTTGACTTTTTCGCTATTTCTTCAATGCTTTTTGAAGGCATTCCATGCTGCTCTCTTCCTCCTGCGCAGCTTAGGTTTTAGGTCGTTTATCTTGTTGACTTCTCGACCTACGTACACGTAACTGCTGCATTCAGAGATGTTTGTTCCATTGAGAGTGAATGGGGCCTCTGGAACTAGTTCATTTTTCATGAACGTAGTTTTGTTGAGATTTAGCTGTAGACCTATCTTTCCACATTCTTGGTCGAAGTCAGCCAGCATTTGTGCCACTTGGCTAATGTTTGGTGTTATTAGAACGATGTCATCAGCCAAGCATTTGTGGACCAGACGGTGTAGTTGCCAACTGTCTATCTTCACTCCCATTCCTTCCCATTCTAATTGTCGCATGATGTTCTCTAGGGTAGCGCTGAAGAGTTTTGGTGAAATGGTATCACCCTGCCAAACCCCTCTTTTGACATCAATGATCACTTCCTTCCTTGTAGAATGGTGAGATTCTGGTGGTGAATCCATAATAGAGCTCACGAAGGATCTTGATTTATTGGGTTTGAACACCCTGTTTGGCTAGGGCTTTGATGACTGCTTCGGTCTCCACAGAATCAAAGGCTTTCTTTAAATCAATGAACGTGAGACAGAGCGGCATCTTGTACTCCCTACAAACCTCGATGACTTGGTTACCATGTGGATATATTCTTCACTATACTTCAAAATATCCAGGTAAGACAGGTCTCTTTTCCTTCAACAAATTGACTGTAAGGGTTGCCAACAAGAAGTGCTGTTGTGAAGGCGTCTTGGATCACTGGATACTGTGGCAATATTGATGTAAAGCCATGGAAGACCACAGCAGCATTATAAATCAAAGGTTCTCTTTAATCATGTAGGACATTCACTAAATTTGGAGTAAAGTTCTCACTGTAAGCTAAAGTTGTGTTCTGGAATCTAAAGTTTCATAAGCAATTTGGGAGTGGGCAGTTGGGTTCACATTAATGAATATGGAGCTTCCGTATCAATTGTTTATACCTTTTTCATTCTTTCCCACATATTCTTCCCTTCACTTGGGTCTTAGAAAGTACGGATGGAAACCCTGCAAAAGTGAGATATGCTGCACCCTCAGTCATGACCCATTCTCTCTGTGTGTTAATCACCACATAGCTAAAGAATTTGTTTAACATGTCCTTAAATTTTGAGCTTTATTTTTTAGCCCAAAATTTGATGAAAGGACTTCTATACTTACAAGCTCAAGTCATTCTCAGGGCATTCAACTGTCAATCTAATGCCTTCACAATGCAGTGCTTCAAAGTTTAACTCATAGGTTCCTACTTTCAATGAAGATGCTTACCTCTGCATTCTACCAATCACCGTCATGTTCTTCACAAATAAAGGAATAGAATTAACTTAATGCTACTCTGTCCCAGGGATGCTTATATATTGCCCCATTTAATCAGCAGGGTAACCTTTTGAGGGTCATATAGCTCAGTTAATTGGAACTCTTCAACCCCACTGTATAGAGCTGTATATATGAAGTAAAAGTCAGGAAGCTAAGAACTGCAACCCTGAGATTTTAAGTGAATGCTCTAATTCCAGAGCAGCGCTCCTTCAAACATTCAAAGTGGCTTTTCTAAGATTTGTCCTTTCTAAAAATTTGACAATCACTATCCTCCCTATTAAAAATGAAAGGAATGAGAAAACAGGTCATAGGGGTCAGTGGCACAGTGGTGGATAAAAACTAGACTTTTGGTGGGGTTGTATGCAACATACACAGATGTAAAGTTTAGAATTATATGCAATATTGTAAACGCAGTGTTAAACTCAATTAAAAATAAAAGGAGCAGTTTGAGTCCATGTTTCTTCAACCTTAACCTTTCCTGCTCAATAGCACATGCATTTCAAATCTTACCTCTGACTGTGTGGGATGCTGAGCAAATCCATCTAGACATGGATACCTAGAGTTGCTTCATGTTCAACGGAGGAGTTTGCTGGTGGATAAGGGCTCCACCCAAAGGACTTAGAAATGACATGTTGGTTTTCTTATAATTGGATTGTTAGAGTTTTCAGAGAAAGAATCTGAATCCAGAGAAGCACAATCTAAATGTAAATGAATGTTTACATGGGTATTTGGGAGGATTCTGGGGTTAGAATACTGATGTGTTGGTTCTAAATAATACAAGGAGAAACTAAAGTTGGAGGTACAGAGATAGAGGATCTCGCATCCTCCTGTTCTCATCTTGACAGAGGGAAATGGATCTTCGCCAGCTTAACAGTCTCCACGAAGCCTGTTGGCGCTCGGTGTCAATCAGTAGATGATGGAAAAACAATAACGGCAAAATGATTACTGAGCTATAAAAGGCACTACAGAAGTGGCTTAGGTAGTAAGAGCACAATTAGACTCTTCTGGGGAATCTGTCTTATTGTCAATATGGCTGCTTTGCCTTTGGCCGTTTGTCTGCACTTCACACTTCTAAGTGGCTCCTATGGGCAGGTCCCAGGGAATCTAGGTCTAGAAATCCACTTTCATGCTACCTTCTGTTCCTCACACAGCTCATCTGTCCTCTTGTCTGTGATCACTCTTCTTTACTGTAGATTCTCCCTCATCTTTGCACCCATGAGTACAGCTTTCTTCTCTTAGCTCAGATGATCTTTTTTCAAATTGATTTTTCTTTCTTCAGGTAGAGATACTTATGCCTGGTGCCACTGTAATCCCACTAGGACAGACACCATAATAGATGCTCACAAGCTTTTTACTTAAATGTTTGCAGATAGAGTCCAAGAGAACATCACTTTCAATAAATATTAATGTGGATATAATGATTGGCATTAAGATGAACACACTAGAAGACACAATCTACTGAGAAACCTCATTTCTCCTCTTCTCCATTCTCCACCAACCTAAAGGATATGTGAAGATAATTTTTCTTAGGTGTGAAGTGTGGGTATGATTAAGAATACCATTTTCTCTCTCAATTCAATAAAAGTTAAAAAGCACTTATTGAGCCTCTATTCTGGTGTAGGTGGCCAGTGAGCAAGGTGTCCAGTCTGACTGGAAAATGCTCTACATTCTAAGTATCACAGTCTAGGAAGAAAAATAGGGCTAGACTAACAGTGCTGCGTGAGAATGGGTTAATTCTGCATGAGAAGACAAGGCTACTGAGAGACTTCCCGTGTCTCTCAAGACATGATAAAGACATTAGGAAGAAGGAAATGCCTGGGTTTTGTCATAAAAGCCAAATAGAAAATTTCTCCACAAGACTAAGGAAGGAGAATGCTAGGCAAAGAAAGCTGTATTTACAAGGGTTGGGACTGAGCAAAGAAACTGTGGAGACTTGTGTTGGTCTATCACTGGACTGTTAATTGTGGTTCCAGGGAGAATCATAGAGAGGTATTAGGGAGGGAATAGCAGGTCTTTAGGAGCCCCTGCAACCTCTCTTATGGCAGAACCAGAGGGTGGCTACAGAAAAGGAGAGGCAGAAATCTGATGTAATGTAAAATGGTAAATAAGAGCAGAGCTGAGGCCTTGAGGCCAATTATGAGTCTATTAAAATACTCTAGATTAGGGCAGAGATGAAGTACAGGAGCTAAGGTTCATGCCATGCATATGGTCAACCTCAGTTTGATTCCCGGAATGATGCTCCTCCTAAGTATCACCAGGTACAGCCCAATGCAGGGGTGGCCACGTGGGAGAAGCCCCTGAACCTCCTGAGTGCTGCTTAGGAGGCAGCCTCACGGAAAAGGAGGGTAGGGAGAGTTGATGAAGGAGTAGACAGGAGATGGCCTGACCAATGCTTTTTTGCTATAAAAAGGAGGGAGAGGAAGTTAGCAGAATGTCAATTTTGCATATTTCATTCCTGTATTTCTAACCCTCAACTTCAAGTATTCTATGTTTTACAGATAGATGTGGAAATGAATAATTTCAGGTTGTTACCTAATTCATAGAACTTGTTTTAAAGCTAAAAAGAAGCAAGCTGGTTTTGGAAAATATGGATGAACCATACTGGAACGTTTTGCTTTATGGTGTTTACTCTAATGAGCTCTGGAGATCATTGTGCTCTTTAAGATGAAGGCTTGTGTCATTCCAGAAGCCAGCTAATCTGTTGGCACCAGTTTTACAATTGCATGTTGCTGACTTCATGTCTATGAATCGTGTCTTGTTAACTCACTCTCAAATTTATTGTGATATTGTTGTTGCTATACCTATTATGGTAATCTGTGTTTAGCAACTTTTGATATTACTATTGTAATTATTTGGGGTGCCAAGAACCATGCCCATTAAAGATGGCCATGTTAGTCAATAAATACTGTATGTTTGATTACTTGATCAACTGGTTATTTTCCACTTCTCTATCTTAATTCTCCCTGCTCCCTAGGACACAACAATATTGTAATTACTCCAATTAATAGCCTCACATGACCTGTGCTTGAATCAAAGGAAGTATACCACCCTTCTTAATTTAAACCTGAAACTAGAATTGATTACATTTAGCAATGTCAGCATGTCAAAATGGAACAAAACTAAAAACTAGACCTCTAGCAGAAACAATAAGCCAAATTTTGAATGCAAAGGAAACTCTTGAAACTAATAATTCCTGGAGCAAATGTCAGGAACATATGAATGATAAGTATTATAGGTGGGGAGGTGACTCCTCATGAGAAATAAGTCTCTCTGTGGTTCACAAATTATACTGTGGTTCTTTCTTTAGACTGACTCGACAATTATATTCAAGGTAACTGGACTCCTGGCTACCTTGCCAAACAATGTAGATGAACTTGGTGAAGCAAGGCAGGATACAGGTATTCTCATGAAGAGAACGCTCCTGCTTTCTGCTCCGCCCACCTGAGTGGCCTGAGGAAATACCTAGAGGGTTAAGATTGGTGAAACTTGACATGAGCACCACACAGCAGAGATGCTAGAGAACCATCTGCTCCACTGGGCTGGTCCAAAGTCCACTTCTGGGCTAGGTCCGAAGTCCACTTAGTCCACACAGTGTGGCCATGGCCTTCACCACCCAAATCGTCAGGGAGCCAAGAACTCAGGCAGGAGCAAGGAATTTCTCTTTTGCAGGAAAAGAAAAAGAAGTAAAAATCCTAAATTCTGCTCAGGTTTTTCAAGTTTCTCCAGATTTTTTAGTTCATTGTTTTCCCTTATAAAGTATTTCAGGAGGTGACAAATAGTGAAATAAAATAGTTTTATTTCAAAAAATATGAAGATATGGTGGAGAGAAAAAAGAGAGGGAGAGAAAAAGAGAGAGATAGAGAGAGAAAGAGAGAGAGAAAGAGAGAAAAATACAGGTTCTTCAGAGGGGAAACACAAGAATACATGTCTCATGGTGAGATGAAGACGAAGCTCCAAGACAGAAACATTTGCCTTTACCTTTATAATGTCGGTGGGGAATTATGATAGAGCTTTTCCCAAATTGCTACCTTGGGACTTAGCTTGGGGCTTTCTAGGATGTTGTCAATGCGAGGAACCCAGGACAGTTGATGGTCTTTTCCATACTCCTGCCACAACTTTTCCTTTTATTAAAGTTTCCTCTTTTCTGAAGGCGTCTACCCTTTTCTGCATGATGCCTTTATGCCTTTGGGCTGCTGCACAGCTGGTGACTTGGCAACTTTTAAAATCACATCTTGTTTTTGTTCGTCCTGAAAACACTGCTAGGGGCCTTCTGCAAGGCCCCTGTGAAAACTACTTCCAGAAGCACAAAAATATGATGCAGACTTGTTGCTGATTTGGGAGAGGTTTGGACAGGACAGAAGATGAGACGAGTCACCAAATTCTCTTCAGTCAAAGTCTCTGCAGATGAACATCGTAATTCTCTGGACATCTGTGAAGACTGAGAGGTGAGAAGCTTCAGGAGAAAAGTCTGAAGTGAGAAAAGTTTATTCTAAAGGTAGGCAGAAAGAAGCCATCTCTGAAATGCAGGTCTGCATGAAGCAGTTGATCAGTGCTAATGTAGAAGCTGTAACAAGTGATGGAGAAAATCTAGTTCAGATCATTGATGAGTGGCTACTCTAAGCAGAAGCTTTTCAGTGTAGGTGAAATAGTTTTATCAAAGAAAAATAAGTCATCTAGGCCATTCAGAGCATAAAATTCCTTGCTTCAAGTTTCCAGAGAACAGGCTGACTCTTGTTAGAGATGAATGTGGCTGATGACTTTAAGTTGAAGAAATACTTAGTTACCAATTGGAAAAGTCTAGACCCCCAAGAGTGTGGCTTAATCTACTCTTTCCATTCTCTATACATGAAATAGCAAAGTCTGGAAATAATAAACCTGTTTAGTGAATACTTGAAAATTACTGTGGCAATTCACTACCTGTAAAGTAAAAAATTCCACTTTCAAAATATTACCGCTTATTGAGAATATACCTGGCCAAGATATCTGATGGAAATATACAAGTAGAACATTGACATCGTATCTGCTAAAAATATCCATTCTTGGTTTCATGATCGAGGAGACTTTTCAAATTTCAAGGCTTTTATCAATGAACTCTATTATTTGGAGCTCTATAGCATTCATATTTAGTGATTCGTTTGATGGTTTTGGGCAAAGTAAGTTGAAATATCGTGCGATGAATTCTTGATACCATTAAGAATATTTGTGAAATGGACAGAGCTGGTACAGTACTTTAGGCTTTTGCCTAGGTTTGATCCTTAGCACTTTATATGGTCCCTTGACTCCCTGCCAGAAGTGATCCCAAGTCTAACAGGAGTTAGTCTTGAGTACCATCAGTGTGGCCCAGAAACAAAAATTTTAAAAAGAATGTTTGTGATTTATGAGAGAAGATTAAAATAACAACATTACCAGGATTCTGGAAATCCCTTGATTCAAAACCTCAGAGATTACTTTGAGAACTTCAAAACTTCCGTGGGAAGAAATTAAAAGGTGTGGTGTAAAGAGCGAGGGAACTGGAATTGGAAGAAGAGTCCAAAGAGTTGACAGAAGTACTGCAATCTCCTGATGAAGCCTGAACGGATACGGGCTGCAGCCTCTGGAGGAAAAAAGAGGTTCTTGTGAGGGAATCTCCTGGTGGAATGCTGAAATGACAACCAAGGATTTGGAATATTCCATAAACTTGAATACTAAAGCAGTCTTAGGAAATAAGAGGATTGACTTCAAGTTTGAAAGCAGCTCTACCGTTACTAACATGCCAGCCAATATCATCTTAAGAACAAGGAAGATTTCACAAAAGGAAGGGTCAATAGGTGTGGCAACTTCACTGTTGTCTTATGTTAAGAAACTGTAGCCATCATCCCAGCTTTTAGCACTCTCCCCTGCATGTCACCAAGCATCAACATTGAGGCGTTAACCTTCCAGCAAAAGACAACTTGCTGAAGACTCAGATGGTGATTAGCATTTATCTGCAAAGCTATATATTTTTCCTCAAGTACTTAAGGTATGTAAATTTTAATATAATACTGATTTAATAGACTGTAGCATAAGTTTATATGCAATGGAATGAAATAAATGGGAGCTTCACTTCAAGAGACTTTATTGCGGTCATCCAGATCCCTGCTGTGGAACCCAGAATATCTCCAAGGAGGATCCAATCAGCACATTTGCATCACAAGACCTTTTTTTTTCACTTTTAGACTAGAGAAATGAGCCCCAGGCACAATTTGATTAACTGAGACCCCGCTGGATTATTTATAGTAGAATGTATGGTCTTGAATGAGGCATTTAAAAGATCCAAGATCTAATTTTCTTATCTGTCTTTATGATGGAGATGATGGTATTTTCTTCCCAGATGTGTTGTAAAGATCAAGAGAGAGAAAGTGTGTCAAAATATTTGCAGTCTGAAAGGGTCATGAAAGGGTTCATCAGGGATTGTTCCTGTTAGGGAACTGAGTGCTGACCAACGACAGGCTGATCCTGGAAACTCAGGCAGCCACCAACAAAGCTTTCTTGGTTCCATCCTGCCCGGTGAATCCCTGTAATAGACGGGAGAGTGAGAAACTGGTTCCTAGGAGACTGCCCTTTCCCCCATCTCTCCCTCCACTGTTGCATATGCTTTCCACTGGCACACGTCTTCATTTGCCTGCCTCAGTTTCCCACACCTGGTAGGATGGACCTTTTCCGCTGCTCAAATTTTAGCCCTCCTGTAGTTGAGCTTAAGTGGCTGGGAATACCCCAGAGCATAAGAGACTGACCTGGAGAGGGAAGAGGTGTGTTAGCTAGGCTTGTTAAGGGTCTTTCTGACTTAACCATGCAGAGATATAGATGTATGTGTGAGCACATGTGCATGCATGTGTTTGTACATTGCACATGTACTGCATGTGTATGTGCATGTTTATGTCTGCATGAAAGCACTTGTGTCTGCAATGTGGTAGAGTAATGGCTGCTCTCCAAACCTATGCTGCCACGACAGAACAGACAGAACTGCCTAGAATTTAGATGGCGCTGCTTGGATCTGCAATGCTTTTCTCTTTGTTCCATCTCACAGATCAGACTGAGGAAGGGCCATTACTCTGATTTGTGCAAAGTAACCGAGGTATATAATGACTCATGGGAGATCCTCTAATTGGTGGATGGAAGAACAGAAACCAACAAAGAGCCTTCTGACTCCTTTGGTGCTATTATTTCTGTGCCACTTTTGGCAGATGAACACTGATGCTGGTTTGTGGAGAAAAAGGCATTTAGGAGAAATGTGTGAAGAAAAATTTAAAAGTAAACCTTAGTTCAGAAATGAAAGTACCAAGCCCTTCTTACAGAAATACTCAAAAGACAGAACAATCTACAGATCCAGAATCTCCTCATTAAATAGTGTTAACAATGACTGTATTTCCTTCCTTCCTATTTATAAGCTTGTCTTCTAAGAGGAACTTACCATTGATAAGTTCCATATCTTAGTTCCCACTTAATATCACATGCCAAACACTTTTTATATCATTAGAAGCACTCATAACTGTGATATTGATTGGCTTCAAATGATCCCTTTTAATTGCTTGCCAGACCCAGGAAAGCAGCCTTGTTCATGGGGGACTGAGCTTAGGGAGTTCAGATGATTCTTCAGGCCCCGTGGGAAAGCGGCCAGGTTATCCAGGTCAACGCTCTGTGCCTGAACTTTCCTCTCTAGGACTCTTAGTCCTGGAGGTCCAAACAAGCTTTCTCTCAGCAAGGCAGACACACATGGATTGAGAGCGCACAAAACCACATCACACAACAAAGGTCTGAACTGGATGAGGAGAGTGAGCCATGAATAACTTGCAGTATTCTGTGAGTTTCCATTGGGTGGTGCCAAGACTTGCTGCCAGACAGCTCAGGGGATGAGACCTCAGGGGAGAGACAAGGAGCAACGAGCAGGGATGCCACTTTGTGAACGAGCAGGGCTTGCCGTCCTGGGCTTGCTCTCCCAAGACTGAGCCAGATACTCCTGATTCATTAGTAGGAGCCAGCCTGGTAAAATCTGTGTGTGTGTGTGTGTGTGTTTTTGTGTGTGTAAGGCGCAAGCACTCTGTAACCTGGCCTTGCCAAAGCAGTTAGGACGTAGATGAGAAGACCTTAATGGAGAGTTCTCTGTGTCCCAAGCATTCTCTAAGATGAGCATAAGAACCTCTTGAGCCTTCTGATCCCAGAAGGGCATTCACCACAAAAGGCAGAGAGCCCACAGCTGGGGCGAGCTGCTAGCAATATTTTGTTAAATATAAAATATTTAACCTATGCCTCCTCTCCTGTGGAATATGGAAAATTCTTAGGATGTGGAGAGGGACAGCTAAGACGGGCACAGCATTTATCTTTTGATTCTGTGAAATGGAGACTGAGCTGGAGCCAAAGAGAGGTTAGTGAGGTGCCTTGCCTACAGAACAGAATAAGGATCTTCCCAAACAGGGTTTCAATAACTTTTCTCTATTGCCCAGAAGGAATTTTCCATGGGGGAAGGAGAACTGCAAATCAAAGCAGGGCACACACAGTGTTGCATGTGGTCAGGTCTTTGGAGATGAAAGCAAAGCCTGGAGAGGAAACAGAAGACTGTAATGTTTGTTTGCCAGCATCCCAGGCAATCCTACAAAGACTTCTTTGGACTGCCAGTTAGGGGAGCCAGCTGCCATCTTTAGGCGCCGAAGAGAGGGCAAGAAAAACGTTACAGGCTGTAATACGCAGATGCTTGAAAATCAAGGAAAGCAAGTTCTGAGTCCACCCTGGTGTCTCTGGAAGGACCCCATCGAGCACTGTACTGACCAGGAGTCTGAGGGGATGTGGCTTGGTTCAAGTATCCACACTCTTCCGTCTTCAAACAGCTGCAGTTTTCTGAGCCCCTTCTGGGTTCATTTCTCTCTTTCTTGCCCTCATGGGCATTTGCTATGATGTCACTTTATCTCCTCACTTGGCTACACCCAATGCTTCAGCATCCACTTTTCAGTTATTCCCTGTCTACACTGATGCCAAGAGGCCTAGTCCATCCATGTAACAGTTCAGCATTTGAACATACTAAAATGTGTCAATGTGGTTGGCACATATTTCTGTTTCCTTAGTCATATTTTAATGACTAATAATGTATTATCAGTTATTACAAATAACATTAAACATTTTTACCTTGTTTTCTGGTTTTGATATCATCATATAAAATCAATAGCATATGTATTTAATAGTGTTAATATATGGTTTATATATGAGTGTTTTCCCCTTTTTCTTTGAGGGGAATTGAGGTGAGAAGTGGGTTGGGCTCTGATCAAATCTTATTTTGGACCCTGTGTCCAGAAACTTCTTGGGACCTTTAAGGGACCGTATTGGGTATTGGGGGTCAAACCCGGGTTAGATGGGTGCAAGTTTAAAGCCTTAGCTCTCATACTCTCTCTCTCTCTATCTCTCTCTCTCTGGACAATTTTTTATATTTTCAGATGTTAAAAGGAAAGAGAGATAGATAGAGAGAGAGAGAGAGAGAGAGAGAAGCAGAGACAGACAGAAGGAAAGTGCCTGTCACAGAGACAGAGACAGGCAGGAGGGTGGGTGTGTGGGGGGGAAATTGGGAACATTGGTGGTGGGAAATGTACACTGGTGGAGGGATGGATGTTGGAATATTGTATGCCTGAAACCCATGAACAGCTCTGTAACATAGTGATTCAACAACAACAACAATAATAACAATAATAATAACAACAATAATAATAATACAGGGTAAAAATAACCCTGTTGCTACTTGATCCCCCAATCAATGCAGATAGTGACCCTGGAACAAGGACTAGTCCCCAAGATACCCCTGGGTGTGTCCCTAGAACAAATGAACTTTAAATTGGGCTGGAGCAATAGCCCAGCGGGTAGGGCGTTGCCTTGCATGCGGCCGGCCTCTGCCGGCCTGGGTTCGATCCCGGCATCCCCATATGGTCCCCGAGCACCGCCAGGAGTAGTTCCTGAGCAGAGCCAGGAGTGCCCCTGAGCATGCCGGGTGTGACCCAAAAGGCAAAAAAAAAAAAAAAAAAAAACAAATGAACTTTAAATTAATGATAATGAATAATTAAAAATATGAAAAATAAAACTCATATGTAAACCACTTAAATCTATTTCCTTTCTACTAAGGCTAGAGACATTCTGTTGGAAGCTATTTGTCTACAATTGGAAATGGTGAACTATAATAAAGACACATTTTTGATTTGTGTTTTGCATCATTTTTGGGACTGCACACAGCAGTACTCAGGGGCTACTACACACAAGGTACTTAAGAGTTGTGACTGGCAGTGCTCAGGGGACCCTGCGGTGCCAGGGACAAAACCAGGGCTCCTGCCTGTGAAGCCTGTGCTCAGCCTTTTCTGCCTTCTCTGCAATTCTGGCAGACACATTTTTCCAAGTGATTACATCAACTTATACAGAAAAGAGTCTAAGAGCTAGTGTTGATCCTCACACTTTCTCCACATTGGCATTATTTAATGTAACTGAGTTTATCTTGTGGCTGTTATTGATTTAACTGATGACTGTCAGGTCATTGTGTTGACTTCTTTCATAAATTATTTGTCCATGTATTTCACCTTTTCTCTGATGAAATCTTTGTCTTTTTTTTTTAATTTTGAGTCATACCAGGCAATGCTCAGGGGACACTCCTGGCTCTGCAGTCAGGAATTACACTGGGCGGTGCTTGGGGACCATAGAGGACACTGGGGATTGAACCCAGGTCAGTTGCTTGCAAGGCAAATGCCCCACTCTCTGTGCTATCGCTCTGATCCCTTTTTCTTAGTGAGTTTGGGAGTTCTTTATATGCCCTGCATTCAAATTCGCAATATACTTCACACGAAGGTCATGAATGTATCCATAAGTATACACCCATATTCAATATCATAATTATATAAACATTTGGTTTTTTCACATACAGGCATCTACATTATCTGTAGATAATTTTTGTGTACAGCATCAACACAAAATTTAAAATTTAAACTCAATTTTACCTTTAGCCAAGTGGAAAATTGAGTATCAGTTCAGTTTGCTTAATGGCTATCACTATATTCACACTAGATAAATGTTCCTCTGGTTTATGTTTTATCTTTATTTGTATATACAGGTGCATATATTACCTGCCATCTAGAAAATCTACTTGAAATTTGCCTGTCACCTAATTTTTTGTATTGTAGAAATTCCATTTTATCATAGAATCTTCTTACAAAGGTTTTCTTGAGTATTTCTTTTCTACAGTCATTCAAAAACCGGCTTTTTTTTTTTTTACAACTAACCAGGCTTTAGTTCTACAGAACATTAATATGGTTTTCTATTTATTTCCGTCTATTTTCCTTTGGCTTCTGTGTTTTCTTTTCCTTACTTCTTGAAGCAATTTTTTGTGGGGGTGGAGACCAGGGTCAGGTTTAGGCCACACTTGGTTATTTGGAAGGCTTTTTCCTGGCTCTGCACTCAGGGATCACTTCTGGTGAGCTCAGGGAACAATACCTAGTTAGGCACTTTGCAAAATAGTGTCCCAACCACTGACTATCAATTTGGCCCCTTGAATAAAATTATTTTTTTATGCTTTTTTGGGTCACACCCAGTGATGCTTAGGGTTGCTCCCTGGCTCTGTGCTCAGGAATCACTCCATATGGGATGCTGGGGATCGAACCTGGGTCGGCTGCATGCAAGGCAAATGCCCTACCCGCTTGACTACCGCTCTGGCCCCTGAATAAAATTCTTAACCCAGTAATTTTCAATATTTAGTACATAAACTTAAAACAGTAAATATCTCCATAATCTTCAGCTTTCATTGACTCAAATTTTATTTATAGAATCTTCATTGTTATTCAGTTCTGAATATTTCATCATTTCCATTACAAGTTTCTTACTTATTGGTTACCTAGCAATGTTAATTTTATCTTCTCAAATTTATTATTTTTATCTTTGTTTGGTTTGTTTTTGGGCCACACCCAGTGGTGCTCAGGGCTTGCTCCTGGCTCTGTACTCAGGTATCATATGGGGCGCTGGGGATTGAACCCGTCAGCTTCATGCAAGGCAAACATATGTGCTCTTGCTCTGACCCTTTTTTTTTGGTTTTTGGGTCACACCCGACGGTGCTCAGGGGTACTGCTGGCAGTTCTTGGGGGACCTTATGGGATGCTGGTGAATGCACCTGGGTCGGCCAGGTGCAAGGCAAAGCCCTACCTACTGGACTATTACTCCCGCTAGCAGAGCCTGGCAAGGTGCCTGTGTCGTATTTGATATGCCAAAAACCATTCACAATTATAGACCTCATTCCCATGACCTGAAGGAATGGTTTGAAGCTCTTCATGTTCCTTGAGTGAGCAGTTGCTCTTAGGCTACACTAGCACGCATAGGTCGTGTGGAGATGTTACTGGTGCCCGCTGGAGCAAATGGATGAACAACAGGAAGACAAGTGAAGACAAGTGATACTTGTGTGTGTGTGTGTGTGTGTGTGTGTGTGTGTGTGTATGAGAGAGAAAGAATACATGGTTTCCTTCCTTTAGATCACTGTTAACTTCAGACTGATACTAGTGCTGTCCAAATCTACTTATCTGCTGATTTGATTTTTGGTCTGCTTGCTCTCATACTAATTGCATGATATGAAAAATAGCCACTAGCCATGCTGATTTGTCAGTTTTCCAGAATAATTCTGACCCTTTGTACTTTATCATATGGGCACCGATAAATTCATTTTATTATTTTTAGTATTTTTAAAATACTCCTTCTTTTGATAGGCATAGTTAGTGCTCTACATCTTGGCTGTTGGGGAGAACTACCTGTGTTATCTCTGGGGTGTGTCCTTCCTAGTTCTCCTCTCCTCATCCTCTGTGACAGCCTCTGTTTCAGATGACGTAAGTGCAGAGTGCAGGCAGGTCTCCTGCCCGCTACCCGACTTGGCACAGGAAGCCACTGGGATCTCAGGAGCTCGTCAGTTGCAGCACCCAGTGTCAATCACCCTAAAATATCCCTTGCCGTGATGCCTTTGGCCATAAATTCTATTCCCCATTTTGTTACTTTTCACATATGTATTCTCTTTTGTTCAATTTTACTTACAAATTCCTTCAAATTTAACTTTTATAATTAACCTTGCTTTAAATGTATATATTTAAAGTCAGAATACTATTGGGTTAAAATTAACCTGGGGGCATCTTCTTAAAATTAGTGACTTAACTTTCATTTGTTGCTCTTTTCCTCTGCCATGTACTTTTGTGTTTTGAATTTTTCAAGTTTTTCCATGCTTCTCCCATCTCTTTTATTCCCCATTGTGTTGGATTGCTTTGGTTTTGTTCCTTTGTTTTCACTTTTGGCTGGCAATCCTAAAATTTTGCTACACAATCATTTATATTTTATCCTCTATTTTTATTTTTGTTTTAATTTTAAACTTAACAGATTGAGAAACAGTAAAAAGGATTCAGAACATGAATTTTCCCTATCGCCAGATAATAACATCTTATATTATCACATATTTTATGTGCATATATACACATACCATATATATGCATTTATATTATTAAATGCTCATATCCCCAATAAATACAATTATGACACTATGAAATAAACTTATTCCCAATGGAATCCTTGTTTTTTAATAATTGATGATATTTTATAAGGTCATCAGTAGAATGCTATAAAGTTATTGTAAAAGGTTTAGAGTAATAGGGGAGATGGTCTGGGGATTTTGTTTTTTGCTCTTACTTCAGGGTTTTATTTTGGATTGTTTTGTCCTTGTTGGCCATTTCTGTACTGCTGGCATCTGTGCTGAGACTTACAGTGGCAAAAATAATGACATGTAGCAAAGATTTTTTTTTTTCTTTTTGGGTCACACCGGTGGCGCTCAGGGGGGTTACTTCCTGGCTCTGCACTCAGGAATTACTCCTGGCGGTGCTCTCGGGACCATATGGGATGCCGGGGATCGAACCCGGGCCGGCACAGGCCGGCCGTGTTCAAGGCAAACGCCCTACCTGCTGGGCTATCGCTCCGGCCCCATGTAGCGAAGATTTTGAAAGAAAATATTTTTTCCTTTTAAAAAATTAATAACTGGGAAAGGAACCTAGATATAATTCGGATCATTCATCTATAGTCATATTTTTTACCTCAATGATTCTTATGTTCCTTCCCAAGACTGAATCCAAACCAGCGTCAATCACTGCCCTTATTTCTAAGATCTTAGTTTTCAAAATGGACAATTACCAATGTATTCATCATCTTTCCTGATTTTGGCATTGTAAAGCATACTAGTCAAAAAAAGCTTTCTATAATGAACTTCACTTACTTTTTTATGTTTTTATAATTAATTAAGGTGTGCATTTTTTGGTAAGAATATCAGAAATAAGATGTTGTGCTTTTCTTAAGAATTGTGTGGTGCTAATTTGTCTCATCATTGATTGACGACAAATTTTATCACGTGGTTACGGGTGCTGTGATTGGGTATTTCCACAGGGTAGTTACCATTTTCCTTTTGTAATTGAGAAGTATCTTCAGACAGGTATTTTGAAAAATAAAAAATTCTAATTCCCACTATACTTTTATCCATTAACTTTTTTTTTTTGGAAACTGGCATAACTGGCTCATGAAATTATATGTTTCAAATGCACAACATTATGAATCTTGTATTTACAAGCTCCTTTATACTCAACATCAAAAAATTAATGTCTGGGTCTAAGATCTAGGACAGTGGTAGGGTGCTTGCCTTGCGTGTGGCTGACCTGGGTTCAATCATCCACATCCTAAATGATCCCCAGGGCAGCCAGAAATCATCCCTGAGTGCAGAGCCAAGTGTAAGTCCTGAGCATAGTGGGTTGTGTCCCCAAAGGAAAAAACAGTTTTCATCTTTCACTATACTGTTGATCCTTTTTACCTGATTTATCTGTTCTGTTTCTTCCTTCCCTTTTCCTTCTATGATGAATATCTTATTTTAATTATCGCTAGAATTCTTTTTTTTTTTGCCTTTCATCAATGTTGTTTCTTTTTTTTTTTAACATTTTATTATACCACCGTGAGATGTACAATTACAATGTTGTTCACGCTTGGGGGTTTTGGTCACACAGTGTTCCAGCACCCAGCCCTCCACCAGTGCCCCTCAACCACCACCCATGTCCCCAATTCCCTCCCCCTCCCACATCCTGCCTAAATGGTAGGTTCTTTATCTCCTCTCTCTCTCCCTCTCTCTCTCCTCCTTCTCCCACACATTGTGGGTTGCACTACATACACTTAGAAGCCATCATTTGCATTTTTTTGTCTGTATTTAATGCTCAGTTCTATGTTGGTATCAGACCTTTAGACATTTATTCACACATGTTCCCTTCTCTAGCTAACCAAACCTCTGACTCCCATGCGCTTGTGGTAATTTCCACTTTTGGTAAGATCACCTGGTATATTTATGTCATGCAAATAAATGCAGTCATTCTATGTCTTTCTCTTTCCTTCTGACTAATTTCACTCAACATGATTCTCTCCATGTCCATCCATTTATAGGAAAATTTCATAACTTCATTTTTTTCTGACAGCTGCATAGTATTCCATTGTGTAGATGTAGCACAGTTTCTTTATCCAATGTTGTTTCTTTATTTTCATCATAAGAGTGAAGCATGCATGTTTGCCTTAGCTTGCATGACTTATATCACTTAGCATAATACCCTTTAATTTTATTAGAATTGTTGCAAAAATCAGGGCATTACTCATAAATATATATACATATATATAGCTATATATACACACATATATAGCTACATATACACATATATAGCTGAGCAGTGTTCTGTTTTGTATGGGACACATTTTTCTTAAACAATCCTTACAAAGAATATGGAGGCATTTCCTACTCTTGACTATTGTGAATAAATAACTAGGGGTGCATTTTCACTTATTAATTGCAACATCCATCAATGATTGCTGCCTACTACTTTTAATACTTTATAAAGTTTTGCAAAATGGTTGATTTCCCCATTCCTTTCATTTTTTGACATTCACCAGTTGACATATGCTCTAAAACTATATCTTATTTTAGTATTTATTTGTTCAATTTAAAAGTTCTTATCACTATGTATTCACTATATTTCTATCAATCAGCTATAATCTTTTACTAAAATTCACATTTTGTTTCACATTTGCCATTGGATGATTTTTTTTTTTTTGGTGGGCAGGCACACCCAGCTTACGCAGGGCTTACTCCTGGTTTTGTACTCAGAGATGACTCCTAATGGAGCTAAGAGGACCAAATGAAGTGCCAGATTGAAGTTGGGTTGGTTTTAAGCAAGACAAGTGACTTACTCACTGTATTATCTCTCTCGCCCCAAATAGAATCTTCTTTAAGTGAACTTCTGTGTCCTTTTGACTTGTACTCATCATTCCTTGAACACTTCCTTACTTCTGAACACCACAAGATGTTGGTGACTCACCTTATACTAACATGCCCCAACCGTGAAATACACCATTTCTCTAAGGAGTCTGTTTTCTATTGTTTTATATCAGATTCTGAAACCCCAATCTGATTGCTAGGAATAGTCTTTGTTACTGTGGTGTAATTACTTCCAAATCCTCTTAGTAGGAGCAACTGGGGACCATTCTACATCAGTTAATAAAGTTTCCTCTTTCATAATAGATATATTTATCACTATTTTATTGTCTCTTGATTTTGAACCATCGAAAACCCTTTCTTACACTGAGGTTAAAGAGAACTTTACTAATCTCTTTAGTATTTGCATATTTACATTTTTAATCCATTTGGACATAATTGTGATCTGTTGTGCAAACATGGATTTGATTTTGTTTTGTTTGAATTAATTACCAGTATCTCAGAACTATTTATTTAAAAGTCATCTCTTACCAAGTTACTTCAAATACCACATTTTATTAAAAACTTAGATTCTAAAAATTCTACTTTGGAAATCTGTGTAACTACTCAGGGCCAAAAACACATTTCTTGAATTATAGACTTTATGATTTTTATATATCTCTAGTAGTACAAAATCAAAAGTGATTTTGTACTTTTTGTGGGGATGTGTGTATAACATTTTTCTGATTATATGTTTTTGATATAAATTTTAGCACCAATTTATATGAGCTTTAACTTCCTAAAAATTTTTGGAAAATATTTTGAGTTTTCATTCACTGTATCACTGTATCACTGTCTTCCCGGAGTTCAGAGTTCATTGATTTGCTCGCGTGGGCACCAGTAACATCTCCATTCATCCTGTCACAAGTAAGTGTAGCCCAAAGGCATCTGCTTGCTCCAGGGACAGGAAGAGCCTCAAACCATTCTTCAGGACATGGAATTGAGGTCCATAATTGTTATTAGTTTTTGGCATAACAAATAAAACACTGGCAGCTTGCCAGGCTCTGACCACTGATAGGTGGTACACTATCAGTAGAAGGCTCTCATCTTAAGCATTTACTGATGAAACTTATAGGGGAAAGATCAGGTTTTCAGGTTATGAGTTTTTATTATAATTTTTAATTAAACAAGGGAGAAATTATAATTGACAAGATATGGAGTCAACCTTAGCAAGAATGATTTACTACATTTAAGTTTACTCTATCTTCCAAAAACATTTAAAAGTTTTATTTACCTACATTTTGCACACTTAAGTTTTTTCTAAGTATTTAATCTTTTTCTATTATAATTTTTCTGCCATAGCTTCCTGTAGCTGATTGTTCTGTATAAATAATACTATTGATTTCTACATTAAAACACATAAAAAATTTATTAGTAGCCTTATAAAAACTAAGAGAGGAAATGAACAGGCACTTCTAGAAGGAAGACAAATGGATGTCCAATAGGCACGTGAAAAAATGCTATCAGGCCCATCCTAACAGAGCCCCCAGCAGCGGAAAACCTTCACACTTCACAATCACTGCCATGTTCAAGGCTGGATGCCACCACTGCTCAGATGAGCTCCACCAGAAGTTAATCCGTTAAAAAACTCAGGTATGTAGGTTTGTGACTGAAATCTCCAGACTTTCATAGGCTAGTGGATGGGCTCCCTCCCCATTTCCCTGTTATTCTGGAAATGCTTGACAGTCATGCCCATGGACTGCTTCAGGTGCCAAGTAATCTCATCCATGGCCATGATCCAGAGACTTATACATAAATCATGGAAGAGATCAGTAAGTGACAGAGATGCTTCCGGTTCCCCACCAGACTGCCTACACTGGGCCCCCACCCTCATCCCTGGAGGGGGACAGATTTGGGTCTTGCCTGTTCTAACAGAGCCCCAACAGCAGAAAACCTCCACACTCCACAATCACTGCCATATTCCAGGTCAGACTCCCCTGTTCTGTCTAGTTCCACCCCAAAATCAATCTGTTGAAAAACTCAAGCACCACCTTTGCAAGATCTGGGTCAATCTTTCACCCTCCTACTCAACCATGAACTGAGCACTTATTATAGCTGCCAAGCCATGTCCTTCCATTGGTTGCCTTCTCACAGACCTCCTGCTTTTCATGACTTTCTGACTCCAGGGAAGCCTCCTGACTGCTGGCCCCAGTGGAGAGTCTGCTTTGCTGGGGTGGAACTCTGCCAGGATTCTCCAGACAACATAAGCAGATCGAGAATTTCGAGAAGTTGGGACCTTTTTTCCTGATGCACAGAATTATTTTGCCACTATCCCTTCATGACTATCAGGACTTGTTCACCATCATTTTGGTCCAAGAACAATCTCTGTTACCCACTATGTTCAACAGAGTTGGTCTCTACTTGGCACATGGAAAGTTTTTCTCTAAACAAATGAGGCCTCAGACCACCTCCTTTTTTTCCTTGGTGATTTTAGATGGCCAGCACCTCTGACCATCTGGCCATCCCGCCTTTCCATTGCCAACTATAAGACCAAGATGACTGCCCTCCGACGCCCTGATGGATCTATCACATCTTCCAGAAAGGCAATGGAGAAGATTATCCATGACTTCTACTCAAATCTCTTTGATAGCCACGCCCACCTGCCCACATACCAAATTCCACAGGATGGATATGTCATTCCCAACGTTCTCCCTTCTGAAATCCGACCTGCCATCTAGTCAGTAAAGAAGGGAACAGCACCAGGCCCAGACAAAGTCAGACCCGAACACCTGAAGAATCTGCCGTCGGTACTCAACAATAACTAGCTCGCTCTTCACACGCTACCTGTCCGAATGCAAGGTGCCCTCCCAATGGAAAACCAGCAGGACAGTTCTACTGTTCAAGAAGGGAGACATTCACGACATCGGCAACTATTGCCCCATCTGCCTGTTGTCTGTCACCTACAAGCTGTTTACACGAGTCATCCTGAACAGGATTAGCAGAACACTAGATGAAGGACAACCATGCGAGCAAGCAGGCTTCTGGAAAGGATTCAGCACAATTGACCATATCCACAAAGTAACCAAGCTCATTGAGGTTTGTAGGGAGTACAAGATGCCGCTCTGTCTCACGTTCATTGATTTACAGAAAGCCTTTGATTCTGTGGAGACTGAAGCAGCCATCGAAGCCCTAGACAAACAGGGTGTTCAAAACCCAATACATCAAGATCCTTCGTGAGCTGTATTACGGATTCCACCACCAGGATCTCACCATTCTACAAAGAAGTGATCATTAATGTGAAAAGAGGGGTTCGACAGGGTGATACCATTTCACCAAAACTCTTCAGCGCCACCCTCGAGAACATCATGCAACAGTTAGAATGGGAAGGAATGGGAGTGAAGATAGATGGTCGGCAACTACACCACCTCTGATTCGCTGATGACATCGTTCTAATAACACCAAACATTAGCCAAGCGGCACAAATGCTGGGACTTTACCAAGAAGTGGAAAGATAGGTCTACAGCTGAATCTAAAGAAAACTATGTTCATGAAGAATGAACTAGTTCCAGAGGCCCCATTCACTTGACAAACACTCTATACATATGTCCTAGGTCGAGAAATCGACATGATGAATGACCAAAACCTGAGCTGCACAGGAGGAAGAGAGCGGTATGGAATGCCTTCAAGGCACGAAGAAATAGCTGAAAGACAAAGAACCCTGCTCAGGGCACTCCTTTGACTCCACCATCTCCGCATTAACATACGCCTCAGAGACCTGGGCCCTATGAAAGCAGGATGAGAATGCTATCGGTCTCCCAGAGAGGAATCGAAAGAGCTAGCTTGAATATCACGCTCACCAAGTGAGAGAAGGAACCGGAGTTCTGACCTCCGCGCTATTCCAGAATCAGGGACACTGTCTCGTTTGCCAAGGCATCGAAAATCAGATGGGCTGGACATGTAATGCAATTTGGAGACAACCGCTGACTAGAGCCATTACCGACTGGATCCCACGGGATGTCAAAAGGTCACGTGGCCGCCCACCTACAAGATGGTCAGACTTCCTTGTAAAGACCCTGAAGGAACGGTTTGAGGCTCTTCATATTCCTGAATCAACCAGATGCCATTGGGCTACATTGGCACGTGATAGGGTCCAATGGAAATGTTACTGGTGCCCGCTCGAGCAGATGGATGAATAACGGGATTCAGTGATCAAGTGATCAAGTGATTTTAGATGCGGAAGATATGCCTGCTTTGGGGAAAGAATGTTGGGTCTTGATCAGCTTTAAAAAAATAATTCTCGATATCATTTATAATTAGGGAAATGCAAATCAAGATGACAATTAGATATATTTCACATCAATGAGAATAGCACATATCAAAATACTGAGGACAATCTGTGTTGATGAGGTTGTGGTGAAAAAGGAACTCTCATCTACGACTGGTCAGAATGTTATCTGATTCAAGCCCTATGGAAAACAGTATGATGATTTCTCAAAAAACTACAAATTAGGCTGCCATATGATCTGGCAATTGCATCTCTGGGTATCTTTCCACTGGACAAAAACATTCATTCAAAAGGGCATATGCACTTTATTATTCATTGCAACACTTAGTACATTAGCTAATATTTAGAATCAAAGAAAGTGTCTAAGGACAGGTGAGTGGATTATGAAGATATGTATACATATGTATATACATATAGTGATATATATGTGTATATATACATATGTACATGCATACACAATGGACTACTGTGGACTACTATGCAGCATGCAAGAACTGCAATGTACTACTATGCAGCTGCAAGGAATAGTAATTTGCTGTAAATTGGATGGAAGTGGAATTAATCATGTTATGTTCAGTAAGCCCAAAGAAGAAAGGCAATCATAGGAGGATTCCACTATCTGTGATATATAGAATAACTGGGCAATGGAAAACAACGTAGTAAAGAGGGGTGCCTAGGGCACCTTCTAGGTGCTCCATATACCCCAGAGCATATGGAGGAGAAGGACAAGGGAGGAAATAATTTGAAGGGGGATGTGCAGGACTCCTAAGGGCCCCTGATCTGCTCTGGATTGCCTCCCGCAAATCAACCCGTAGATAAGGGGGTAGTCTAAATGTGGCAGTTTATCCGACCATGTATCTGTACTAGCTGGTATAAATATTCTCCCAGCTACCAATAGGGACTATGATCTACCAGATATTAGCCTGGCCTCTAGGACACCTAAGTAATTAACCAGAGAGAAATGCTGTTTTCTTCCAAACAAACAAGCATGGCCCCTGATAAAATATAAAACTACAAGAAGTAGAGGAGACTTGTGAAGGCTTGGAGAAATATTTAACTGGCATTGGTGTTGATCTTTGGTACAGTGACATGCCATCCAGAAACCCCCTTCTCTACATTTCAAAGGCATTCCCGGCTCAAAACATTAGCACAGTAAAGGCCCTAGGTGAGATGCAGGGAGGGATTACCTGAGGGCATTGGACCCTCCCGCTTTCCATAACAATGGGAGGAAGGTCTGAGTTGGGGGATAAACTAGCAGGTTCCCGCCCCCGGTCTTCTTCCCGTGGGATCTCGCCTTGGAGCGTTTATTCCCCTTGGAAGTTTTACACGTGGTGGTCGCCATCTTGGCCTACACGTGGCTGGGGTTCTAGCCTGGAATCCTAAGCATCGGGTTTTTCCTTTGCTGATTTGTATGCCTGAACCTGGATAAGTAAAGCCTTTTAAAACTGTATCGGATTCCTGAGTGCTCATCCATCCTCGCTGGCTCGGAGGTAGAAGGGAACTCGCTCCCGCACTGTCGGGACCCCGCGGAGCACCCGACAGGGGAAGTAAGACAAAGTGGACAAGAAGTAACAGGGCCTTGGGAGTCACAGCTTAGAGCGTCTGCGGTATAGAGGAGTGGCATATACTCAAACTGCAGCATCAATGACAATAAAAGCAGGAGATCCAAACCACAATAACCAAATTTAAAATGTGCCTGTCAAAAAGATAGGCTGCTGGAGCCGGAGCAATAGTCCAGCGGTTAGGATGTTTGCCTTGCATGCAGCCAAACTGGATTCGATCCCCAGCATCCTATATGGTCCCCTGAGCACCGCCAGGAGTAATTCCTGAGTGCAGAGCCAGGAGTAACCCCTGAGCGTTGCAGGGTGTGACCCAAAAAGCAAAAAAAAAAAAAAAAGAGAGAGAGAGATAGGCTGCAGGAATGGGGGAGTTGTGAGGGAAGCTGAGGGCTCCAGAGAGGGAAGTTTACACTGACAGTAGAATTAGTTCTGGAAGATAGTATGCTGAAACTTAGTTATGAATAATTGTAAATCAAGTGTCCTGATAAAAATTTTTTAAGAAACTATTAATCTCAAACTCTTCATTTATTGCCTTCATTTCTCTCGCGAGCAATTTAAATTTTGAGCTTCCTGCTCACAACTCTCAATTAATATTTTTCAGTGTGTAAGTTTCTTCTTGATTTTCTCCTCTCATTGTTATTTCTATGATAAACATTCAATGCTTATTTATTTTATACATTTTTAGTATCACTGCTTATTCTTATTTTTTGAAACCATTATTCACTCTGGATTTGCTTTATTTCTTATTGAAGCACACTTTTAATAAGTCTTAAAAAAGGTATCGTGAATTTTTCTTGGAAATTGCCATTATTTAGCATTTATTCTTGAAGAGTAGTTTAGCTGAATAGTACATTCCATTGTCTTCGGTATCTGTTGCTCTGGGAGAAGATCTCAGTCACAGTAATTACTGTTGTTGATTAGTTTCTCTTTTGACCTCTGATAAGTTTTTAAATTGCCTCTTTGCCCAGAGTGCTCTGCTCTATCATGATGTGTGTAGGTGTGCATTGATGGTCATATTTTTCTCAGAAATATTTTTCCCTAAAATATGAATAATTATGTCTAAAATTTTGGGAAAATCCTCGAGGATTTTCCCTGTGCCCAGCTGCTCGTCAGGCGCCCGGGAGGCATGGCTGGTTCTAGCCCTGGCCTGCCATGCCAGCTGAGCCTCACAACAAGCCAGACCACCCTCCCCTACTCCATGGGGCCCGCCATTTTCCACATCCAGACTTCCCTCTCGTCACAACTCCACCCAGCAGACCTGACTATCAAAGTCCGCCTCACGCTGCCGCTAGCAGCCGCGCAGTTCATCAATAAATGTTTTATTTAGAGGTGACTACAACAGTATGCCACCTGCACGGCAAGCCTGGCAAGCTGCTTATTTAGTATTTTATATGCCAAATACCAGTAACATTTATATTAGGTCATTCCCGTGACCTAATATAATGGTTTGAGGCTCTTTATGTTCCTGGAGCAAGTGGATGCCTTTGGGTTTTACTAGCATGAGGACATATGGAGATATTACTGGTGCCCGCTCTAGCAAATAGATGATTAACGGGAAGATAGTGATAGTGATAGTGATTTGGAGACCTCCCAAGGGGTGCTTGAGGGTCCCCCAGTGCTACTCTGGTTGATACTTGGCCAATGCGCCAGAAGACAGTGCTGGGTCCTGGTGTTGTGCCCCTACTCAGGAGCTGCAGCCCCTCAGGGTCACCGCCTGGCAGTGCTCAGGGGCCTCTAAGGCTACACCTGATGGTGCTTGGAGATGGGTGTGGTGCTGGGGATCTAACGTGGGGCATTTCACATGCCAGACATGCACCCCTGATTCCTGTGCTATCTTCTTAGGTCCTCCTTTGTTTATCAACTCTTATTTCCATCCCCAGATTCTGGATTTTCTAATGTGTATGCTGGAAATCATTATATCCTGTATGGATCTTAACTCTTTCATCTTTTTCTGTCTCTGCGTTGCATTCTGGGCAGTTTCATTATATCTATTTTTATATTTCTCTTAATCTCTCAGTGGTTCTGCCTAGTTTTCTGTTCAGCTCTTCCACTGGATCTTTTCAGTGTCTATATTTTTATTTCTAGATTTTATATTTCATTTCCCCCAATTTTTTCTTTTTACTGGCCTATTTTTGCCATATAATTTCTTTCCTGCTGTTAGCTTTTGAGCTAGAGGTAGTTCAAGGTTTTGCTGAATCTGAGCTTACACATTTATGAAGGATTGTATTTAAGAAAAATAATACACAAATACAATGTTAAATATAATAGTAAATACTTATTTGTAATAAAAAAGAAAACAACAAGGATTATAGTCTTCAAAAAATTGATGAAAGCCACAAATACCATATAAGATCTAGAAAAATGACAATACAATAATTGCCTTTTATAGCCTTATAGTCTATAAAGACTTATAGTCTATAAAGACCTACTCTTGATGACAAGAGGGAAAAATTTAAAAAATCATTTATAGGAAAGCTAGGAAAATAACTCAATCTTTTGTCTGTTGTATTTTTCCAAGTTTAATTTTATTTTTGTGGCTTATTAAATGTAATTTTGACCTCACACATTATTATAGGCAATATGCATTTTATAGTAATCATCAAAATTGGGTAAATATCTCATTTCTTTCATTTATGAAGGATAAGACTTGAAAGAATTTCCAAATATGAGCATGCGTGCCTGCACCATCCAACATTTTTATTTTCTATATGTTTGTGGTACAGTGCACTCTCCTAAATTTGTATTAATATATGATCTATGGCACAGTACATTTATGCAATTGTATGGAAATGACTATAAATCACTTAAATAAGTTCTACTAAATTGATGTATCACTTTGACCCATTCCATAAGACACCTGTTGTCATTCCAGTGGCTTTAAGAAGAAAATGGCAGTGAGTTAGAGGCAGAATCAGTGATATCACTCAACTATCATTATGCTATCTAATAAAATTGATAAAACCATGACCATGTGAGTACATGCTAGCCCACGTGAGGCTTTATGCCAGTGAGGGATCTTGATGCTTTCGTATTCTTCTTTAGTTTTCCAGCCTATCTTCCTCTGCTTCAGGGTTTAATTATAGTGATATTAAAACCTATTTTAAAGCACTTTACTATTTCTTAGCTCTTTGGTTGCATCAATCTCTTATTCGATATTGGTGTTTTACTTGTATTATATGTAATCTGGGATGATGAAATCAACTTTTGTTGGACTTGTTTTCTGTGGGAACCCATGGCCCAAGAGAGATCTACTCAGTTGAGACCCCCTTTATCTGAGAAATGTAACAGGGGCTAGTGATGCAAGAAACACCTCAGACTCATTATGTGGTTTAATTTGAACTTAATTTGCGTTGCTGCATGTTTACAAATCTTTCAGTTGCCTAAGTTTTTGTGACTCCCACATTAAGTTACACAATCCCCCTAAGGGGTGGATCATATACTTTAAGAAGCTAGGCCATTGATTGTAGTGACTTCTGACTGTCTTTGCCAAGGCTTTTTGTCACACATATATGAATTTCTCAGCAAGAGGGGATAACATAATATACAGTATGCAGAGTGACAGTTAATGATTGTTGGAAGTGATCAATGTGGACAAAAACTGGGTGCTGAAAGGAGGTGAGGTGATATACATAGTACCCTTTCAGTAGTAGTATTACAAACCACAGTGCTCTAAAGGAAAATGAAGGGAGGGCTGGGGAAGTCTGCTATAGAGGCCGTATGTGGGGGTGGGGCAAGGGGTTTGCGCAGGAGGTAAACTGGCGACATTGGTGACAAGAAATGTGCACTGGTGAAAGAATGGATGTCGGAACATTGTATGACTGAAACTCACATAAACAACTTTGTAGCTGTATATCTCAACCACAGTGATTCAATTAAAAAAAAAGAATTTTGATCTACACATTTTCATAGTTCCCTTTGGAGTTTGCAATTCCTTGCAGAAGAGTGTCTGGTGGACACCAAATTCCCTGTCTGTCTTCCTGAACCAGTGGGTAAAGCTCTTCTAAACTCTTTAGTATTTGATTCAGAATTTCAAGGACAGGAGGAGATTGACCTTTTCTCTCTCCCTGCTCATAGGATTTAAATCTAGATTCAAGAATACCGGAAACTATTTTAAATTCTGTTCTTAAATTCTCATCTCCCTTTCAATTTTTTCTTTTATTTTTTTCATTCAACTTGGTTTCAAACTCCATGTATTCAACAATTTTTGTTATTAGATTTGTTGTTGTTGTTGTAGCCAAGCCACTGGACTTGGAAAATGTTGAGTCAGTATAGTCAGGTCAGCTACAATGCATTCATTTATGGCAAACAGTATTTTTAATTTTATTTATTATATTTATATTTTATTGGAGACACTGTGATTTATATGACTGTTGATGATAGGGTTTTATGCATTGAGTATTCTAACATCACACCTTTCACCAGAGTTCCAACACCCCCTTTCTACTACTGTCTCAGGATCCCTTTCACACACCCCAACCTCTGCACTTGGTAAGCTAAGCTCTGTAGACAAGTTTTAGATTCTGTTGATACTGACCATTTGTTACTCCTTTACTATGTACTTTTATTATATTTCATATATGGGAAAGAGATATTTTTCTGTATCTGTCTCTCTTATTTAGGCTGACTTCACGCAGCATAATGCTCTTCAAATCCATCCACATAGCAACAAATTTCATTTTTTTCTTTTGCTTTTTGGGTCACACCCAGTGATGTTCAGGGGTTACTCCTGGCTCTTTGCTCAGGAATTACTCCTGGCAGAGCTCAGATTACCATATGGGATGCTGGGGATCCAACCCAAGTTGGCTGCATGCAAGGCAAATGGCTCTACCAGTTGTGCTATCACTCTGGCCCCATGATTTCATCTTTTTTTTTTTTTTTTGGGCACCCTGCTCAGGGTTTCTCCTGGCTCTGCACTCAGGAATTACTCCTGGTGGTGCTTGGCCTATGGGATGCCGGGATCAACCCTGGTCGGCAGGGCCGGGCGCCCTACCTGCTGGGCTATCGCTCTGGCCCTCATCTTTCTTTTTTAATAGCTAAATAGCATTGTATTGTGTATATGGACTGTGGATTTTATTTATTTTTTTTTTTTTTTTTTTTTTTTTTTATTTTTTTTTTTTTTTGACCATGCGCTGTAGTACTCAGGACTTATTCCTGTTTCTGTGGTCAGGGATATTTCCTGACAAGCGCAGGGGACAATATGGGGTGCCAGAAATCAAACCCAGGTTGGCCGTGTGCCAGGCAAATGCCCTATCCACTTTATTATGGCTCCAGTCCTAAGCCACAACTTCTTTATTCAGTCATCTGTTTTTGAACACTTGGGTTGTTTGTAGATCTTATCTATTGTGAATATTGCTGCAATGAACGTAGAAACAAAAATACTTTTTTTTCAAAATATTACATATACCTTGTGAGAGGGAGGGGGACACTGGTGATGAATGTGATGTTGTAATAGGTATAATATAAATCATGGTATTGTAATCAACTAAAAAATAGTACACACAATATTTGGAATGCCTGCCACATATTTGACACTTTTCAGATTATTAGAAAAACATTAGTAGTTAATTCAAATTTCCTGCCATTTTGGTGGTGACTTTCTGATAAATTGAAATCAGCTCTTTTTGTTGGGGACTCACTTTCTTGCCGCACAGTAAGGATCAAGTCTACATTGTGGAAATGATAAGCTTAGAGCCATACATGAAGTTTAGTAGGACATTAGGTGCCTAGTTTACTCCTCTCCTCTTGGGTGGTATCTTAGATCATAAATGTTCTACAGTAACTCTGAGCCTCTGAGTTCTGTCTGAGCACCTGAGGACATTTAAAGTCATCTCTAGATCTTCCTAACACTCTTGCTGGGGCCACTTATTTTAAAAGTGTTGACTTTTATTTTTAAATTTATTTTTGTTTTAGACACCGATTGAATCCCACAGAATGTCAAAAGATCATGTGGCCGCCCACCTACAAGATGGTCAGACTTCCTTATCAAGACCCTGAATGAACGATTCGAGGCTCTTAGTATTCCTGAAACAACCAGATGCCATTGGGCTACACGGGCACGTGATAGGGTCAAATGGAAATGTTACTGGTGCCCGCCGAGCAAATCGATGAATAACGGGATGTCAAGTGATCAAGTGATTAGACACTGTGGTTTACAAAGCTGCTGTTGGTAGAGTTTCATACATGAATCAGTCCAGCAGTACACTCGCCACCAGATTGTGTGTTTCCCTCTCCGTGATGCCTGTGCCTTACTTCCACCTTCACTGGTCAGCTTCCTACTAAAGATCAGGTCTCAACTTCTGTTGTCTTTGGGCATTTGTTATTCACCCGCTATGCTTCTTAGACCCCACAATGAGTTAGATTATTCTGTGTTCGTCTTCTCCTTCTAAATTTACTAAGATCCATCAACATAGCAGAAAATTGCATGATTTCATCTTTTCTTAAAAGCCTAGTAGTATTTCATTGTGTGTATGTGCCATAGTTTATTTATCCAATTATCTATTCTTAGGCACTTGGGTTACTTCCAGATTTGGGCTATTGTGATTGTCCTTCAATGAACGTAGATGTGCAAATGGTTTTTCTGAAAAGAATATTTGGGTTCTTGGGGTAGATGCCAAGAAGTGGAATCTGCTGGATCATATGGAAGCTCAAGTCCCAGTTTACTGAGAAGTGTTTGAATTGTTTTCCCAAATGGGTTGGGTCAGTCAACATTTCCGCCAAGCAGGAATGACGATTCCTTTTTTTTTGTGCATCCCCACCATTAATGTTTTTTTTTTCCTTTGTGATGTGAGCCAGTCTTACGGGTGTGAAATGAGAATCTCAGTGTTTTGATTCACATTTCCCTGATGATAATAGATGCTGACCCCCCATTTTTTAATTAAAAAATTAATACCTTTTCTCTATCTGTATGAAGTTTTGAACATCGCTTTCCCTGTTTTTTTTTTTTTAATGAGATTAGTTCTTTTTTTTTTTTTTTTTGCTTTTTTTCTTTTTGGGGTCACACCTGGCAATGCTCAGGGGTTTCTCCTGGCTCTGCTCTTAGGAATTACTCCTGGCGGTTCTCAGGGATGCCGGGATCGAACCCGGCTGGCATGGGCTGGCAGCATGCAAGGCAAATGCCCTACCCGCTGGGCTATTGCTCCGGCCCCCGAGATTAGTTCTTTTTTAATAGTAAAGTCCTACCAGTGTTTTATTTATCTTGGGTATCAATCCTTTATCAGATGAGCGATCTCTTCCAGTCTGGGGGTGCTTTTATTCTAGTTATAGACTGCTTTGTAATGTAGAAGCTCTGAAGTTTCATATAGTCCCATTTGTTTATATTTGCTCTGTTTGCTTGGCCAATGAATTGAGCCATTAAAGGTATATCTAGATTCAGTTTCCTGAAGTGTTCCATCTTTGCTTCCCTCAATATAATCTATGTATTCTGGTCTGATTTCAGGGTCTTTAAACTATTATGGTTTCACTTTGGTCATGGTATTAGATAGGGGCCTAGCTGACTAATTTTCCCTGTTACCCTTATACAATAAAAATTACTGCCTACTTTTTACACATGTCTCATATATACATATATAAATTAATATATATATAAAAATTAATATATTTTATACATATATAAATTAATTTTTGCCTTAATAATTTTAAAATAAGTGTTCTTTTTGCTCAGTTTCTTTATATTCAGAAACTCAATCTATTTTGGTATACAATACCAAATTTTGGTATACAAACTATGTGCCATAGTTTATTTATCCAATTATCTATTCTAGGGCACTTGGGTTACTTCCAGATTTGGGCTATTGTGGTTGTGCTTCAATGAACGTAGATGTGCAAATGGTTTTTCTGAAAAGAATATTTGGGTTCTTGGGGTAGATGCCAAGAAGATTTGACAGGCTCTATAGTTAACACCACAATCATGATACAAACTCAGTCCATTACCCTTAAATATTCCCTCATGCCCCTTTGCGGTCCCTTACCCTCCAGCCTTTTGCAATGGCACATCTGTTCTCTCTCCTTTGCCTTTTCAGGAATGTCATATAAATGGAATCATACAGGATACAGTATTTTGGGTCTGCTTTCTTTCAATTATCATAATGCATTTGACATTCATCCACAGTGTTGCTTCTGCTAGCAGTTTGCTCATTTGCTCGCATTATAAAAAAGACCCACCTGCAAATTTTCATTTTCAAAGGCTAATTATCATCTTGATCAGTAATAATTCATTGATATATAATATTATCTTCACTGAGATGCTATCAAATAGATATATATCTAATTGCACCATATTATAGATTTGTAGGAGGAAGAAAGAGACATAATCAAAAGACATGTGATTTGAAAAACCTGAAAACGGGAGTAAATTTGATGTATGAGTTGTAGAAAATATGGCAGTTCCAGGCCCTAGCAAGGAGTGTGGTGATATCTCCACAGATACAGGAGAGTTCTGGTAGGTCGTAAATACAAAATTTTAAAAATACCAGAAGAGCCAGGTATATGAAAATAGGTAAGTACAGGATGGAATGACTGAGTCTCATTGAACCTTAGGGGCTTTGTGAAGTATGGAGACCCCGAGTTGGTAATTGCTTGCTCAAAAGATCATCTGCCTTCCATTCCCAACCTACCAGCTACTACCCGCAGCTCTGCCTGATGCTGGAGTAGCAAGGGCTTTTGGCATGTTCTCAAACTTGTGGACTTGGGAGGCAACACAAAAGAGCAGTCAGTTAGCATGCTGCTGTCTTCACCTACCTTTCCAGAAACGTGGCGTGGGGTCTGGCTGCCGGGCTGCACACCTGCTCCTGTCTACCTAGTCACATGACCCACTGAGCCGTGAGCTCTTTACCATGAGGAGGCCACACACCTGTTCTCTTTAGTTGGGCAAGCAAGCCATGTATATTGCATGAGCCAAATTTCACCTTTATATCCATGCACAGAAACTCCATTCCAAGTTACAGGCGGCAGCTGCGTGATTGGGGTGAGGGTGGGCTCCGGGGCTGGCAGGAGTGGTCTCTCCCCACACCTGTGAGCTGTCTGGCCAAGCTCAAATGATATAAAACACAGTACAGCCATTGTGTCCAAGCACCACACTACCTGTTTGGAGGCAGTGTGCAGTGAGAAGAAGCTTCTTTTGCATGCCGGCCCAGAGAATGGCTCATCCTGGCTTTTTAGGCAGGAAGCATTAGTGCAAAGAATCTAGGTGTTGAAAAGTTCTTCCAGATCATGTAGACAAGTTAACTAGTTCCCACATTACTTTGGACAGCATGTACCACAATGCCACCCCTCTGCAGCATTGCTTGAGACAGCTGATATTGCTTCATGATCAGAACCACTGTGGCATCACCAAAGCTAAATCTCTGCAGCATGGAGGAGGGGGTTCTTCTCTACAAGCAGTTTCTGAGTGTAACTGGGAACTTCAAGGCGGAGAGGCCCTGGTTGGAGTATTCACGCTTGACTTCAGTGTAGCGATGGACCAGGATTTAGTGAAAAGCCCAATCCTTTTGTTTGATTCTTAAGAGCAAATTTTGTGTGAGCAAAATAGATGGTATAGAACTTAGGTTCATTTATTAAAATTCTACAAAGTAAGTCATAGAGGGTTACTGAAATTTGGTATCTGAAACTGAAATTGAAGTTTGCTGCAAATTTGTGTGAGGACTCATTTCCTTACAAACGTACATCCATCTTGATGCATATATTCTAATGACTGCCCTTTCTGATCCCTTTTAAGACCTTGGAACAATAATGGCTATAAGAAACTTCTGAGTTTTGTTAGGAAAATATCTGTTTCTTGTTGTCTCTCTGTGGTTAAATCATTTAAACTGATGTCATTCAGTTTCCTCCTACTAAACTCTGCCAGAAAGAGAGATAAGGAAATGGAGGAAGAAGCCTACCCCCATTTCTCAAGTGCCTGTGATGTGTGCTGTAATTTTACACTAGGTGAGCTTTGGTGTGTTTTTAAACATCAACTCTGGACCTTGACCTTTACCGGAAGAGACTTGGTCAGAATTGAATCATTTAAATAAATTGATTAACTGGTCCTGTACGCTTCCTGTGAACCTGTGAATGGTCATAATAGAGATGGCATGTACCACACTTTACCTAACATTCTCCTGTGTGGGAGACCTAGATTAAAATTGCTGCCTATAATTTTTTACATATCTGTAAATAGGAAATACGATTGTTGATTATCAAGAGGACCACATTTACCTGCCTTTGTGCAGAACATAAAATGTCTCTGGGAATTAAAACAATGGAAACCCATGGTCCAAAAGAGAGCTCATGCATGCTTTAGCTCAGAAAACTCAGCCAAGGAGCTCTGGCTAAACATTGATCACAAACCCAAATGTTATTCAATGAAAGAAATTCACAATATTGTGTAAGTATGCACTGAATCTTTTATTAAAATATCTTGGCTTATTAAATGCCATATTTAACGTTGCTTTCCAAATACAGTTTTAATAATGATTATAAGTGTACCACGGTGAAATTTGTGCACCCATTAAAGGAGAGAAATATGCCCACAAGGTGCAATCATAAAGCCGGCAAACTGCCATTTTGCGGCGTCGCTAAGAGGAGAACCACCACCCAAATGCAGACTTGCGGCCGCTGCAAGGGGAGGCAAGAAGTTTCTAAATGCTGACACTGGTCATGAAATTGATATTTTATTTAGATGTCCTTGCAGCACAGAGCTCCCGGAAATCATGTTTATAGTTCTCGTGCAATAGAAATACAAGCACTAGTGTACATTTTGGCAGGTAGAGCCCGATTTAGTTGTAATAATTCACAGCGCCGCTCCAGGGCTTCCATGTTGCTCCAGGCAAAAACCTGTATTATAAATTATAGCACACAAAGCTGAATTTGACCTACCAGTTGATGCATAATAAACTGACTTAATTCTGAATATTAACTACACATTGTGGCCTAAAGGTTTTATGCTCTCTAAATGTAACAATAAATTATACAAAAATCTTTCTCCTGGGTGAAGCCTAAATATAAATAAATCCCCAATCTTAATACCACGCCGAAAGACCGGTTACTATAGATACCAGAGGAATATATTAATCTTAAATATTATTGCTGAATAAAATAACTTTAGATATCACTAAGTACTTGAACTAATTATAGAAACTTTGGAAAGAAGTTTTAGCACTTGAATAAGCCCCTTCTCCATTGGTCACATTTTGTGAGCAGAACAAAAGAAGGTGTCTCCTTGTCTCCTCAGCGATCAGCACTAGTATGATGATTTACTTAATAAAATTGTTTTTCACTTCCAAGCACAGGCTTGATGCTCAGAAATAATAATACAATAACTATTATATCTTATTATTATTGGTAAAATAATGAGCAGAAAGTGTTTTGAAATCACAGCATCAGATTTGAATCAGATTCAAATACCATGGATTGGAGAAATGTATTTTCCTCATTGTAGATATTTTGTTCTACAAATGACTTCCTGTGGGAAACAGATCATTCACTTAGCTTCACTGAGTTTCTTGACTTGCTTTTGAAAGGGAGATTAAGAAAAATGAAAGACCCATCTCTCTTCCAGGATTATAGTTTGCGAATAATTAAAACCTACATCTATATTACTTGAAATTGTTATTGCTAGAGCTATTTTTTATCGTCATTATCCATAGCAAAGCCATCTTAGGGAAACGATGAACTGTGAAATAAAAGGTGCAGTCTTTTTTGCCATGTGTGTATCATACGACCTCTTCCCTGGCCACAGTTGGTAATAACCAAATCACCTGTTTGGAGAATTTGAACTGAGACATCCAGAATCTGGAAGTTGACCCTAGTAATCTTGGAAGTGTCATGTTTCTTTTGGGACTTGTTTTTATTTCCTGCCTTCACAGCCATGAGCTACCTTGGCAACCTACATACCCTCCCTTCCCTAAGTTATATCAAATCACCTTTCTTTCTGGTGACTAAGTTTTATACAATTCCCTTCTGAGTTCATTTCTTGAGCAGCTACTACAACTGAGACTTGGGAAATTTGTTTTTACTGTTAGTATACAATATATAAAAAACTTTAAATCCAAACTGCACATCCATATAAACACAGGAGCTGTGGTTGCAGTGAAGTAGGGGAAAGATCACTCGCTAAGACTGAGAGGAGGTCAGGATAGCTCTTCTCATAGGAAGAATCATCACCTTGATGAATATTCCACCACGGGGACACCAGTGCCACTTCATGTCTTGTCTAGTTTGTAAAGGTCTCTTCCAGCTGCTCTTTTTGCCCTATCTGGCGTCCACTCTGCTGTGGGAGTGATCAAGTATCATCAACTGTGTAATATACTCTGAGCCTAAGATGACCCCCCCAAAGTAGCCTTGAGGCTATGTTTCAGCATACACAACACCTGAGAGCCTGCAATTTCTATCCAGACTCCTGTTCTATCCCTGCTCCACACATGCTGGTCTCGAAATACCCCTAAACCTGTCCCATTCCCTGACCATGTTTTGTCACTGCCTCTGGCAATTACATACATTATCCTCTTGTATCTTGGCATACATTATTCTCTCATTCTTACCTGGAAATCCACAGCTCCTTCTGAAGGTACAGCTGAAATGCTAGCCACCTTACTAAGGATTCCATGATCCCTTTTTAATAGTTCGTATGCATATACTCAAAGTGCCAAACCCACCTGCACAGCTTCACGTGGCGCTTCTCCACATCTGCTCACATCTGTCCCCATCTGTTCACTGCTCCACATCTGTCTTCTCCCTTCTTTGAAAGCAACCTGAAGGCAGGACCAGTGCTGCTCAAGTTTTTATCTCCAGGGTACAAATGAAGGATTATGTGGGAGGACTTAATGATTGAGTATTTAATTAAGTGGGAATAGGATTTGATTTCTGCCCAGAATAATAGCTAGTGTCTTGAGAGGTGAATATGGAACAGAAGTGCTTTAAAGATCAGGGAACAAAGAGCTTGAACAGGGGCAGGCAGGACAGTTTGGAGAAGGCCCAGGGGGATCAGACCCAGGCATTCAACTGAACAAAGGAAAGATAATGAAGTTACAGACAGAAGATAATGCTGGAAAAATCCCTTGAGATCCTGTTGTGGCAGAGGAGTTTAAGTTTTAAAACATGAGCTAAATTTTGTAGATTCCAGGGAGTCACATATGTTTCTCAACATAACAGTAATGTGATCAAAACTACATTTGTAGCTCCACCTGGGAATCGGGTGTCTCTCCTATTCCAGGAAGGAGAGTTGCTCATGAGTTCACATTGTTTCTACCTCCTTAACTACCGCTTTATACTTTACCAGTCTCCTTTCAGACAAATTAAAAAGCCTGTCATCTACCAAGACTATTTCCTTGTTTAGGCCTCAGGTCGCATGGCAGGATTTGGGGCCTTTAAAGCATGTGATGGATAAGAACAAGGGCATAGCATCCCCATTCAGATGATCACTGGACTTTTATTTTTATCAACACCAGAGAGATAGAAATGGTCTGATACGGAAACATGCTTGACCTGTTCTATTTTTGCCAGGATTTCAGGGAGCTTAACAAGAACACTGGGTTCCTGAGTCCACGAGGACATTGGAAGGTTTCACTTCCTCTCAGTGACCCGGATTTTCCTCCTGGCTTTCCTCCTGGCTTCAAACTCAGCAAATTTCAGGAACTGCAAAGATCCAAACAAGTCTCCATATCTTTCAACACAAATAGCACCTCCTCCCTGCAGTTTTCTTAACTTCCTCAACACCACTATGCCCGAACTGACCTTACCTGCAAATGTTTTCTCTTACTCTCCGAAGTTAATAAATTTCAGATTGGTAAAATGACATCGTGGGTCCACTTGCCTAAACACCCATTAACTCTCCTTAGTCATTCTTTTATTTATTTATTTGCTTCTTTGTTTGTCTATGTATTTATCTATTATTTATTTATTAGTTTATTCATTTATTTCTTTATTTTTTCCCTTGCTATGAGGCTTCACACGTGTGAATCAGCTCTTTGCTGCTTTGTGAGCCCCATCCCAAATCCACTTATTAATCCTTAATTGCTCTCTTTTTTTTGCTCTCATTGATATCTAGGTGACTTCATGATTAGCATGCACCAATGCTTTCCATTTGATTCTTCGTGTGAATTTTCTCTATATCAGGATTTTCTCTATATCAGGAATTTTCTCTATATCTTTCACTTCTATTTTTGTCTCAAAGATGAGAAAATCAAGTATTTGAATCACATTTGTATGGTTGCATAAAATGGCAAGGCAGAGACTAAAATCCGTTTTTTTCCCATCCAACATAAATATCCTTTCTACTATGACTTCCTGGCGCATGCTGTCTGACTGAACGAGTGCAATTGAGTCTTGGTTAGAATTTTAGGGGACAATTAGTCAAAATCTTCATGAGGAAAGGAGCCGTTGAGATGCCATCACACTCTGCAGTGTCCTGGGGAGGCAGATGTGACAAGCAGGGAAGTGTGGGAGATTTCCTTGATCTGTCTGAAACATTTAAAATTCAGCCATTAATCATAACAGCTGCATTCTTGCTTCAAGTGATCAGCTGCTAATGATTTCGACATTCTGAGTTTCAGAAATTCCTATTAATTGTCCTTAAAAAAGGGCAAGAATGAATAATCTTGACTTCATTTGTGAGGAAAAAAATCTCCCTCCTCTCTCTCTCTCTTTCTCTCACTTTCTTTCATTTCCCCTTTCTCCTTTAAAATCATCTGATTTAGAGTACAGTTATTTTCTAAATCTTTTTTTTTCTGGGGGAAACTCCTAGAAGTTGCATGTTCTCAGTGGCAGTTTGTTCCAGAGAGCCAATGAGAAAAGGTAGGTCCTTTTGAGAATGAAGTGATTTTAGGAGCTGCGTCTCAGAATGTAACTGAACAGCAAATACAGACTGAACAGGGTAATTTTTATATTTGTATATCTCACGGTGGTATATAAACTTAAAAAAAAAGAACAGTCTAGCTTTAATGATAATGCAAGATTACATATATAAATACATATATGTGTGCATCTATATGTAGTGTGTATATGTGTATGTGTGTGTCCATGTCCGTTGGTCTATATCACTATTGGCCATGTCTACCAAACAGATAAAAAGCTCTTTGATATTCCCATAATTCCTCTTAGTCTTCGTGAGATTCTCAGAATTTGAAATGAAGGCTTAGTAACTTTCCAAATGGCTTATCCTCATCCTAGCCCACTCTGCCAGGCAATTGATTAGTTTTCAGTAAGTCACTAATGATTTCAAAAAGCCTACATTGGTCCATGTGCATTACATTCAATTGCTACTAATGAGGACTTTTATTTTCCTATGATGATTCATCTATTTTGATTTTGATCGCTTGCTTTCAGTATTTTGTACAAACCTGTGTATAAGTCATTGGGCTTGCTGTAGAAAAATACCCAGTTGAGTAGCTTAAGCCAGAAATATATATTCCCCAGTGCTGGAGGTCCACAGCCCTAGATCAAGCAATCAGCAAGGATTACCTCCTGCACACACTGAAGGTCTGTTTCAATCTCTTTCCTTGTATCTGGAAATTCCTGGTCCATGGCAGCATAAGTCCAATGTTTACATGGCATTCTTCCTGTGTGCACATCTAGGTCCAAATGACCCCTTTCTGGTAGCAGTGCTTAGGAGACCAGGGACCATTCCCAGTGACACTGATTCAACTCAGCTGATGGGTCAAGATTAGGATATGAGGATGTGGAACTGGGATCTTCTGGAGCCACCAGAAAGACGCCCAATGGTGTTTAGGAGGAAATATGGTGTCAGGAATTCAACCAAGGTGCTTCTGAACTATCTCCCTGGCATATAAACTTTTTCTTTTGCTAAGGATTCTGCTCACCTTGACTTAGAGAGCCTCCCTACTCTAGCTTGAACCCACAACAAACTAATTATGTCTGAGATATTGCCCTCTTTTCAAGAAAATCAAGTAGCTGGGAATTCAGACTTAAATATGAATTTGGAGGGGACACAAATTAACTCATAACAGTTTGTCACCTGTTGGTCACCCAAAATTCATGTCTTTGTGAAATATAAGATGTGTTTGCTCATCCTAATGTTTCCAGGGCTCTTCCCCATTCAGCATGAAATGTGAGTCCAAAATATTATCCAGATATCATCTAAATCAGGTATTGGTGACATTCAACTTGGGGAAATAATCCTTATTGTCTCCAAACCTGTTAAGACAGACAAATGTTCTGCGATTCATTCAAAGGTTTGACAAGCATAGGGTACATAACCTATTCCAAATGGATGAAATCAAAGTACAAGAGTCCTGAGTCTAGCATGTAGTTCAATTGGATTATAAATTCAAAGAATGGTCCTCTTTCATTGGACTCTCTGCCCTCTCATCCTACTGAGGCAACAATGTCACCTCTCCATCTTAGGCAGCAGCTCTGCCTGCAACAGCCACAGAAATGGTCATTCTCTCTAGGACCTAGGAGTAGACCTGCCCCCAGGACCTTTCACCCCATTTTTGAAGGACAGCATGTTTGCAACATATTGCCTGTGGAGTTGCTGGTCTGATTTCCTTTGTGTCTTGTCTCTGCCTTTTCCAAATTGGCAGCATTTCTGCTGGGATGATTGGATCTGCAAGTCACACACCTAATCTCTGTAACAAGCAGTTGTCCAGCTACATTTTGGGGTATTTTCTCCAGAAAGTTTTCTCATTCCATTCACAATTGTGCCACAGAAAATCAAATACCTAGGAATCAACTTACCCAAGTATGTAAAGGACCTGTACAAAGAAAACTACGAGACACTGCTCCAAGAGATAAAAGAGGACACAAGGAAATGGAAACACATTCCCTGTTCATGGATGGGGAGAATCAACATTGTCAAAATGGTAATACTCCCTAGAGCTCTGTACAGATTCAATGCAGTCCCCATGAGGATACAGATGACATTCTTCAAAGAAATTGACCAAACGCTCCTGAAATTTGTATGGAACAATAAACCCCCCAAGGATAGCTAAAGCAATCCTCGGGAAAAAGAAGATGGGAGGCATCACCTTTCCCAACTTCAAACTGTACTACAAGGCAGTAGTAATTAAAACAGCATGGTATTGGAACATGGGGCAGAGCGGTTCCTTGCTCTCCCTGTGCCCAGCCGTTCATGAGGCAGTCGGGAGGCATGGTGGGTTCTAGCCCTGGCCCACCACCTCGGCAGAGCCTCACAACAAGTCAGACGACCCCCCACCCACTCCATGGGCGCCGCCATTTTCCACATCCGGACATCCCTCTCTTCAGAACTCCACCCAGCCGACCAGACCATCACAGCCCGGCTCGCACGGCCGCATGCGCCGCATGGTTCATCAATAAATGCTTTATTTGGAGGTGTTTAAATAATATGCCTCCCGCACGGCAAGCCTAGCAAGCTGCTCGTGGTTGTATTTGACATGCAAAATGCCAGTAACAATTATATTAGGTCATTCCCATGACCTAATATAATGGTTTGAGGCTCTTTATGTTCCTGTAGCCAAGCCGATGCCCTTTGCTCTACTGGCATGAGACAGGACATATGGAGATATTACTGGTGCCCGCTCTAGCAAATAGATGATTAACGGGAAGATCGTGATCGTGATCGTGATTGTGGTATTGGAATAAAAACAGACCTGTGGACCTATGGAATACAATTGAGTATCCTGACACCGAACCTCAAACACATGATCATTTAATCTTTGATAAAGGTGCAATGAGTCTAAAATGGAGTAAGTAAAGCCTCTTCAACAAGTGGTGTTGGGAAAACTGGGCAGCGACATGTAAAAAAATGAATTTGGACCTGTGTCTAACACCATGCACAAAAATCAGATCAAAATGGATTAAAGATCTCAATATCAGACTTGAATCCATAAAGTACATTGAAGAAAATATAGGAAAAACCCTCCACGACATTGAAGCTAAAGGCATCTTCAAAGGTGAAACATCACTAACAAAGCAACTAGAAGAAAACATAAACATATGGGACTACATGAAACTAAAAAGCTTCTGCACCTCAAAAGAAACAGTGACTAAGATACAAAAGCAGTCCACAGGATGGGAAAGAATATTCACCCAATACCCATCTGATAAGGGGTTAATATCCAGGATATATCAGGCACTGGTAGAACTTTACAAGAAGAAAACAAACAACCCCATCAAAAAATGGGGAGAAGAAATGAACAGAACCTTCAGCAAAGGGAAGAAATTCGAATGGCCAAAAAACATATGAAAAAATGCTCATCATCACTAATCATCAGAGAGATTCAAATCAAAACAACAATGAGATACCACTTTACACCACAGAGACTGGCACATATTCAAAAGAGCAAGAACAACAAGTGCTGGTGTGGATGTGGGGAAAAGGGGACACTCATCCATTGTTGGTGGGAATGGCGGCAGGTACAGTCTTTCTGGAAAACAATATGGACATTCCTCCAAAGACTAGAAATTGAACTCCCATTTGTCCCAGCCATACCACTCCTGGGAATCTACTCTGGGAAACCAAAAATACGTAGCGGAAACACCATCCCTACTTTTATGTTCATAGCAGCATTATTCACAATAGCCAGAATCTGGAAGCAACCAAAATGCCTGAAAATCGATGACTGGATAAAGAAGCTTTGATACATCTACACAATGGAATACTATGCAGCTGTTAGGAAAAATGAAGTTATAAAATTTGCCTATAAATGGATGGACATGGAGATTATGTTGAGCGAAATTAGCCAGAAGGAGAGAGACAGACACAGAATGACTGCATTTATTTGCATGGCATAAATATATATGTACATATTATGATACCAATATCCAAGGTCAAGTGAAACCTATATCAGGAGGTCTTGTCAAAGGTGGAAATTATCACAAACGTGTGGGAGTCAGAGGTTAGGTAAGACAGAAAATGGAACAGTGTGCTAATAATTGTCGAGGGTACTAATGCCAACCTAGAACTGAGCATTAAATAGAGGCAAAAGGATACACATGACCCTTTTAATGTATGTTCTGTAATCCATAGTCTGGAAGGGAAGGAAAAGAGAAAGAGAGAGAAAGGGAAAGAAATAAAGAACCTGCCATGGAGGTGGGCTGGGGAAGGGGGGGGGAACCGGGGACGTTGGTGGTGGGAGATGGGCACTGGTGGAGGGACGGGTGCTGGAACAATGTATGACCAAAACCCAAATATGAACTTTTTAATTGTATATCTTTTTATTTGTATATCTCACGGTGGTATAATAAAATACTTAAAAATAAATAAATAAATAAATTTTAAAAAAAACCAATATGTATATGTTGGGGATTTTCCAAATCTTCAAGTCCTGGTTTCTTTGAGCATAGTCAGTCACCTCTGCTTCAATTTATCTTTTTTTTTCACATGTTACTCCAAGCAAATAGCTAAGCTTGTTGCTTATAATTTCTCCTTTCTGCAGAGAAAAACTCCATTCAGCCAAGTTCACTGTCACTGTACTCTTTGTAATAATGACTTTTTTTTTCATTTTAGGTCACACCTGGCAATGCTCAGGGGTTACTCCTGGCTCTTCACTCAGGAATTACTTCTTGCAGTACTCGGGGGACCATATGGGATGCCGGGGATTGAAACTGGGTTAGCCGCATGCAAGGTAAACGCCCTACTGTGCTATTGCTCTGGCCCCGTGGCTTCTTTTCTTAATTTCATCTGCAATGACCTTATTTCCAAGTAAGGTAACTTTCTGAGACTGGAAGGAGGATTTTGAACTTTAACATAGGGATTTTAAGCCACCTGTCAAATATTTAGACTCTAGAAGTGACCAACGATTTCCTTGTTGACGTTTCAAATTGCATTTTTGACCTAAGTACCTTCTTTTAGCAAATGCTCCACCAAAGATGCAAGCAGTTAAACTAGTCAACATTCTTTAGCCAAGAACCTTCATTGAGTTTCAAAGACATACAATAGCATTAATGTTTATGTTCTAGGCTTATAGAAGCACTGTTACAATTCCCACCACTGCCTCATGTCCCACCCTTCTCTCCTCCCTCTAAACCTCCCCATACATCCTCAGTGGGCTTTCTTAGCTCTGTGAAGCCAGTCAACTTCACTCACATGATTTCATGGGTGCAAGATTTACAGGATGAGGTCTTACCCCCAAGTCGTGGTCCAGATAACCTCTTGGTTACAGTAAGCAGTAATTAAAACATACACCATTGACCAAACTGCCATATGTGAAAGGTTGAAGGCATATGAGGTGGGGCAATAGATCGAAGATCCTTGTAGTCATTACATAATCCTAAGGATGATCCCGCAAGCTAGTATTAAAAAAATCTTTCTAAGCTGTAGATTAGAAAAGCAGTTTGAGGGCATGCCATTTGTCTGGGAGATCTCCAGCTTGTAGGTTTCAAAACTTGTTTACAGGGTGAGTCAGCCTTCGGTCACTTATAGACCTGGTGTCTGATTTACTTTGGGTTGTTCATCAACACTGCCTCACCGCTGCCAGAACCCTCAGTTCTCATATCCAGGAATATTCCCACGTTAAGCCACCACTAGTTATGATTAGTTTTCCAACTCATTAAATAGAGCCAGAGAACAGATCAATGGTCTATTCAGTTGTTTGGTGCATTGAGTCCTGTCTTCTTCCTTCTAGACCTTTCCTTCCAAGGGAATAAGATCATTGCTTGGAAATCCTGGTCATTTCTTTGTATTCCTTCCCCTTAGTGAGGACCTATTTGGAGCACGTTGATTGTTTAGAGGACACATGCTCTGTATATTGGCCCAGTATGCCTGGAGGCCTGGAGCATGAACTGAGCCTGAATCCTGCGCTTAACTTTCCCAGATTCTTGAGAACCTCCTATTGACACTATTGCTAATTTTTTTGGTGGATAGAGTTGGCAAGTGAGGTAAAGTACTATGGTTGAGTAATTTATTAATGCATTGAATAAATATATTCATATATTTATGATCAGTGAAATTATTTCACTGTTCATCAGTAAATGAATGAACTGAGAGTCCACCTACTACCAAGAGTATCCCACACGCATGGCAGAGCCTGGCAAGCTACCCGTGTCGCATTCTATATGCCAAGAACAGTAATGATGATGGACTTCATTCCCATGACCTGAACGAATGGTTTGAGGCTCTTCGCTTTTCCTGTAGCAAGCAGATGCCCTTGGGCTACACTAGCGTGGCAGGGATGAATGGAGACATTACTGATGTCCACTCAAGTAAATCAATGAACAACGGGAAGACAAGTGATACAAGTGATTGAATAACTATTTTGAGCACCTTTTATAGAGTCACACACATTACTCCATTAATTTAAGAACACCGAAAACCACAACCATGGTCTGTATTTTCCTAAGTCTTCTGATAATCACCAAATCCTAGTTTCTTCCCCTGTCCTTGATATTCTATCCCTTAGTCCTTACATACCCTACACCATAGCTGCCTGAATCTCACAGAACTTGCATGTGAAACAGAAGCCTATGGCATTCCTAGTGTGAAACTGATAAAAAATATCTGCCCTACAATGTTCACACTCTAGCCATATTGCATCACTCTGGTTTGTTGAATTTTTATTATTCTTAACTAAGTAGATATTTTAGTGGTGGTGGTGGAAAGGCTCCTCTTCTGTCTGTTTGTTTCCCAAGCCTGAAATTTAGAGATAGCCATAAAAATGCTGTGTTTGTGGGGCTAGAGCAATAACACAGTGGCTAGGACACGTGTTTGCCTCGCATGCAGCCTACCAGGGTTTGACCCCCCAGCATCCTATTTGGGGTACCATATCCCAAGCACCACCAGAAGTAATTCCTGAGTGCAGAACCAGGAGTAATCCTTGAACATTTCTGGCTGTGACCCAAAAAAAAAAAAAAAAAAAAAAAGTGTTTGTGAATGTGTGCCATGGTACAAAAAGTTTGGGAACTAGGCCTTAGGTCAATTTCAAATAACTATGATAAACCTTAGTCAACTCTCTTGACTTCTCAATGATCAGCAATAGATCTCTAATTCAGTAAATTTTTTGTGAAGGTTGTTGGGTCTATTTATAAATGGCCAGTACAACCCCTGGGTCTAGCAATTCCCATAAGTCTACTGCTGTGTGAGGTGACACTTCCTTTCAATTTTTCCCAAGTGGTTTCCTTCAAGCCAAAGGCTGCTCCCTAGTTCTCACTAGTGGTGTTAGCTTAACAACACCACGTATGCAAGTGTTCACTCCCATTTATCATAGTCTTTCAGGACTGGTTGGATCATTTCTGAATTCCAGCCTTTTTAGGCTGAGGACACTATATCATTTGGAACCATTCTCGACACTACTATTGATCATCTTAGCTTCCTCTCACAACAGGGTTTCCTCTGACTGTTAGCAAATGTGGTGCCTGGGATAGCAGGGGCCTTCCCAGGCAGGGTCCCCTCCCAAAGCTCTTGCCATCTCTTGACCCTTCCTTGATTCTCAGCCTCTGGAAGATTCCTTCATCCAGGACTGTGTCACTCTGAATCTAAAGCAGCTGGCATCTCACAGAAAGGGAAAGCAGGAAAAGTTTTTTATTTTCCTGGGGTCATGCCATGTGCTATCATTCCAAAGGTCTGTCTGATTTTAGATTCGGCAATTTTGAAAGCCCCCAAAGAGTGGAACCACCCGCTGAGAGGCTGCCTGGCTAACCGGGAGAGTCTGTTGAAGTAGGCTTTATTTCAAGTGTGAGGACCTGGTTTATTAGAAGCACCAGGGAGAGGGGCGTGGGTGGGTAAGGGGGGTGCCCATACCCCAGACTTCTCATATTCTTGTGAAATTCAGATATGAGAAGAAACATTGTTGGGATCAATCAGAATCAGCTGGCCACCTGGCTGGAGGGAGATGGTGAGGAGGGGAAATGGGGAAGACTTTGAAAATCCTGCCTTGAATAAAGAGCCCTGGCGCCCTGGGGCGGGACAAGGATGAATGAAAGCTGCTTTGGCTTGTGCTGACATCCAGTCCCTGGAGTGAATGGCATCTGCCGCAGGAGGCCAGGGGGTCTGTTCTTCTTTTTCAATAGGAGCCTTTGTGGTGTCCGGTTTAGAATCTCTCAACCCTGCCTTTCCAGCTCTCTTTTAAAGATGGCTTGTCAACACTGAATGTTGGGGAGACCTTTTAAAAGGTAGTCTCGTTCTTGACCAAATGCTCATTTAAAATTAGTGTTTTGCCACCATACATTCAACCAAAGAGCAGGCCGACAGACTTGACTTCCACAAGAAGGGTCAATAAGAAAGACACTTTTTTTTCTCCCCAATACTCCTTCCCCAAACCTTGAACTTGTGGAACATGACCTCCACCGGATTCTCGTTGCATTTACACAGGCCCTGGAAAGAATATTTTCATATGTTATTCTGTTTATCTTAGGGGATTCACATTAAAGAAGAGAACCTAAAATTAGCATTAAATTATTAATTTAGAACAAGAAAAGAATTAACGAATCACAAATGTTAAACAGTTGCCAAATACACCCAACATCACAAACTTTGAGACAATTGCTCATTTTTTTTCATCAATGAATCAATTGATACATCATCTCTTTGTTTGTACATTTATTTTGTTTCATACCCTTGGTCGATTTTTCCAATGAGAATAATTTTATAAAATTGCCTATAGAAGAAATAGAAAGATAATTCCCTCTTTTTGCTATTGTAGTTGATTGAAATTGTTTTTTATTATTCATAATTTAGACTATTTCCATTCTGCTTCACAACTCATTACTGGTAATTTCATGTAAATTCTTAGGATTTTTGTCAAGTTTAGGGAGATACAAATCAAGTTTCTTTCCCATAAGAACTGTAAAATTCCAAGATATTTAACTTTTGTGTGTTTATTAACTAACTTTCAATGCTATTTAAATTGATTAGATTAAGAATGATCCTGGAAGCTAGCCAGGCTAGCAATAACTTAATTATACTTGGTAGTAGACTTCTTCTACATAAATACATGTCTCAAAATTCAAACTAAATATTTCCCCCAACTTCACTTTTGTGAAACTTTGTACCCCCATGGGCTCAAGAGCACTCTAATGACCCCTGTCTCCGAAGGGGAAAGGTAATAGAAAGCAAATTGAATTGGAAAGAGACAGCAGTAAACCAATCAAAGTTGAAATTCACAAGTGCCATGGAAAATCTTTGCTTGTCCTCTGAGCTATGCAACCACCCAGAACAGCACCTGGTGGGAGGTTACTCAGATAAAGCAACTACCCTGGGTCCATATCTACAGTCCAAAGCAGGAATGTCACCAGCTGCCATCCAAGTTCCAACTCAGCCTTGGAGGCCCCTCTCCTGTCCCACCTGCTCCGCTATCACCACCTGGACTGTTATGTTCCCATCAGCGTCTCATCTGTTTCCGCCCTGTTCCCAGTGAGTGTTCTTGACTTGAGGTCACAGACTCCTCACACCACTTTGATCCTTGAAGCAGGCACTCAGCAAAATAGTTCTTGACAAATGGATTTGAAAATCCATCTGTTTTCCTAGGATTGGTTAACAAGGGGTGACTACCATCCTAACCCTGGACCACTCACTAGAACCACTTGTTTCTCCAAGTTATTTTAAGGGTTATGCTATAAATTGGATTTTGCCTCCTTTTTCTATAGATAAAGGAAAGCCTGCTGGGTTATTGGTCTCTGTCTACAGAATGTACAGAAGAGAAAAGCCTTTCATAGATGACTGATTTCTAAAACAGATGTTCCATGTTCCTTGGGCTAAGAACTCTTTAGTTAGAAATGAATCAGGGCATTTATAATGTGAATTTTTGAACAGGTGCTTTGAGCAATGCTAATAATGATCAGTGTGATGGAGACTTAGTTTAAAGGTGTCGAGGCTCAAGAGCACTAATACAGCCTAGAGGAACATGAGCTCACCTGATCCAGCAGAACTAATGAAGGACTCGCTGCTCAAAACTGTCTCTTGTCAGAGAGGGAAGTATTTGTGCATGGTCTCATCCAACCACACACTTGACAAGGACAGAAATAGAAACCATTTGTGGCCACCTGGCAGAGATTTTCCTGCTGCCTTAGATTTGTTATTCCTACTATTGTACTTCCTTCTTTCCTAAAAAATCTTTTTCTCTTTTTCCATTTGGCCTTTTCAGTTGGCTTCAGTACCTTGGGTGAGTGTTCATCAGCACATTCCATTCTTTACTGAACAATGAAAAGATTGGGGGAGGGAGAAAGGAGGAAACAAATCTATTACTAATTGTGATGGAAACGTCAAGGGGAATTGTGCTGGCTTCCCTGTTGTTCATCCAAATCATGTTGTTAATTTTCTCTGACACATGCAAGAGGGATAAGGGTGTTCCTAGATTGAAAGGAAGAGCCATGAGCACCAGGGACCTTCTCTAAGCTAGAATTAACATGATTGCTTCCTGAGTGCCTAGTATGTGCAGTGTGCTGCTTGGCACTGAGGCCAGAAGGAGACTCATCTTAAGGGAACTCTAAAGCTCTATAAACTTGAACTTGTCCCCCTCAACTCACAGTTCCTGCAGTCCTTGGCTGAACACATTCTGTATGTTAGTACTGTGGCAGACCAGAGAGATAAGACAAACTCTGATCAAGGATCACAGGCTAAGCACCAAGTGGCAGGGTCAGGGGAGGGAGGCAGCAGTCTGTGCTGGAAAAAGAGGAAGAATTCTGGCTGGACTGATTAGGGAGCTATAGGGCAAGAACAGAGTATGGTGCTATTCTCATTCTGTGTAACTCCCAGCAGTACTAAGAGGTATATATAATCCCACTGAGAAAAGTTCTGCCTCCTACAGTTGATTTGATCTGCTCAGTGCCCGACAGTTGGACACTGAGGTGCTGAAGGATGGGAGTATCTCACTCAGCACCTCTTCAATAAGCCTAATCCTTGGGATGGATCAGCCTACTGGGAGCATGATTAAAATTCACTCAAGTCTGACTGTAGAGTTTAAGTTTCTTCCAGTCCTTGATGGTTGATGCTGATTGAGAAAATCCAAGAAGTTAGACGAACAGTTTAAAGAAATAGAGCTAAGCCCATTTTAAAGCATTATGGCTTTCAGTGAAAATGGGGACTCCAAAAGGTCCTTGGGAAAAAAAAACAGAACAACACTGAGGAGAAAGGTTAGGGTTGAAGAGGAAGAATTTAGGAGCACATATTGTGGGTGGGCAAAAAGTGGAGAGTGGAGACAGGGAAGAGGAAAGGAGAAAGGCCTGGGTTTAAGGAGAACAACCTCTTGACATGACTGGCATGGAAAGAATTGAGTGGCCTTGGAAATCGTTCAATGTACCAGTTCATTTTCTATTGAGGAAATTTCAAACAAGTAGGTTAAGTTCACATAAAATCAGTTTCTGCGTTCACCTATGACTGTGGTTCCTAGGCTCTCTTTCCCATCAGTTGATACTGGTTAAGAAACAAATATTTAATGTGTGCTCTATTATGTCAGTCATCTTTGATTCTGAATTTCCTTTTCCGTGACGATTAAGGGTCATGTGTTATTGGTTGTTTGCTCTTTCGATATCCTTAGGTCATTTAGTCATCGATGACTAAAAAGATGAGATAGGTGAACTGGAGAGGTAGTATAGAGGTTGGCCATTTACCGTGCATGCAGTCAACCTGGGTTTTATCCCCCAGCACCCCATATGGTGACTCCCCAAGCCTGTCAGGGAGTTCCCCTAGCCTGAGTGCAGGGCCAGGAGTACCGCAGGGTATGGCTCCAAAACAGAAACAAAAGCAATAAATTAGTAAATATATGAGATGCTGCTGCTTGTCCATGGAGATTCAGTTGGTGTCCAGAATTTGGCACGCATCTCCTTGTGATTCTGAATGAGTAGAATCATGGATCTGATAAAAATGATGCAATATGAAATATCCTGTGTACAAATTTGATAAGCTCTTAACAATATGGTGCCTGACAACCTCTCACTTGAAGAGAAGACATTCTGTCAATCAGTGTGAAAAAAGCGAAAATTTCTGCTTTCATAAAATCCTTTCTGCCTGCAAAGCAGATTTCTTCTTTCCAGCTTTAAGTGTCTTTAATATAATATGCCAACTGAAGCAATTGGAAGCATAAAGAACAGTAAGTTGCTTTCTGACTCTCAAGAATTTCTCCTGACACCAACAAGACTCGAGATTCTGAGTAAGATGCAGTAGCTCTTCCCATCCCAAAACCCCCCCCACCCCACACCCACACACACACACACACACACACACACAAACCCCACTTGATTCTCCATCCTTTGTTCTCCATTCTACTTAGAATGTAGGGTGGATGGAAACAGCCAATGATCCTTGGCCCAATTGAGTTCTTGTCACCATCTTACTTCATTTTCAAATTAATCTCAAAAGAGTGATATGAGGAAGATGGCAGTGCCCCCTTTGTCAGATGGTGGATTGTGGTCCATCCCAGCTCATGCACCAAATCCTCAATCCATATGGCTATTGAAGACAATGCTTTTAAAGAGGCAGTTAAATTTCAGTGACATAACAAGTGTGGACCTTGAATTCATTAGGACTGGTGTCTCCAGAAGAAGAGGGAGAGATGCCACAATTTGTGTGTATAAAGGAAAGGCAATATGAGAACAGAGAAGGCAGCATTCTACCTGCGAAGGAGAGGCCCCTGGAGAAATAAAAACTGCCAACACCTTGATCTTGGATGAAATTCTAGTCTCCAGAATCATGAGAAAATAATTTTCTATTCTGTGAACTTCATCTGTGGTCTTTTGTCATGACAGACTTAGCCAAACTAATGCCCTAGAGAAAATGATGCAAACCTCATAGAAATGGTTATTCTTCCCACTAAGGAATCAGACATACAGTAAGCAGAGAGAGAGAGGTTCAGGAGAAATGGGCCTCCATCCAGTCTGTGTCAGTAAGGATACGTGTCATGCTTGAACTCAAGGGAACAAAATGATTGAATTTTGGCCTCCCTTCAAAATCTGAAATTTGATGACTAAAAAGATGACTTTTTAGTCTTCACCTTGTTTCCTCATCTGTGAAAGGAACCAAGCATTCTTATCCCAGTCTGACAAATATCAACTTAGTTAACAGGTTTTGAAAGAAGAAAGTGGCTCATGGATATGGTTAGAAACTCAATGGTTAAATACAAGATTTACATATTTGAGGGTCCTTGGTTTGATCCTTGGCACCAAAACGAAAAGGAAAGACTTGTGTGTATAAAGTGGGGCTGAAGAGATAGTACAGTGGGTAGGGTGCTTCCCTTGCATGCGACCTGCCTAGATCACCTGGGTCTTAAGTGCAGGGCCAGGAGTAACCCTTGAGCATCACCAGGTGAGCCCCCAAAACAAAACAAAAAATATGTACAAGTGATGTTGCCCCCTAGATCTGTCCAGATTATGACTTTACCACCCCTTACTAGCCAAGGGGTCTTGGAAAAGTGAACATATTATTTCTAAGTTTACTTTAACTGATCCACAAATTGGACAAAATAATACTTCCACACTTAAAAGATTGCTGTAAGCCACAATATGAAGACTAGAGGAATAGTGCAGCAAACAAAGCATGTTCCTTGCAATGATCAACACTGTTTTGATATCTGGCACCATGTAGCATCCCCTGAGCTTTGCCAGGAATGAGCCCTGAGTGCAGATCCAGGAATAATCCCTTAGCATAGCCATGGTGCCCAGCCTCCAAGAACTCCAAGACTCTGGGATCTTGAGCTTTAGGTTACTGTTTACTATACGGATGGGTCATCGTGATAAAGCAATGTTTGTTAACCCTCAAGTTTTCTATAACTGCAAGGAATCACTGCTATGAACAAGGATTATTTCCTGTTCCGCGCTCCGTAACGATCGGAGCCCCCCCCCCAAGGAGACCCTCGAGCCCAACCAACGATCCCCCTCACTGTCCTTAGTCTAGACTGCTAAGAATCTCTCTAAGAGATCCTTGAAAGGTGGGGGAGAGCAAGAGGGATGGGGTAATTTGTCTATAATTTTTCATCACACACAGATGTATTATAAAAGCAAAATTAATGATCAAATTTAAGGGTGGTGTGCAGAACATGTTTCCAAGCAGACCTGCCTTTTCTGGTCTTTGCTGGAGACTGTTTCTAGGCAGAAAAGCATTTGCAAGATAGACTGCTGGAAAGTGCCTCTAGCTAGATGAGGCAGAATGACAGAATGGAATTCTTCTATTAAATAAACATACCTCTAGTACCTGCCAGAAAGATCTTTGTAGGAAAGAGCAAAATTTCTAGTTTTTTTCCCTCTATCTGATAATAAAATTAGCTTTTAAAGAAAGTGGAGGTTAGACCTAATTGGAATGTCATATTAGGATGGCGTCTATGAGGATTCTCTTGGCCAATCGATACCATGGAGCCAAAGGTACTCCCTTATTGAGGGCATTCTTCCACCCCCACAGCCTGTCTTCATGAACAGGAGTTAAAAGGTGTGTTGAAGCTAGGACTAGGAGGAAGATGATACAATTATAAATTTGTACAATTTATACAATTATACAATATCATTGACACCCACCTGCAGCAGTTTTTTCAATCCGGCGGATCCAGAGACTAACGGACATGGGGCTCAGAACTGCTACCAGCTCTCCCTGTGCCCAGCCTCTCACGAGGCACCTGGGAGGGTTGGTGGGTTATAGCCCTGGCCCACCACCCCAACAGAGCCTCGCAACAAGCCAGATGACCCCCACTCCATGAGGGCTGCCATTTTCCACATCCGGACCTCCCTCTCGTCAGAACTCCACCCAGCAGATGAGCCTATTACAGCCTGGCTCACGCGGCTGCTTGTGACCATTCCATGACCTAATATATTGGTTTGAGGCTCTTTATGTTCCTGGAGCAAGCAGATGCCCTTGGGCTCTACTAGCACGAGGCAGGACATATAGAGATGTTACTAGAGCGAGCTCGAGCAAATTGATGATGAATGGGAAGATAGTGATAGTGATAATTTATACAATATGAGACTATAAGTGGATATACTCTTCATGTCTATCCATTTATAGTCTAATTTCATGACTTCATTTTTACTAACAGCTGAGTAATTTTCCATTGAGTAGATGTACCATAGTTTCTTTATTCAATTGTTCTCGGACACTCCAGTTGTTTCCAGAATTTTGGCTTTTGTGAATAGTGCTGCAATGAACATAGAAGTACAGATGGTGTTTCTGCTGTATGTTTTTGGAACACCCTGGACATATTCACAGAAGTCGTATTGCTAGGTCAAATGGAAAATCAATTTCTAGTATATTGAGGTATGACCATATTGTCCATAAAGGTTGGACCAGTTGGAATTCCCACCAAAAATGAATGCCTAAACTAAATCTATACATGTAGTAGTTTCTCCTGCTAAAGGACCTGCTTTATCTACAGCTAAGTTCAGTTTTTTGTTTTCAATCCCTCCCCTTATTGAAAGAAAAAATGAAAATTTCATGGGTTCATAATCTTCAGAAATTGCATTTTGCTCCTAGAATTAGGAAATCAGCGTTTTTGTTGGGGGGTTCATTATGCTGAAGATAATTAGTGGTTGATATCCTTTTGAGTGGGAATCTATCTTTACCAACTTCCATGCCCACCATGAAGCTCCTTTCTGGGTCTTACACTATTTCTGTTGCAGATCTTATACCTCTATTCCCAGGTAGGCACTCCCTAGAGTGGTGGACACTCAGGGAATGAACTTTGTTCTGCATCAGAAAGAAGTAGATCGTGATCCTAGTTAGGGACATGGGAGGATTCTATGTAAGTCCTTGGGCATTTAGAGGCTAGTTTCCGTGAAGCAGGATTGAGAATACATTATTTTGCCCTAAGTGCCATTGTTCTGGTATATATAACAGTTCTGGAATATAACATATTAACAGTTCTGGGAGCCCATGGTAGAAATTATGTATATAACAGTTCTGGGAGCCCCTGGTAGAAATTATGTAAGGAATAAAGATGTCTGGCATGTATGGGGGACATTAGATGCATTAATATGTTACTATGCAATAACGGGAACAAATATTCAAACCAGAGACGTGGATCTTATCTGTAGGGCCCTCGGTATGCTAGGAAAGAAATTACCTTTTCACTTGCGTGCAGCGTGTGTTCTGATCTGTGAGACTGGTTTTGGAGACACAAATGGAGATGCGCTGAAGCTGACAGGAGGTGACAGCTTCTCACATATGGAAAACTGAATAATAACAACAATTCCTTTTGTGAAGAAGGCCTGGAAATTACGCTTTCAATTCTAATGTAAGACAAGGACTGAGATGAACAAATTCAAATCGGAGTTTGCCAGGCTTGCTATTTTGCTTTTTAAGTGACAAAGGAAATAATGCTTGATGAAGTTGCCTCTCGGGGATTTGAGAAAGATTCTTCTGCTATTTAAAAAATTGAGATTTCACACGGCAGCTATTAATTACCATGGCCATTTGATAAATATGGCACTAAGTGGTATAATGCCCTCAAATGCCATATAGCTCACAATGCACTGAATGGTATAGTTGTAAATATAGATTTATCATACTCAGAGAGTACTATCTCCTTGTAAAAGACTCAAGTTAGATATGTTTTTGATGGATGGTATAGAGAGAAATCTAACTAAAAATAAATAAAAAAATGATTTAGATGGCATTGAAAATGTATATTAAGACAAAATTGGTTTTAAAGGAGAGTTGAAAGAATATAGAATCTTGGTCTCGAAAGATTGAATGTTCACACATTTACCATGCCATGAAGTTGAAGGTGCATTTTTATTTCAATCAATTACAAGATTGCATCTGAATTCTGGAATCAGGGGCAAATGAACATGAGCCTATATTCTAGCATGGGTTTCCAGCCTTGCTTAGGTACCTAATAAACATGGGCTATAAATTCACCCTCCTAACCCCTGGCGATAATGGCAGATTATTGCCCCTTACATTAGAATAGAGGTTCTCTACCTGTTTTGGAATCCCCTGAAGATTTTTTTTTTAGTTATAATGAGGTCAGCTTTTGATTCGGAGAAGCAGGTATCTAGCAATGTAATTCTTCCACAAATAGAACTATACATTGTAGTCAAAATTCCAAAGCAATTCTTGGAAGGCTTTGGAGACTGAAATAAGATAGGTTGATATTTTTTGGAGGCAAGCTGATCCTCGATACAGAAAGATTTCATGGAGTAAGTTTCTTGGTTTAGTGATACCTAAAACCTGATAACAAAATCCTCTCCATGTCCATCCATTTATAGACAAATTTCATAATTTCATTTTTCTTAATAGCTGCATAGTATTCCATTGTGTAGATGTACCAAAGATTCTTTATCCAGTCATCACTTTTCGGGCACTCTAGTTGTTTCCAGATTCTGGCTATTGTGAATAGTGCTGCTATGAAAATAAAAGTGCAGATGGTGTTTTCGTTGTGTGTTTTTGGCTTCCCAGGGTATATTCCCAGGAGTGGTATGGCTGGGTCAAATGGGAGCTCAATTTCTAGTCTTTGGAGGAATGTCCATATTGTTTTCAAAAAAAAAGGCTGTGCCAGTTCCCACCAACAATAGATGAGAGTCCCTTTCTCTCCACTTCCACTCCAGCATTTTCTGTCCTTGCTCTTCTGGATATGTGCCAGTCTCTGTGGTATGAGATGACATCTCATTGTTGTTTTGATTTGCATCTCTCTGATGATTAGTGATGAAGAGAATTTTTTCATATGCCTTTTGGCCATTTGAATTTCTTCCTTGTTGAAGTTTTTGTTCATTTCCTTTCCCCATTTTTTGATGACTTTGGCTGCTTTCTTCTTGTAAAGTTCAACCAGGGCCTGTTATATCCTGGATACTAACCCTTTATCAGATGAGGTATTTGAATAGAGGATGTGGGGCAAAGAGTGAAAATTATCTAGTAATATTAAGTGAAAGAGAAACACTGGAAAATAAAACCAATAAATGGAAATTACACGTTCTGTGTTTAAACTTAGCCTCTAATTTCTAGCTAATACCAGAATCATGAATGCATGGGACCAAGTGGAAAATGAGTGTAGCAAAGGTTGAAGGAGCTGCAGAGCTGGGGATCAATCCCAGGTCAGTTACACGTAAGGCAAGCGCTTACCTGCTGTACTATCTCTCCAGCCCCATAATCGCCATTAAAAATAATCAACTGTGGCACTTTGTGTAACAGAATTCCAGCAGTGATAAATCATCTAAGGCAATTCTTATAGACACCAGAGATTAGAGTATGGAATCTTGGAGGCCAGACCTCAGAATTCTGCCTTCTTAATATTTCACCCATTTTATTTCCCTATAGCCATGTATTTTTATTGTGTGACATCCCATCACACTGTAGGAATATATAATCCATACTCTGAGTGTATTTATAATTTTTAATGCAATGTTTTTTATCTTCAATGTATGGCCTTGTTTTATTTTCATACATATGACAACTTGTGCAAATCTCTTAATTTCTTCTGTTTGAAGGGGTGATTGTGGGGTCACATTCTATAGTGCTCATCACTCACTTATGGTGGTACCTGGGAGACTATATACAATGTAAGGGACGATGCAGGGTTAACTGCATCCAAGGCAAACGCCTTACCAACTATACTATCTCTTAAGCTCCATTTCAGCTAAAAGTTTTTGTAAATCTTCCATGACAACCCTTTAATGTATGTTCTGTAATCCATAGTCTGGAGGGGAAGGAAAAGAAAGAGAGAGAAATGGAAAGAAATAAAGAACCGCCATGGGCAGGGCTGGGGAGGGGGAGGGAACCGGGGACTTTGGTGGTGGGAGATGGGCACTGGTGGTGGGATGGGTGCTGCAACACTGTTTGACCAAAACCCAAATATGAACTTTTTAATTGTATATCTTTGTAATTGTAAAAAAAAATTTAAAAAAAATTTTAAAAAATTAAAGTTTTTGTAAATCTTCTAGTAATTAATATCTGCTTTATGATCACTAAAACAAACTGAATAAAATTAATTCTCAATAACTGATTAAATACTTCTTTGATATTAATACATAGGTAATTTTGTAAAAGTTCTATTCATTATCAAAATGATTTTAAGAGCTCCTTTTTTATGGAGATCAAAATGATTTAAGGTCTCACAATTAATAAAAGATTTTATTAATTGGGTTTTAAACTAATTTACATTTTAATTAGTGGTTTATGTCATCTATATTAATTTTTTTGGGGAGGGCCACATTCAGTGGTACTAAGAACTTATTCTTGGTTCTATGTTTAGGGATCAATTCTGGTGGGCTCAGGGGACTGTACTGGATGCTGAGAATCAAACCTAGGTCAGTTTCATGAAAGGCAAAAGCCGTACCCACTGTACAATCTCTCTGACCCCATCTATCTTAAATTTTTAACTGTAGCTATAAGAATTAGTTGCCAAGAATATTACCATTTTAAGACCTTTTTCGTACATAGATTCTTTCATTCAATCACTAAGTTGATTGAAGAGAAATAAATCAACTCTTAGTAAAGCTATAAAAATGTGATCCAAATTCCTTTATTTTTTAGAGATTCATTAAAGATTATGTTGCAAAATGATTAACTATGCCTTCTAACAATTTAAAGAGAAAATGGAATAAGTTGAAGACTCCCTTTTAGGATTTAAAATGTGTGACAATTTCCACTTTCTATTCTTTTTTTTAAAGTATTTTATTATACCACTGTGAGACATACAATTACAAAGATATACAATTAAAAAGTTCATATTTGGGTTTTGGTCATACAGTGTCCCAGCACTCATCCCGCCACCAGTGCCCATCTCCCACCACCAAAGTCCCCGGTTCCCTCCCCGTCCCCAACAAGCCTCCATGGCAGGTTCTTTATTTCTTTTCCCTCTCTCTCTCTTTCTCTTTTCTTTCCCTTAAAGACTATGGATTACAGAACATACATTAAAGGGCTGTCATGTGTATCTTTTTGCCTGTATTTAATGCTCAGTTCTAGGTTGGTATTAGTACCCTCGACAATTGTTAGCACACTGTTCCATTTTTTGTCTTACTAAGCCTCTGACTCCCACACGTTTGTGATAATTTCCACCTTTGACAAGACCTCCTGATACAAGGTCATGTTTCACTTGAATTTGGATATTGGTATCGTAATATGTACATTTATATATATATATATATATATTTTATCAGGCACTGCTTGTTTGCCTTTCTTACTGCTGCTGTATTAAGTACTCTTTCAGGGTCAGGAAAATAAACATTTCTGTTACTGGATTTGGCATATTGAACACGCATTGGACAGCTTGCCAGACTCTGCCATGCGGGAAGAGCCATTGGGCTACATTGGCACGTGATAGGGTCCAATGGAAATGTTACTGGTGCCCGCTCCAGCAAATCGATGAATAACGGGATTCAAGTGCTCAAGTGATCAAGTGATATAAATTTAAGTCATGCAAATAAATGCAGTCATTCTGTATCTGTCTCTCCTTCTGGTTAATTTTACTCAACATAATCTTCTCCATGTCCATCCATTTATAGGCAAATTTTATAACTTCATTTTTCCTAACAGCTGCATAGTACTCCATTGTGTAGATGTACCAAAGCTTCTTTATCCAGTCATCGATTCTCGTGCACTCTGGTTGTTTCCAGATTCTGGCTATTGTGAATAATGCGGCTATGAACATAAAAGTAGGGATGGTGTTTCCGCTGCGTATTTTTGGCTTCCCAGAGTAGATTCCCAGGAGTGGTATGGCTGGGTCAAATGGGAGTTCAATTTCTAGTCTTTGGAGGAATGTCCATATTGTTTTCCAGAAAGGCTGTACCAGCCGGCATTCCCACCAACAGTGGATAAGTGTTCTCTTTTCCCCACATCCACGCCAGCACTTGTTGTTCTTGCTCTTTTGAATATGTGCCAGTCTCTGTGGTATAAAATGATATCTCATTTTGATTTGCATCTCTCTGATGATTAGTGATGATGAGCATTTTTTCATATGTTTTTTGGCCATTCGAATTTCTTCCTTGTTGAAGTTTCTGTTCATTTCTTCTCCCCATTTTATGATGGGGTTATTTGTTTTCTTCTTGTAAAGTTCTACCAGTGCCTGCTATATCCTGGATATTAACCCCTTATCATTGGGTATTGGGTGAATATTCTTTCCCATTCTATGGACTGCTTTTGGTATCTTAGTTACTGTTTCTTTTGAGGTGCAGAAGCTTTTTAGTTTCATGTAGTCCCATATGTTTATCTTTTCTTCTAGTTGCTTTGTTAGTGATGTTTCACCTTTGAAGATGCCATAGCTTCAATGTCATGGAGGGTTTTTCCTATATTTTCTTCAATGTACTTTATGGATTCAAGTCTGATATTGAGATCTTTAATCCATTTTGATCTGATTTTTTGTGCACAGGTCCAAATTCATTTTTTTACATGTCGCTGCCCAGTTTTCCCAACACCACTTGTTGAAGAGGCTTTCCTTACTCCATTTTGGACTCTTTCCACCTTTATCAAAGATGAAGTAATCATGTGTTTGAGGTTGGGTGTCAGGATACTCAATTCTATTCCATAGGTTCACAGGTCTGTTTTTATTCCAATACCAAGCTGTTTTAATTACTACTGCCTTGTAGTACAGTTTGAAGTTGGGAAAGGTGATGCCTCCCACCTTTCTTTTTCTCGAGGATTGCTTTAGCTATCCTTGGGGGGTTTCTTGTTCCATACAAATTTCAGGATTGTTTGGACAATTTCTTTGAAGAATATCATGGGTATCCTTATAGGGACTGCATTGAATCTGTACAGAGCTCTAGGGAGTATTACCATTTTGACAATATTGATTCTCCCCATCCATGAGTAGGGAATATGCTTCCATTTCCTTGTGTCCTCTTTTATCTCTTGGAGCAGTGTCTTGTAGTTTTCTTTGTATAGGTCCTTTACACACTTGGTTAAGTTGATTCCTAGGTATTTGATTTTCTGTGGCAGAATTGTGAATGGAATCGTTTCCTTAATATCCCCGTCTTCTCTTCCGTTATTTGTATATAGGAAAGCCACCGACTTTTGGGTGTTGATTTTGTATCCTCCCACCCTACTATATGTGTCTATTGTTTCTAGGAGTTTTTTGGTAGAGAGTTTAGAGTTCTAGGTATAATATCTTGTCATATGCGAATAATGATAGCTTGACTGCTTCCTTGCCTATCTGGATGCCCTTGATGTCCTTTTTCTTCTCTGATTGCTATGGCAAGTACTTCCAGTACTATATTGAATAAAAGAGGTGAGAGTGGGCAACCTTGTCTTGTCCCTGATCTTAGGGGAAGGCTTTCAATTTTTCCCCATTTAGAATGATGCTCGCTGTGTGCTTTTGGTATACGGCTCTAACCATCTTGAGGAAAGTCCCTTCAATTCCCATTTTCTGGAGGGTTTTAATCATGAACGGGTGCTGGATCTTGTCAAATGCTTTCTCTGCATCTATTGATAGGATCATATGGTCTTTATTTTTTCTCTTCTTGATATGATATATTATGTTGATTGACTTGCGAATGTTGAACCATCCTTGCATTCCCGGGATGAATCCTACTTGGTCATGATGTATGATCTTCTTGATGAGTCTTTGGATTCTTTTTGCTAGTATTTTGTTGAAGATCTTAGCATCCATGTTCATCAGGGATATTGGTCTGTAGTTTTCTTTCTTTGTGTTGTCTCTCCCTGCTTTGGGTATCAGGGTGATATGTGCATTGTAGAAGCTGTTTGGGAGTGTTTCTGTTTCTTCTATTTCCTGGAAGAGCTTGAAAAGGACTGGCAGTAGGTCCTCCTTAAAGGTTTGGTAGAGTTCACTAGTGAATTTGTCTGGACCTGGGCTTTTGTGTTTGAGCAGACTTTTAATTACTGTTTCAATTTCCTCGATGGTGAAAGATTTATTCAGGTATTGCAGGTCTTCTTGTTTCAGCAGTGGGATGTTATAGGACTTCAGGGCTTTATCCATTTCTTCTAGATTCTTGTGTTTCACTGCATACAGGCTCTCAAAGTAATCTCCTGATGATCTTTGGGATTTATGTGGTTTCTGTTGTGATGTCACCATTTTTTTTCTGATTCTGTTTATTTGGGTTCTCTCTTTCCCTGTCCTTACAAGTCTTGCCAATGGTTTGTCAATCTTGTTTATTCTTTCAAAGAACCAGCTCTTGGTTTCATTAATCATTTGGATTGTTTTTTTTGGTTTCCAACTCATTAATTTCCTCTCTAAGTTTTATTATTTCCTTTTTTCTGCCTGGGTTGGGTTCCTTTTGTTGGTCTTTTTTCTGTCGTCAGCTCTGTAGTCAGGTTATTTATGTGGGCCCTTTCTTGTTTCCTGATGAATGCTTGCAGAGCTATAAACTTCCCTCTTAACACAGATTTTGCCATGTCCCACAAGTTCTTATAGTTGGTGTCTTCATTTTCATTTGTTTCCAGAAATCTTTGGATTTCCTGTTTGATTTCTTCTATGACCCATTTGTTGTTCAGGAGTGAGCTGTTCAGTTTCCAGGTGTTTGGTTTGACTCCCTGTTTCTGTGTACGGTTAACTTCCATTTTCAGTGCATCATGGTCTGAAAAGATTGATGACACAATTTATATCTTTTTTTTTATTTTATTGAGGTATACTTTATGGCTCAGCATGTGGTCTTTCTTGGAGAATGTTCCATGTGCACTAGAGAAAAATGTGTATCACTGTATCACTGTCTCACTGTCTTCCCGTTCATCATCGATTTGCTTGAGCGGGCCCCAGTAACATCTCCATATGTCCTGTCTCATGGCAGTAGAGCCCAAGGGCATCTGCTTGCTCCAGGAACATAAAGAGCCTCAATCCATTCCGGAATGAGGTCTATAATTGTTACTGGTATTTGGCATATCAAATACAACAAGGGTAGCTTCCCAGGCTCTGCCGTGCAGGTAGTATACTCTTGTAGTCATCTCTAAGTCCAGCATTTATTGATGAACCACATGGCAGCTTGAGGCCATGCGAGCCGGACTGTAATAGGTTGGTCTGCTGGGTGGAGTTCTGACGAGAGAAGTCCGGATGTGGAAAATGGAGGCCCTCATGGAGTGGGGGATCATCTGGCTTGTTGCAAGGCTCTGCTGGGGTGGCGGGCCAGGGCTAGAACCTGCCATCCCTCCTGGGCACCTTGTGAGCGGCAAGGCACAGGGAGAGCAAGTAGCAGCTCTGTCCCATGTCTGTCTCCATATCTGCCCCATGTCTTCAGAAAAATGTGTATTCAGCTTTTTTGGCATGAAAAGCCCTGTATATATCCACTAGCTATCTTTTCTTCCATTTCTCCCTTCAGGGCCAATATTTCCTTAGTGAGTTTCAGTCTTGTTGATCTATCCATAGTTGATAGGGCAGTGTTGAGGTCTCCAACTGTCGGGCGCCCGCCGGGTCCCCGCAGTGCCGGAGCGAGTTCCCTTCTACCTCCAAAGCCGGGCACGGATGAAAACTCAGGAACCGGCAGTTTTAAAGGCTTTACTTATCACAGGTTCAGGAATACAAATCAGCAAAAGGAAAAACCCGATGCTTAGGATTCCAGGCAGAACCCCAGCCACGTGTAGGCCAAGATGGCGACCACCACGTGAAAAGCTTCCAAGGAATGAACACTCACAAGGGAGATCCCACAAAGAAGAAGGAAGGGAGAGTGGGAACCGCCTAGTTTATATCCCTGTAACTCAGACCTTCCTCTCACTGTTATGGAAGCAGGGGAGGGTCCAATGCCCCTTAGGTAATCCCCTCCCGCACCTCACCTAGGGCCTTTACTGTGCTAATGTTTTGAGCCGAAATCTGCTTGGGAATGCCTTTGTAGTGTAGAAAGGGGTTTCTGAGATGGCATGTCTCTGTACCAAAGACCAACACCAATGCCAGTTAAATATTTCTCCAAGCCTTCCAAGTCTCCTCTACTTCATTGTAGTTTTATATTTTAGTTGCCTTTTAGTATATCAGGGAGCTTGCTTGTTGCTTGGAAGCAAACAACATTTCTCTCTGGTCTAATTACTTAGGTGTCCTTCGTGGCCAGGCTAATATGTGGTAAGATCTAGCTAGTCCCAGTTATGTGGTAGCATGGATAATATTTATACCAGCTAGTACAGCATACATGGTCGGATAAACTGCCACATTTAGACACCCCTTATCTACAGAGTGATTTGCGGGAGGCAATCCAGAGCAGAGCAGCGGCCCTTAGGAGTCCTGAACATCCAACTATTATTGTGTTACTGCTAATGTCTTCGTTGAGGTCTCTTAGCAGTTGTTTTATGTATTTTGCTGGCCCCTCGTTGGGTAAATATATATTTAGTAGTGCAATTTCTTCCTGGTGTACATACCCCTTAATTAATAAGAAATGGCCTTCATTGTACCTTCTAACCTTTTTCAGCCTGAAGTCTATATTATCTGATACTAGTATGGCCACACCAGCCTTTTTGGAGGAGTTGTTTGTGTGGAGAATGGTCTTCCAACCTTTGACTTTGAGTCTGTGTTTGTTCTGATTATTCAGATGTGTTTCTTGTAGACAGCAGAATGTTGGGTTCAACTTTTTAATCCATTTTGTCACTCTGTGTCTCTTAATTGGTGCATTTAGACCATTGACATTGAGAGAGATTATTGTTATCGGACTTTGTTCCATCTTTCTGTTTGTGCTTGTTGTGCTTTTGGGTTTGGTCATATTACAATAGATCCTTCAGTCCTTCTTTTTTTTTTTTTTTTTTTTGGGTCATACCCAGCAATGCTCAGGGGTTTCTCCTGGCTCTGCACTCAGGAATTACTCCTGGCGGTGCTCGGGGACCATATGGGATGCCAGGGATTGAACCCAGGCCGGCACAGTCCGGCCGCATGCAAGGAAACGCCCTACCGGCTGGGCTATCGCTCTCGGCCCCAGTCCTTCTTTTAAAGTTGTTTATGAGTCCATGAAGGTTCCTGAGTTGTTGCTTATCCATGAAGTTGTGTATCTTGCCTTCATATCTGAATGTGAGTCTGGCTGGGTAAAGAATTCTTGGTGAGGCCTGCAGTTCATTGAGCCTTTTCACAATATCCCACCATTGTTTTCGGGCTTGGAGTGTTTCATCGGAGAAGTCTGCTGTAAATCTTAGGGATGTTCCTTTGTATGTGATTTCCTTCTTTCATCTTGCTCCTTTCAGTATTCTATCCCTATCTATAGTTTTTGTCATTCTAATTAAGATATTTCTTGGAGTATTCTTGTTGGGGTTTCTTTTAGCTGATATCCTACGGGCCTCCTGGATCTTGAGGCAAGCATTCTTTAGTTCCGGGAACTTCTTAGCAATTATGACTTTTGACAGTTTCTTCTTCATCAGGGTTTTGTTCTTGCCCTTCTGGGACCCCAATGATCCATATGTTTGTTTCTTTCGGCTTTATCCCGATTATCTCTTGTTGTCTGTTCGGTAATTGTGAGTCTTTTTTCCATCTTCTGGTGTTGTGTAGAGAATCTTTTGGAACTCGTCTTCGATATCACTAATTCTTTCTTCTGTAGCTATTATTCTGCTATGGTGGCCTTCCACTGTGTTTTTCATTTCATTTACCTCATTTTTATTATCAGTCATTTCCATTTGCATTTTCCTCTTTTCTTCTCTCTCATGTCCTCTTATATTTTATTGATTTTTGCATTCCATTGCTTCTTTGAGTTCCTTATGCATCCTTAACAATTCTTTCCAAAATTCCTTATAAGAGAGGTTATACAACTCATCGGTATTGCTTGGCTCATCTGGACTAGTGACTTCACTCACTGAGCTTGACGGAATTTTGCATTGCTTTACCATTATGACTATTGTAGGTTACAAATGCGAGTTCTTGGGTGACTAGATAGTACAGTTAGTAGGTGTCTGGGCTGTTTGCAGAGTTTGGGTGGGTGGCAAGGTGTGTAGGAACAAAGGTTCACTGGTACCTCATGCAAGTCTGCGTGGTTTTGAATTTTGGGATGTGGGTGTAGGGTTCTAGCCTGTTCCCTGGGGCTGATTGGGTCCGTGGAGACGCAAGGATCACACACACACACACACACACACACCTGTGGGGGAGGTTGCAATCGTTCCTGGAAGCACAGGGCCCAAGGGGTCCAGGGTAGAACCAAGGCTGTTTGCGTCGGTTCCCATTGATGGAAGTTCCAGCTGTTCCCTGGGGCTGATTGGGTCCACGGAGATACAAGGATCACATACACACATCTGTCAACAATTTCCATTTTCTACAGAGAAAATATAGGCCCACCCTTCTTGACATGAATGAAAAAGCATTTTGCAATTGTCATACTATATAGTGAACACTGATTTAGCCATCAGTGTGAGAAGAAAGTGTGTGCTAAGCTCAGACCTTTAGCCCTACAAGGCCCGGTCAAATGGAAAAGTCCGTGTCCTTCCCATGTTACAACTGCTCTCATCCTTTTAGCACCTGAGACTCTTCTTGAGACCAGAGTGAGCACTTTCATCACAGAGGAGTGAGAATTCTTACAGAGGAGTGAGAATTTTAGCATCATAACTAGTCTAGAACAAAGTACTGGTTCTATATGACACACACTCCATGTTGAACACTGGTGAAGCTGTTCTTTTGTGACTAAAATATTCTTTCTTTTCATTTCCCTTTCCTGTTTTCACCACACCTGATGGTGCTCAGGGTTTACTCCTGGCTCTGTGCTCAGACATCAATCCTGATGGACTTGAAGGAACACATGGAATTCCAGGGCTCTCTACCTTGGGTTGGGGGCATGCAAGGCAAGCACCCCTACCACTGCACTGTCATTCCAGTACCAACATATTTGAAAAGTGTCAGTGGTCCACAGCTGCAAAGCCCTGAGCCATTTGGGTGATCATGTACATGACTTGAGGAAAATAGAGGAAATAAAAACATAAAAGAGAAAAATGAAAAAATATATATATATAGTCGTGTATATGTAGAGAGAAATGTGTGTATATATACAATATAAATACAATATATACAATACATAATACTATATAATATATACTTTATATACTATGTGTATATATGCATATATGTATATATGTATATATACTATATGTATATGTGTGTATATATACATATATATATTGGACTGACTGTAAATTGAAAAAGAACTAGCTATTTAAAGAACTTCTTTCTTATGATGCTGGTTATCTTGATATGAATGTACCATGAGTGTAAATCAAGCTTTTGAGTCCACCATGTATTCTTTCTATTTCTGCTTACAATATGGTATAATCTCTGATATTGAATGGTCATCTGGGTTTGGATCACATAGCAATGAAAACAACAACAGATAATAAAAGGAAACTTTGAAATGTTAAAACAAATGACATTAATATTAAAGCACCTAAACAAATATCTTCCTTACTATTAACACACAGTCGTTATGCTAATTGCTGTGAAATCACTCGGTGATAAATAATTTCAAACGCTTCCTTTAGTGCTCGATGCAACTTTACTTTGGACTGTAAGAAAACCGATTTTCAAAAGGCAAGCCCTACTTGATATGGGCTATTAGGTTCCATAATTGTGAGTTGCCAATAAAACTTATCGTTCCTGACCAGATGTACAAAACATTGTGCTGGAGGGTTATGGGCCAAATAACCATGTTTCAGTGCCATGGATGATCTCTCTCTTCTTCTCTCTCTCTCTCTCTCTCTCTCTCTCTCTCTCTTCTCCTCTCTTCTCTCTTCTCTGTCTGACCTGCTTGGTGCAGGCATAAAATTCAAGATGTTCCAGGGCAGCCAGGAGGATGCCTTTTGTCTAAATCAGCATGTTGCAAGGTGCACGAAACCACCCCAGAAAAGATCCAGGGCATGGTAATAATCTCACGTGCAATTGGGGGGCTGTGCTTTCCATTTGTTTGCTTAAAGTGCGTTTCCAAAGCTCCTTTTTCCTGAAAGAGAAAAGGTAAGTCACATACATTTTGGAGCCTCTGAAAACGTGCAGTAGACTAGAGGTGAGTCACATGAGGTGAGAGCAGAGGACCCTGAGAATCACAGATTTTGAGATGCCAAGGGATCACCAGTACAGTCTTGAATTTCTCTCTCCATCTGCACATGTCTCCTCTTACTCTGATTCTACCCCTACATGCTGGGTCATATTTTGCTCATCCTGTGTGTTGGAGCTGAGGGGAAGTGGAGGCAAGCTGTGGAGTGGGATGACCATTGTCAGATGGAGTGAGTGGCCCCTGCATTTGCAGGCAGCACTGGCGCTCAGTACAGTGTCTGGACCCCTTTGCAGTCGGGAGAGCATGCTCCCGTGTAGGCTCAGCAAATACGAGTCCCTTGTGTGTCTGGGGGAGTTGCTTTCCAGACCAGGGTCCTCGTCTTGTTCCAAGGTCAGCCACTGTGTTGGGAATTGCACCTTCTCTTCAGTCCTGCAGCTCCCTATCTTTTTTTAACCTTTCCAAAAACCTTTTCACACTTGCCTTTGACCTAGTGCTTTATCACCCTCAGCCTTTCACCATCTACTCTTCACTCTCCAGTGGCTCCAACAATAGCTGCCCAATACAATTGCTCATTTCCTTTGTATTTACTAAATATTTGACCATTGCATTCCTTCTGCCAAGGTTGACAGTCTGCTTGTGACTGTTTCAATGGTTGCACTGCCAGCTTCTGTGAGATGCAAACTTGATTCCACTTGCCGCTGTCAAAGATACCCTGGATTTCGGGCTCAAATCCTTCTTTAGAGCTACTGTTTGGAGCTGTTCATGGCATTAATGATTGTAGGTTAAATCTCCCCAGAGGAGGTAACATATAGAGAATAGTGTGTAGAGTTTTGAGAATCAGTTGTTCTGGGGGTGGAGGAGGGGAGCGGTGAAGCAATATGGTGGAGGGAGAACTGAGCCATAGCACAGAGTCTCAGAGGATACACAAGAGCTCAGAGCCTGATGTTGCTTTTCTACTGTGTCTTCAGTGGAGAAAGAAAAACTGGGCCCTTCTGTCTCTGCAATGACTTGACACCATTGCAGTGGGTGTGGTTTTTTTAATTGAATTAATGTGTAATAAACCACTACAAAGTTGTTCATTATTGGGTTTCAGTGACATAGTGTTCCAGCACCCATCCCACCACAACCAGTGCACATTTCCCAACACCAGTGTTTCCTTCCACCCACACCCCACAACCTGCCTCTACAGCCAGCAATTTTCTTAGGCTTCTCTCACTTTTTCTTTCCTTTTGCTCATTGTGTTTTGCAAAACAAGGCATTGAAGGGTTATCATGTGTATTCCTTTACCTACTTTCCATAGTCAGTTCTAGTCCAGCGTTACTATTCTCAACTATTATTGTCAACCTGGTCCCTTCTCTATCTTACCTATCCTCCGCTCCCCTCACCTTCATTGTAGATTACAATCCTGGATAAGACCTCCTGGCCTCTTTTGCCTGTCGTTGGCTAGTAGTCCCATGCATTTCTTTTATATGTGTGGGTTCTTTTCAAAGTGAGATGTGACCTTGAGTCACCTTGTTTCTGCAGTTGAGTGAAAATCCTTGAGAGCACTGAAAATAGAAGCTAAAGAAGCAACTAGATGAAGGTTGATCTGGGTACATGGCATATTTGTGTTGTGAGGAAGAAGCCAGCATCTCGTATTAGCTTGTTATCTTGTTACCTGTTTGTCTACCTCTTGGTGTTGAAATAAGTATTAAAGATTAAGGGCATCAAGTGTCAGGTGTAGGATCAGTACTCAGTTTATTATTGATATTATTATTAGATACCCAATACATTGTATGTGCAAATTTTTCTGGTTGTAAGCAGCTAAAATTATTCATTTTTATGTTGCCATTTATTTCCGTGATTTTGAGGGGTGTTTAAGGCTTAATTCCAATAGATTTGTCATAACGTATAATATTATTTCTTAATTTGTATATATATTTTTTGTTTTGCAATCAAAATCTGAGTTAAATATCATCATGCATCAATATTCTTACAGGCTTTAGATTATTTTCTTAGGCTAGATTCCCAGAAATGGAATTACTGGGTCAAAAACATTTTGACAGCTTTTGATCAAGAGTGCCAAATTGCTTTACAAATGCATTGCAATAATTTTTTCTGACACTAGCAACGCAAAGCATATCAATTTTCCTGGAGCTTTATCAACAAGGAGTATTGTCGTTAAATTTTTGTTAACTTTTACAGATAAATAATAGCAACTAGGTTTCACTTCAGCTTATTTGATTACCTGTGAGTTGAATTTTTTTATATAAATGTTTACTTGCTGGTAGTGTATCCTCATATATAGACCATCTGTTCTTTTTTCCTTTCTTTACATATGTTTTAGGATATTATTAGAACTTTAAAATAATTCATTTCAATGGGTCCTTATATAATAAAATTATTCATCCCATGCTTTATTCAGTGTGTTTCTATTACTTCCCTTTCTTTCACACTATGTTGCAGCTATAGAATATTCTAGTTTTTTAGGTGGTTGCATTTATTGATCTTCATTGTATTATTGCATTCACCCTTTTACTTGATATCCTTTTATAGCATCTTGTTAACATTTAGTTTTTCTAAATATTTTTAGTCCATGGTTCATCTACATATACATATATGTATGCTTTTATATATTTTGGTTTGGAGGCTACACCCAGAATTGCTCAGTACTTATTCCAAGGTTACCCACCCAGGGATCATTCCTGGCAGTATTCAAGGACCTTGTGTAGTAACAAACACCAAACCCTTAACCTCTGTACTATCTCTCCCACCCTGATTCATTTCTATTTTATCCTGAACTATAGCATTATATACAAATATAAACTTAAATAGTTGCCTTAACATTATTTTATTGTTAAAAGCTCACCTAGAGGTTGAGATGAATAGGACTTGAAAAAAAATATGAATTAACACATAGAGTTGAATTGATAACATAGAGATGAGAGAACTGGATGGATGCAGCCAGATCAAAAACTTCTGTGGAACGTGGTTTTCAGTTTCATGATTATGCAGGTTAGAATGCAGTGGGACCCCTTAACATAGAAGAATCTTGAAGAAACACTGCAAGAAGCACTTGTATGAACACAAGAGGAAATCAAACAGAATCCTTGACCCACGAATTCAAGTGTTCTATTTCTCTGGAGCCATAAATTTGGTCACAGTATTGAAGAGACAGACATGGGGCAGAGCTGCTACTTGCTCTCCCTGTGCCCAGCCACTCACAAGGTGCCCAGGAGGGATGGCGGGTTCTAGCCCTGGCCCGCCACCCCAGCAGAGCCTTGCAACAAGCCAGATGACCCCCCACTCCATGAGGGCCTCCATTTTCCACATCCGACTTCTCTCTCGTCAGAACTCCACCCAGCAGACCAATCTATCACAGTCCGGGTCGCCGCGTGGTTCATCAATAAATGCTGGATTTAGAGATGACTACGAGAGTATGCTACCAGCGCGGCAGAGCCTGGCAAGCTGCCCGTGTTGTATTTGATATGCCAAATACCAGTAACAATTATAGACCTCTTTCTGGAATGGATTGAGGCTCTTTATGTTCCTGGAGCAAGCAGATGCCCTTGGGCTCTACTGGCATGAGACAGGACATATGGAGATGTTACTGGGGCCCGCTCGAGCAAATTGATGATGAACGGGAAGATAGTGATAGTGATAGTGATTGAAGGCCAACACATTGAGAAATCCCTATTTATCAGTAATCTTATGTTTAATGCTATTTCCTGTTTTGGTCTCAAAAGAAGTCATTCATTTTTTTTCATCTATAGCAGATATTTTAATTATTAATACATTATATGTTCTGGATTTGAAAGGGCTTCTTTGCATCCCACACTAGTTTTCAATATACTTAAAATTTTTTTTTTCTGATTAGTCATCCAAATTGACATTCAATCATTGTATTCAGCTTAAGGGAAAAAAAACCCAAGTCTATTGAGATTTTTATTTCAATTGTTTTAAAGCAATACACTAATTGAAAAGAACTGACATTCTTAAATATTTAGACTTTTCATAGAGAAACATTCTGAGTCTTTCCATTAGTCAAGTTTTATTTTATTCAGTAAAATACTCAGGGCTCCTACCCCTACCTCTCTCAATCTAGGTCATACACATTTCCCATTAATATTCTATCTTTGTATTTTATATTTTTTTGTTCTATTGGGAATGGCTTTTTTCCCAAGAAATGTTCTATATCTTTATCTAGCAATTTTATTGATTTTTAAAAATGAATTCAAATAACCCTTTCAATAGATTTCTCAAAATAGCAATAATTTTCCCATTTTTTCCCAATATATATAACTCTTCTCCTATTTTCCTCCTATTATGAGTCAGAATCCAACTGTGAATATATTTGTTCTGTGCCTAATTTTACTATTGCTATCTCTACAATCAACATTATATGTAGTTTTTTGATTTAAAACAAAGGCTTCTGTGTTGAGTGAGACATATTTCTATCCCATTTGAAGATATTTTACAAAGAGAGGATACTGACCTTTACCTACTGTGTTTTTACCAAATATTCTTTAATTTTTCTTACTTGGAATATTAATCGTTAACACAATTTCTTTTACAAATCTGTCCTTGGTTTTCAGAAATAATTCTGGTTTGATTATAATGTTAGTTCTTTTATATCAACTAATAAATTTTATTTATTGGTATAGTTGACATTTTAACACCTGTAGGTTACATTAATCTAAACATGGTACTGCTTGAGCCTGTTGGTGCTGGCAGCCACCAGGGTATCCAGTAGTGCTGGGAGGTAGGAGATAGAGGAGGTCCATGGTGCCAATATTATAATGTTTTCAAATATAACTATTATCTTTCATTCTTATTAGCTGTCTATATGTTGCTGTATTTCCTTTTTGGTTAAAAAATGAAATGGGTTATTAGACTTTCCCCTGACATCTTTCTATGCCAAAAATGTTTTATAAATTTTGAAAAGTACTAGGATACTGGAGTGACTTTATAATTCTATTATTCAAAACTAAAAACTGTATACAAACATACACATGCACATAAACACTCTCTCATCATCATCATCATTGCCATTATCATCATCATTATCACCTTCTCATCATCATCATCATTAGGAGAAAGATGGCAGAACTTTCAGATAAAATTACTATACTGATGGGCTCTTTTCTTGGTAGATGAATATATTCCTCCTTATTCCTCTAGTCTTAAAGATGAAAACCCTCTTTCTTTTATCCTTGAATTTGCATTTCCCCTGGTTATACCTATGCTAGTATTTTAGATAATAATCTTGGCACCAATAGTCAGTTCATTTTGTTGTGAAGGGTTGCTTTCTTGGGAAAATGTTTTTCTATTAGTTTTAACTGTATGACTTCCTTTTCGAATTTTATTCTTAATTTTGGCAAAGTTTTCTTTTATGCATATTATTTAAAAAAAGACACTTTGCCATGAAGAATATATCTCTCCCTACCAACAAACTCCCCTTCCTGAAACTTTCTTTTTTCTTTTTTGTTTATTTTCTTCTTTTTTTTTTTTGGACCACACCCAATGCTTAGGGCTCTAGACCCTGAACTCCGGAATATTTCTGGGTGTGTGGAGGAGAGGTTGTGAGTAGTGGGTGGGTGTCTTGGGTGTCTTGGTGCTGGGGATATTAAACCAGGCTGGTGGTATAGAAGGCAAATGCCTAACCTTTTGTACTATACTATTGCTCCTGCTCTCCCTTTCTGCAACTTACTATTTTCCAGACGCATCTACTTTAAGATTGTTCAGAGTCTGTCTCCATTTCTTCAGTAGCGTTCTTGATTTCATTAGCATGCTCTTTTTCTTCTTTCCACATTGAACCTTAACTTGTTGGCATCATCTGTTGCATTTCCATTATAGAAACTGTTTTTACCACCCCCACACCCCCCGTTTTCCCAATTTAACTGATGAGATCATTTTCAATATTTATTCCCAGGGGCATTATTTAAATACTCACCACCCAGATTCTCATCTTATGTTGCAGGATCCTGAAAATCTCTTGTTATACCAGTTACTAACCCTCAATTATGAGCAGGTCCAAGAATTCTTGAGATAACAGGGGCTGCAGAATCCCACCAATCAGTAATATTTTAATTATACCAATTTGTCAGTGCTGAATATAATCTTGGTTATGATTACAAAATACATTACAGAGCTAAGCATATAGCATATTACAATTACCTTTCGTTTCTTGAGCTAATTTTTTTCCCTAGAGCCAAAAATTACTTATTCATTTGCTTAATTTTCTATGAATTTAGCCTAACTCACTCAAAATTCTACACTAGTTTTCTAAAACTATGTTCATCTTTGTTTTAATCAGGGTGAGCTAAATTGTGTTATGATAATAGCATCAAAATTTAGGAGGACTCTGATGACAAAGGCTTGTGTTTTGCTCCTTGTTCTACAAGTCTACTTTGGGCAGGTGCGGGTCTGCTCCTATTGTGTGGGTGTTGGTGGTGGTGACAGATATCGTACCCAGGAGTAGGTATGGGCCTTGCACATGGGGTTGGGTGACTTACACATTTCAGTTGTGGTGGTTGAATACTTAGTTGCAGTGTTCAGACACAAATAGTTGTGAGGTGCCAGAAATCATAGAACTTTTGTGGCTCTGGGTATCACAGACAACAGTAGCAATGGGATTGCACTTAGGATGAGTGCTGGCGTGGGGGGTCATGTCAGGACTGAAACTCATGGCATGAACCTATAGGGAAGTGCTCTACCACTGAGCTCTCCTTGTATCTCTTTAATCCAAGGTGATGAGATTCCCTCTCATCAAATGGTAGTTGCTAGGCTTGGGAAAGAGATTATGGTGAATCACACATTATATCTTAAAAAAATCCCACATACGCTGTTAACCAGAGAAAGTCACATTGCCACGTTAGCATACCCTCACCACCATCATTACAAGAAGAAGAAAGCTCAATATTATTGAGATACCCAAAGAAGAGCTCCACCCAGCAGAAGAGCTGATCACAGGCCCGGTCATCAATAAATGAATGAGATGAGAGGCAACTACAAGAGTATCCTATCCACACGGCAGAGCCTGGCAAGCTACCCGTGTCATATTTGATATGCCAAATACCAGTAACGATTATAGACCTCATTCCCATGACCTGATGGAATGGTTTGAGACTCTTTATGTTCTTCGAGGGAGCAGATGTCCTTGGGCTACACTAGCATGTGACAGGACATAGGGAGATGTTACTGGTGCCTGCTCGAGCAAATCGATGAGCAACAGGAAGACAAGTGATACAAGTGATACCCAAAGAAGAAGAACTGAGCATTTTTGAGGAGCACTACTAGAGGCCAGCATAACTGCATTCATCAAATTAGGTTGTTACCTATTTAATTTCCCTTCCTGGGGTCTTCTGGTCAATCCTAAACTGTGCTGGCTCCTCCTCAGATGTGCTGCAGAGCCATAAAGCTTTTGTACCATGATCTCATTTCTTGAACAGGACATTACTTTAGCTCCTCATAAATTCCACTTTCTTTTTAAAAACATGTATTTTTCTCCTTATCTACAACTTATTTTTTTATGATGGGTCTCAGTACTGGCCTATTTTTCTTAATAGTGCTAAATTTTCAGTTAGCATTATTAGTCTGCATACAAACATTCCTTGCCTCTGAGAAAAATCTAAGATTTGTTTTTGTTGACTATTAACCTTTTATCTGTCCTCTCAATATTATCCACCATTATGCTAAAATGGGGTAGCATGACATGGGGCAGAGCTGCTACTGGCGATCCCTGTGCCCAGATGCTCACGGGGTGCCCAGGAGGGATGGTGGGTTCTAGCCCTGCCCCGCCACCCCAGCAGAGCCTTGCAACAAGCCAGATGACCCCCCCCCACTCCATGAGGGCCTCCATTTTCCACATCCGGACTTCCCTCTTCTCAGAACTCCACCCAGCAGACCAGCCTATCACAGCATGGCTCGCAAGCGGCCATGCGGTTCATCAATAAATGCTGGATTTAGAGATGACTACAAGAGTATGCTACCCACACGGCAGAGCCTGGCAAGCTACCCGTGTTGTATTTGATATGCCAAATACCAGTAACAATTTTAGACCTAATTCCCATGACCTGATGGAGTGGTTTGAGGCTCTTTATGTTCCTGGAGCAAGCAGGTGCTCTTGGGCTCTACTAGCATGAGACAAGAACATATGGAGATGTTACTGGTGCCCGCTCGAGCCAATCGATGATGAATGGGGAAGACAGTGATACAGTGACAGTGATGCTAAAATGAAGCCTTCTGGACTGACCTTCTAATTTTTTTTTTAAATTTATGCACCTATAGTCCTTGTCTGCCTTATTGCATTCTATTTTGGGAGAGTCCCTCAAGTTGATCTTTTAGCCTTTTCATCACTATCATATCAGTATTGTTCTAATGTTGCTGATACCTGTGTTCATGTACTTTTTCTTAAACAGAAATCTAATTATTACTTGTTTTCTGTCTTTTCTGGCTTCAGTTTCAGCAGAAGCCACAGCACTATTGAATTTATCTTGTTGCTTTCTTAGATGTTTCCTTGACATTTACATTTTCATTTTGCAAATTAACCATAGTTTTAAATTATTCTCATCTTTTTTTGGTCTTTCATACTATTTATTCAGTCTCTTCAATTCATTATTTTAAACTAGAGTCTATTTAAAATATTTTCCAATAACTCTTAGTGATCTTTTAATTGTCCCGTTTGCTCTTTTTTTAATTGGTGATATGAATATGTATATCCAAAATGCATGCTATATTATATCCTAAATTCAGTCTATGTCAGTGAGAACTATTTTACTCAATTTTTAAAGTTCTTTTTTTTCAAATTCTTGCCTATCTTCACCTACCCAATAACATGTTTATATATTCCAATTTTGCCACTGCAAAGTTTTGTATGATAAATTCTCATACTTTGAGATCAATGAGGATTGACAGCTGACTCTGACTTCATCAAAAATGTTGGTGTATAATCCATGTGTGTTTCTGTGTGTGTGCAATGAACTGAAATTCTATTTTTTCCATGTAGGTCTCTCAAAGATAGTTCTATTTCACCTCTTCATTTACTTTCTTCAAATTACAGGAGTGCTTCTCAAGATTTCTTCTTTGCTTCATTAATCAAAATGCACTGGACAAGGCGATTTTATTTTGGACTAACTTTTTAGATTTAAAGTAATCCAGGTTCAATGGATCATATTGAAAACACAAAACTGTTGTTCTCCTAATACTGATGATAATTTTGGAGCAAATTTAATTCACAGGAAGACTTTTTACCCTGATGGTGCCTACTTAGCTCTATTGTGACTGAAGACTTGAATTCAAATTAAGTTTAATTTCAACTCATTTAAATTTGAATAGCAACATGTAATTAGTGGCTTCCATGTTGGATGGTAGAGTGCTAAAAAACAAAGATTTTTGTTGAGAAGAAAATACTTCTTTTTAAGAAGCTTCCTGAGTCAAGATAAAAAGAAGATATCAACCAAAGATCTTGTTCTTTTTTAGTACTGGCTCCCAAGTGATACTGAGGAGTCCTTTGATTCGAGAGAATGTGAATTCAATCAAGTCAAGGAAGAGTTTACTATATCTGTAAACTCCCAGTATATGGTCCATGCTTCAGAATAGCAACCCAAATGCTCATTGGAGTTGATGAAAATAGATATATGGAAGTTAACACTTCCTCAAGGACTGATTTCTAGTTATTTACCCATCATTTACACATTCCCATCAACACCTGCCAACATTCGTTTCCATCCTTCTCTTAATGGTTGCACAAAATCTCCTTTTATAAAGTTCTGACTGATACTTTCTGGAACATTGGGAAGAGGGACTTTATAATTTTGTTGGTTAGCCATCTTCCTAGGACATCCTTATATCTGTCACCATCCCAATCTGATTTTCAAATCTGAGAAAAGAGCTAAGTTACCAGCCAGCCAGGAAATGATCAGTGTGAAGTGCTTGTAAAAGGCATTTGTTTGGGTTCCTCACTTACTCTTGACGGAGCCTTGCCATCTGCCACTCAATTAATACTAAATGTAGGGACAACCTAGAAAGGGAGGGAGTGTGTCACTCCTTATTACTTCAAAGACGGTGTCACTTCTATCTTTGCCTGCTGACCACTCACCATCCCATGCAGATTCCATGGTCTTTCTTCATTATGTCACTTTACCCTGACGCTCAAAGCAGCAAACAACATCCCACTCTTCATCACCCTAATGAACCGTTTTTTAAGTAAGAGGGATGATTACACCCGCAAAACTGTCCTCTTGGCCTCATCCTCAGCTCTCAAAGTGACCTGCAGGCTTATTGTCAGTGAGTTCTGGCAGACCAGTGGCACACAGGATACCTGATTTTTCCCCTTCTGTTTTGAGCAGAAAAGGGGTATTTAGAAAGCTTTCCGTAATCTGTGTCTCTGTCCTGCATGACACTCCTTACATCCAGTGCCATCAGCATTCTCCTGGCAGTCTTTACTTTCCTATTTCACAGAGGTGAGCCAGGAATACCCTTTCTCCTTTTCCAGCAGTCTTGAGGCAGTTAGCTCTGAAGGTAAGTGCTGTCGTCTTGGCTGGGCTGACTGGAGAAGCGGACAGATTGACAGCCCTCTGTGCCTGCCACCATCCTTCCTTATTGACTTGAGGAAACAATTTTAGACCTGAAAGACTTGAAAGGATTTGAAAGTTTCCAGACAGTAAAAGTCAAGCCTTTTCAAACATTGAGTTTATTGATAATGTTGATTTTTGTCTCAGAGACATTGTCTTCAATGTAAGGACAAAACTTCACTTGCACCAGAATAATCACTCGTGCCATTTGGAAAAATAAAAAGGTTTTCAATGACCTGGTCTCTCTCTGGGGTCAAGCCCAAAATGCGCTTGAATACTCCCAAGGTGATTTCTAGGCATGAGAGTGTCAGTATTAAAGAAGTAGTTGTAGTCGTATGCTCAGTCTTTGATCAGTCTTACAGACTCTGGAATAAGGTAGCAACCTTTTTCCCCAGTCAGTTAGGAAGTGTTCCAGTGGAGAATAGTGGGGTGAACAATGGGAATAAAATGGAAATTAAGGGTGAACCCTTTAAAATCTCTTTGGTTGATTCTTTGGTTGCTCTGGGATTATAACAAATCAATTTAGGCTTCCTGACTTGATTTCTCTGATTGTAAATATAGTCAAGCTTGCTTCACTGTCCTTCCTTATGAGACTTCAGTATAAATCATCTGGCACATACTAAACACTTGATAAACATTTTCTGTTATTTCTCAACGGATGCTATGTTTTCAAAAAGATTTATGTATGAAACAACTTCAGTTTATGAAGCAATTATTTATTTATTCATCAAAAACAGGTACACCTGCCAATTAGAGTTCTGAGGAGCTTGAATTCTCCCACTGATGTCATTCATGCCTATTGCAGAGGTGCTTGGTGTTTCGGGCTCAGGCTGACATTTGGTTTCAGGAAATATTCACATAAACTCGTTTCCTCATCTCTGCAGAGCTAGTAAATTCCAACCGGCACCTAAAAAATCTGGTTGACAGCTAAGAACCTTTAGGTTCATTATTAGCAAACACAGAGGCCAGTTCTTTGCCACATCCTATAATTGAGAGGAATTCAGGTTGGTTTGGATCAAGAATCAAAAATTCTTGTGATTTGAGTGACAGAGGAAGAATTGAATGGGGACAGTCTTCGAAGCAGAGTTTCCTGTGTCTGAATATAATACTCAAATCTGAGCAAGAGGTGAAAGCAATGTGAGGCCCATTTTGGAAAATCCCCTGCAATTGCCGTGATGGGATGGAGGAGGCATGAGGCACATTTAAGGGGATTTGAATCAGTACTTGCCATTTTTCCAGCCATGTAACCCAAGGAAGTTGCTTACTCTCTGTTCCTTCTTTCTCTTACTTTAAGATGGGAATATGGCAACCTCACAATGAAATTATGGGGATTAAACAGAGTGATGAACAGGGGAGTTAGGCAGTGTCTTTTAAAGGGTGCACACTCACTAAAAAGGAAAAAAAACTTTCTTTTATTGGCTCCTCAATGGTAATTAATCTACCTTTGAGCACTTTGAAATTATGTTTTGTCTTTTGTTTCTTGCGTCAAAAGTGCTCAGGGGTTAATCCTAGCTCTGCAGTCAGAAATTATTCCTGGCAGTGCTCAGTGGCCTGTATGGGATGGTGGGGATCAAACCCAGGCTGGCCATATAAAAGGCAAGCACCCTGCCAGTTAAACTGTCTCTCCAGCCCTTGAGCACTTGTTACTTACTGCATTAAGCACTGAGAATGTGTTACTGCATCTTTACAACAGTGGGCAGTGAGGTCGATGCATTATCACTTCCATTGACAAAGAACAAGACTCAGGAGTTCAATGCTCATTCCAGTATCTGATTCTGGTCTTCTTCACTGCTACTCCATGATGTATTATGCTATACTCCTACAGCAAGATTTAATGATGGTGGGAGTTGGTAGCATGGTTCAAAGAGAAGAGAGAAACTTGGAAAGCATGGCCTTTGCAATGCCCTTTACCAATGATATCAAGCCCAGTTCTAGGTTCTTACAACTTTTTGAGAGCTTCTGGTTTAAGTCTATGGTTTCATTACATGTATTTTTTTAACTAGCCATTCCATGAACATATCTTATTTTTTCTGTGTCTTTGTGAAAATCTGTATGAATTAGTTTTCTCTACATAAAAATAATTTGGTATTTAGTGTCACACATATATATTGCATTTATTTACCTAGCTCATAATTCTTGGAGTTGGCAAATTGAACTGGATTCAACTAGCAAGTCCTTTTGGTCTTGTCTGACAATGACTCTTAGGAGGGACACAAGCTGCCTCATCTGTTGAGGCCTCTTAGTCTGGGAAGGGGAGTCCAGTTGATTCATCTGGATCCTTCTTGTCTCTCATTTCTAGGATACCACCATGGAGTGATTGTTATGGTAATGGAAAAGTTGGAGAACTGCAAGAGTGAGTACAAAATTCAATGGGAAAGTCTTTTTCTTCATTTATTTACACATTATTTTGATTTGTGGGGCCACACCTGGCACTTTTCAGGGCTTACTCCTGGCTCTGTACACAGGGATCATCCCTGTCAGGGCTCAAGGGCCTTATGGGGTGCAAGGCATACTATTACCTGCTGTACTTTTCTTCTAGTTTGTGACAAATCAGACAAAAAAATGTTTGTTTACATTTTAAAACGAAATGTCATCAATCTTCATGCTTTGTATTACCATATAAATGTGAGAAATACAGCTTCAAATCTCAATGTGAGTATAAACCTCATTAAACTATACCCACCATCCAAGTTTCACTGTTAGAGCCACTCTCTTAGCTCTTACCTTTCATCGCCTCTGTGCTCTCACACCTAGTTCCTTTCTGGTGACCGCCATGTGTTTTACAGAGTCTCAGAGTTAGTTCTGTTTGTTTCATTAATTTGTTTACTTTGGTTATTTATATTCAAAGCATGAGTGATACTTCTCTGAATTGTCCTTTACTTTCTGGTTTACTTTCCTAATCTTGACTTAATTCCATCCATGGTATTACAAAAGGCACAATCTCATTATTTTAGCTAACTGAATAGTACTCCAATGAGAACTCTATATGTACTATATATTATAACTATTTGTGTATATATACAATGCATTATTTATAATCACATTCTTTATCCAGTCATCTACCAATGGGCATTTAGGTTGATTCTATGTCTTGACTATTGGGAGTAATAATGTATGCAAGCACTTTGAAAGTCTGAGATTTTATGTTTTGCAGTTTGTCTCAATGATCAAAGCAAGTCACATGGTCAAGCTGAGTCAGTGAAGATAGTGGGAACATGAAAAATATGAGTTCCTCATTGCATTAATCTTCCACTCAGGCTTTATGAGTCAGCCACATGGCTACACAGAACTACTATGTTGGCACAAACATGACAGGTTTCTAAAAGAAACTGTCTCCTTGGAGCGCCCTGAATACCCAGCTTAATTGGTGTGACTATGGTAACAGATGGTATCAGAGGAAAATATGACTAATCAGGCACTGGGCACACCCAAGTTGTCCCCTCATAACCCACCAAACTGATCTCTATAATTTAAAGGAGGCTCTTAATATTTTACTAGCTGGTCAGGGATGAGTTTTGCAATGACTTGTTTATTTTTATCTCTCCTTTTACTGTGTCCCCATGTGAGTTTGGACTGGAGAAATAGCTGTTACAACCATTAGCTTTAACAAAGCCCTTAAAATACTTGGCAAAGTCATCTCCAGGCCCTCTCTAATCATAACCATTCCACTGGGCCAATAGCTGTTGTGACTTATCCTTGAAATCAGAGCATCCTGATAGCACCACATGAAAATAATTGTGATGATAAACTTAGGCTTGAACATTCAGTTACACCATCAATGTACCCACAGTTTATTTTTTCTCAGTTCTATATTATAGACCCTTTAGTTCATGCTGTGAGGGATCTGAGAATTTGGTATATGGTATTAAGTCATATTCACAGTATGTTATTATCCTTTCTCAGCACTAGTTGTCCTGAAAATTATACTGAAGAGTTGAATAAAAACACATTTTTACAAACAATGCTTATTTTTCTCCTATAAAATATCTATAAACATAAATAATAGTATGCTAATAAAATACACAAAGACAAAAAATTCTTACCTCTTTATAAAGATCTGTTTTGTGTGTTTAGGGGACTCAGGGATTACTCCTGGCTCTGTTGTCACATATTATTCCGGGGTCAGGAGACCACATAAGATGCCAATGATTGAACATGGGTCTGCTGGGTGAAAAACAAGCATCATACCTGTTATACTATTTCTCTGGCCCCACCTCTTTATAAAACTTAATGAACAGTATCTTGAATATCCTAAAACTTGAAACTCAGATTTAAAGGGAATGATAGCTTTATGCCTTCAGACTCTCACACACTTCTGCTTATACTTGCTTACTACTGCTGTTGCTGAATATAAAAAGTCTTGAATTAGATCCACTATGATTTCAGTATTGATGTTACTGGCCTTATGTGAATTTGTGTGTGTATTATGTGTGTGTGTGTGTGTGTGTGTGTTGTCGTCTTCCACTTCCATAGATACTTTGAATTGAGGTTTTGAAGAGTCAGGAGTTCCCAAGGGACTTGCTTACCTTGGCCTACCATCTTAGTTCATTTCAACTAAGCATTTTGTCTTACCTTACGCAAAGTCTGTCCCTCACTACTGTGCATACAGAAATGATTTTTGGAGCCTGAGAATCTAGTGGAGTCCTGTGAAACAGACAAGCCAGTGGGATAAAAAGGATATCATGCAATAAAGAGAGCTAGAAGAAGTACCTAGAAAGAAGAGGGATCTATTTTTTTTTCAGGTGAAGGAGCAAGTGATTAGAGCATTGATATTTCCAGGATGTCTTCAGAGATGACACTGAAGAGTATCCCAAATACTGTATGAATAACTGAGGACTGGAAAGCTCAAATGTGTGGCTATTTCTGGAGAGATGGTAAGTCATCTCTCCAGTTTGTAGACTTTCTAGATATACATGACAAAATACATAAGTGTGTCCCAAAGTAGACAATACTACCCCCCAAGAGGGGTACAAATCATCCAGAGGGCAGAAGACAGACAGTAGCTTTGGTTACATTTACAAGAACTTTCTGTTTGTTATCTTAAGGAAGCCACAAGACGAGCAGAGCAATTTTTCCTTTCCCTGAAAAAAAGATGTGATAGGTACAACAAATTGGGAAACTTTGATCCAACCTGTCTAAATATTCTTACTAAAATGTTGGGTAGTTCATAAATTTTATATGAAAGGATGAGAATATTGAAAAGTAGGGGGAAATAACTCAAAGCTAAGAATAAATAGGAGCACAAGTCCAAAGAGTTAAGTGATGGTTGAACACACTGCCAAAGTTCGTCATCAATAAATTCTAGGAGATCTTCCTTTTGAGCTGTACCTCTGTGTGAGGGAGGCAGGTAAAATGGCACAAGGGTAAAGGCTATTTACAGATATTCCAAGTAATTCTGGTCTCCTGAGTAGATTATTCTTGGGGAAGAAGTGAGTTATAGGGTTCTAAGAGGAAGAACAGGAGTTAAAGCAGTGACAGATTTAGGTTCAAATGAACCCTGCACTGTATAAGATCCCTCTGGCATCACCAGAAGTGATCCCTGAGCACAGAGCCAAGAATCATTTCTGAGCATAGACAAGTGTAGCCATCGCCAAAACAAAACACAACAAAATGTTCAGGAGCAAGCAAATTTATGATTATTGTTTTCAGAATATTATTCACAAAATGTAGAAGGTATAGAAATGTATGGAAGGAATAGTCTGGAATATTTCCTAGATATTTCCTAGATCTTGATAGGATAGTGTAAAACTGAGCGTGTGAGCCTGTGAAAGTAGGTCAGGCTATCCATTTCAGATGTGTGCTTGCATGGTAAGAAGTGTGAGTTCTATCTCACTGTGAAAGAATGAAGATTCAGTGCCCCTAACTTCTGGTTTCTTTGAGTACTGACACCAGGTAAAATAAAGCAACGGGAAGACTATAAAACTAGAACTGAATAAAACATACAGTCTCAACAGTGAGAAGCCAAGAAGCAAAAATGGCATATAAGAGTCATGGAAGCTAGAGGGAGAGATCTATGCAAAGTTCTATAAGATACAATGGATGAGTAATTTCTGTAATATCAGTCCTTTAGTGCAGAATGCCTAATGAACTGCATTCAGGGTAAATAAAAGAAATGCAAACCTAACCAGATCATGGTGGAATAATGACACAAAGAAGGGAAGTTCCTAAAGGCAGGCAAGACAAAAGAAAAAACCCAGATTTTTCTATATAGATTGTGGGTTAGGTGGTACTACCATGAGTTATTGATCAAGGGATGATGTCCATAGTACCTTGAAACGAAAGTAACTGCCCCCTGGAATTGTGAATGGAGGGAATGAAGGTAATAAAAATCATCTGGAAAAGTCAGGTGAAGAAACAAAAACAGATAAAATAATTTTTTATCAACAGACACATAGTGATTTCTTAATTGTGAGTTCTTTACAAAATGGTTAAAGAGAGGAGGAAGGAATGAGATGCAAAGGATTTTTTGTTGAAAATAAAGTCCACATACAAACAAGAACTTCTTGGTACAACTTTATGTGTGTGTGTGTGTGTGTGTGTGTGTGTGTGTGTGATCATAAGTGTGTTTAGAAGAACAAGTTCACTGAGCAAGGGAGCAAATTTACCCAAAGCACAGGACAATGACACGTTGAATTGACATTCATCAGCCTTCTGGTAATTCTGATTTAAGGTTTATGGCCTCATGAGTTAGGAATTCTGCTAGGCTGTGGAATTCCCATTTCTAGAACTGCCACTGACCACTGGCCTTGTTTAATGACTGGATTCTGCCATCTCTGATAATTGTCAATATTCTCTTCATGGTAATTGGTGAAAATAGCAACCCTATAATAAGATAAAAACAGATTCTATTCTTATAACACAAGTAAAGCCTAGAGATTAATTAAAAACAGATTTTACTCATTTACATAATTAGGAAATTATTTGCAACATCGTCCTAATAAACTTGAATTTGTTTGACAAATGTGAGTGATCTGCTCTGGAATAAATATGCATCTTGTCTTAATACCTTCAATATTGGTTGGGGGAATACACCTTAAAAATCCAATGGTAAAAAGGTCTGGCTGAAGAGTCCTAATGCTGGGAAGTCCTGAGACATTCCCATCCCTGGTAAGGAGAGTGTGCTGCAGAGAATGGTAGGAGACATTAGCCTCCACTGGTAGCCGGAGTGTCATTCCCTTGGCATTCTGCAGTCACTGATGCAATGACAGGTAGAAAGTTTTAAATATTGGACTCAATATTCTAGTTTGTTTTTGTCCTGCCATTCTTTCCTTCTAGCCACCTCTTTAGTTTCTTTTCACTCCTTCATGAATATTTCAACCTAAATAAAAATGTTTATCTTGTCTACCTTCCAGAGATAGTTGGATTAGATCCTACCTTCTTTGTAAGTTTTTCCTTGTTTTCCTGCAGGATTAATCAGGCTCTCCCCACTCTTCTCTGTCACTCATCCTTGCTGACATTCTTCAATGTCTTCCTTGCTGACATTTCATTGCTCATGAGTGGAGCAATGTCAAGGATGGTAGAGACTGAGCCAACTTCTCACTTCTCTGTCCTCAGAGTCAGACCAATACGTACTGCTGCAGTGAGCAGAGGTATATTTGGTTTGATGTTGAATCTATTGAGATGACGATGAAGAAGTATCATGTCTCTGTGCAAGTTTCTCATGCTGTCTTAAAACAGAACATTCCTCTTTGGTATAATTTGGCACTTTATTTAGGGGGTTCTAGAAATACTACTGCAGTTTATTTTTATCTTTAAAAGAAAATTTGGCCCATACGCGGCAGCATTCAGTGTCTATTCCTGGCTCAATGCTCAGGGATCACTCAGAGGTGGGGCTCAGGGACCCTATGTGGTGTTGGGATTAAACCCAGGTCAGCCATGTGCTAGTGGCCCTACTCTGTACTATTCTCTCTAGCCTTAGCCATTTAATTTTATGAAAAGAAATAAATTAGTATTCAAGTTCTAAAAAGTATCCTACCAAATCTCTCAATATAAAATATCTCAGTATATTGAGATAATTGGGGGGAACCAGCCATACTTCATGCCTTTTAGAGAAAATCTCGCAACATTTTCTTAGTGAGATTAAGGGCTTCTGCCCCATGAAGAAGTCAGGAAGACACTTTGGTTTTGGGGGGAGCAGTAGGGGAGTGTGGGAGGGCAGGGGCGTACCTGGTGACGCTCAGGACTTAACTCTAATGCTGTGCTTGGAGATCACACCGGGAAGGCTCAGTGAACCATATGGATTGTCAAGGATCAAAGCTGGGGCAGCCTTGTGCAAGACAAATACCCTCTTATCACTCCATCCCCTGGGCAGGTATTGTTACCCACATTAGATAGGAAGTCCAGGGAGAAAAAGTTAAAGTGATTCCCACAAGATTCTACAGTTGGTGCAGAGGGTGGGCCAGCAGAAAGAATGGCAGAGGGGAAATACTAAGGAATAAAATTTCTACTCAGAGAAATCACTTCATTCATTTTCTCTCCATTTAAATCTGGCTCCACCTTCTCTGCTTCTTTTCTTCATGCGATCAGAGAAGGAGCCTTTTGATAGCAGACATGCCACAGAGAGGCTGAATGTGAGTGGATCCTCACGTGGGGACTATTTTCTTGCAGAAGCTGCAATAATCATAATCATAATACTTGCTTGAACTTGGTGCTTTCTTCTCTTCAGCAGTGTCTGAAATCACCTGCTGATGCCTTCAGCATGGCCTTGGGCTGCTGAACAGAGCAGAGGCTAGGGATAACGAAGTGTGTGATTGGGGAAATTCTCAAAGCTCTTGGGGTCCTGAATGGTTCAGCGATAAGCCAAGCTGGGGCAGTTCAATAGATAGGGTGGTCAGTAGGAAGCTGTGACATTGTTTCTTGCAAAGGACTGGGCTGAGAGCCCTGGGTGGTGCTACGTTTTGTTCACACCACTGGGCAGAAAGGCCCACAGAAGACCACGTCAAACCTTTAGGCACAAACAAAAACCCCACTTTTCAGAGACCCTAGGAAATCTAGCTTCATAGAAGATTGGAAGCGCTAGTAAAAATACGTAATTCTTTACATCCTTTCTTCATAAACAATGTCACACACAAAAATGAGGAATCACAAGAATGACTGTTTGTTTTGGGGTCATCTCGGTGGTGCTCAGGATTCAGTTCTGGCTCTGCACTAAGGGATCGTGCCACATGAGGTTTAAGGTACCATATGGAATGCCAGGAATCGGACCTGAGTTGACTAGGTGCAATGCAAATGTCCCATCTTTTTGTATTTTTGCTCTGGCCTGGGATTGACTTTCTTAGGCATCACCCTTCTCTGTAGCAATCTTTGTCATGGAAAAATGTGGTGTTTTGCTGTTTCTTTTCACCAGGGGCCTCTAAAAGAGGAAATCATAAGCATTTGGGGACTCTTCTTCAATAGATTTCTTTGGAAAATTTGAAGGTTGTGGGATTGTTTCAGGGGACCATCCCTCTTAATGGGGGTCTGACTTCTGCCAAACATCAAAACAAATTTATAATGTTTCTTGGACTGATTTTTTGAGTGGGACCTTCCCAAAGACCCCATAAAGCAGTCAATAGGCAACTTTGGGGGTTTTCCTCTTGTCCTAGATTTCGGATACCCCTGTCACTGTAAGGGCATATAACCCTCCCTCAAGGGTCTCGGAATGTTGTGTCAGCAGAGTGACAGTGAGATGCCTCAGTCTCTGCTCCATGCAACGCTCACTGAGAGGTGAGGTGTGCGGTCTTGTCTTTGTCAGGAGCAGGAAGAAGGCTGCCACAGACTCATACATAGCCATCTCTGGTTCTCTAGACACCATTCCTGGTATTGAGCCACCTCCTAGACTTGATCAAAATCCGTATTTTGAATGTGCTTCTAGATCATTCACCTGACTCCTGAGGGCCAACACAAGAGCAGTAAAGAAGGAGAGACATGATGGAAACCTCTCTTCAGGGCCTCCCCTCATGTTGCTGGAAAGGCAAAGGAGAGCCTGCCCCACAGGAACTCACAGACTTTACAGTAGGGGCTACTGTGTTGAGCTCCAGAGGCTGCAACTATACATTTGGTGCAAACAAGGAAGGCAGTGGTCAATGTTCCAGGACAAGGACCACTGGGGGGAGAGTAAAAAGCCTTTAAAGAACTAGTCATGGTGTGCCTGAGTGATCAAGGTCAAGCAAAGATGAAGGAACAATGCAATCTGACACTGGCATGTCTGTCCAGACCTTCTATACTGCTGTGGGGTGTGGGTGGAGGGTGGGACAGTAGAAACAAGGAGCTGGGTTTCAGGGAATACCCAGGGACTCATACCAAGGCACTGTACCACAGACTGGGCAGGCCTCTGGGAGGGACTGGTGTCCTGAAGACTGGGAAATGGACCTCACTGGGCATGACTTGGGCTGTGCTGCTGGCAAGAAAGTGCAGGCAGCTTTGGGAACAGTGGTGTCTGCACTGGGATGCTCAACTGCCCTCGGCACCAGCATAAAGTCCATCCTGTAAGAAAGGGCGCTTGGAAAAATGCCCAAGGTCCAAACTTCAGGGGAATGGGATAGGCTTCATGGGATCAGCAATTCCCTGGGTAGACTGTACCCACCTCGATTAGGGATACAAGTGGAGTTGAGAGTGTTTACACCAGGAAAGGCCACTAAACAGCAGGTTAAGTTCAGTTTCCAGATTCCCATGTGGTGGAACCTTCTCAAATGTTCCCTGGCCTTCGTAAACTAGCACAGAAATTTAGACCTGCAACTGCTTCTGGGAGGCTGCAACTCAGGAAGGCAGATGCTAAAAGGAGTTGGTTGAACAAGGAAGTGGTTTAAGACTGAGGGATGAAGGCCTCTTTCTTCTAGATAGTGCCAGATCTACTCTGGGAACTTTCTAAGTAGCTTTTCTTCCTGTCGCCATCTGTCATCAATGATGTCAGTCAACAACCATTGGCCTTGCAGGGCTTCACAGGGTTCTGAAGACCCAGCAGCCGTGGGTGTGAGGGTTTTGGGACAACCCAACTAGCAGTCTCCACACAAAGCTAAGACAAGCTTTGCCAGTTTCCTTGCCAAGTTTCCTTCCCACTCTCTGCAAGAATCTTCTGGAGAGAGTCACACCTCCATTCCTAGTCTCTGAAAGGGAGTTCCAGCTCTCCAGGGGTCTAACTTGGGTCCTTTGGTATTAACTGGATCAACACTTTGGGAGGGCATTTGTTTTCAGAATGATTTATGAAAAATCTGCTAATATGATCTGCTCAGCTCACAGAAATAGGCTATTTTTTATCCCTTCATTTACCAAATATACATATCTTGGGACATTGACTACTAATTTCCAAGAGCCATTAATGGGTTTCTCTTCCCCAAGTCATCTGGGATACAGCAAGATTTTAAATTGAAATATTCTTACAGTATTGTGAGGGAAACAAATTCAATAAAACTCCCAGGACTACTGCAAGACTATCCTGGATTCTCAGCTCTATCTCAGGGTCCCAGGTCATCACATTGCTAATCAACTGGCCCCGAACCCCCTACCTGATTTAACATAATGCCACTCAGTTCCCATACTGCAGCACTGCAGAGGCAAACAAACTGTGGGCCAACAATAGTTCAGAGTTTCCAGAGGGATCCACAGCTAGGCCTACTCCTGACAGAACTCCGTATGGGCCAGGACTCCAATACTGCTGATGGTCGGCAAAGGACAGTGGAAATGGAACTCTATGCAAACAGGGCAGAGGTCAGGTGTGTTCTGAGTGCAGAGAATCAAGTGACTCCGGCTATCTCTGGGTGGCGGCAGTGGTGTCTGGAAAGATGGGAGCCAGAGGAGCATCAGAGCCCAGTTGGGATTAAGTGAACCAGACCCAGGATTAGGGGTGAACTTGTTAGAAGCGCTGACTGCTTCTCCCTCTCTGTGTAGGAGTGCTTTGATCTCAGCTCAAATAGAAGCTGCCTCAACAATGTCCAGTAGGCCTGGGGACTGCCTAGCTTAGGGTGGGGCTTAGCTCTAGTTCTCTGGGCCCTCCTTGCCTCCCCCAGAGAAGATCTCGTCACTTCCCTAGATTTGGGTTTCTAAGAAAACCAAAGAAGGGGATTAACATGAAAAAGAGAATTGAAAATATTCTGCTGTGATTTTTTTATCTACAGGATCCATCCAAAACTCATACAAGAATCCATTTTCTTATTTCCGGATAAGCAAACTGAGATGGAGAGGAGACCATTCAGTCTGGGATACTTTGAAGAGAGAAATGAAAGGTGGGTGTGGGGCATGGGAAGTGGGGGGGGGGTATGGAGATTAATCCTAAACACAAAAGTCACTTAATTTTGGACATACACATATATTTAATATCTGAGAAATGCGTTGAAACTGGCTCTTCTGTTGTAAAGTAATCAAAGTCAAATTCTCCCACTAAGAATAAAACCCATCCTTAAATAATGTTAACAGATACAAATCAAGACTCTCTGGCAAAAAAAGAGGTGCAAGGACACTTTGCCCAACATTGACTTTTCCAAGGTGGAGCAGCACTGATTTCCATGACCTCCTAAGTCTCCTGACACTACCAGGGACCCACTAGATGTTCCAGAAGTTTGCTTTCCTATGCCAGCATGTCTCTTTCTCCACCGGGGGGCTGGCAGGTAGCCCTCAGGTTCTGTTTCCATTTAGCACTTCCCAATATGACTTCTATCCAGTGGCTGTATCTGACTTGGCCTAGTTTGGCCCCAACATCAGAAAATATTTCTTCAGGGGGACTCTGTGGTAGGTTCGGCCTTGCCTCCAGCTCCCTTCACCCCTGACATGCTCTGCTAGCCCAGGACAGACTCTGCAGTTTCATTTTGGCTCTTACGTATTCCTAGATCCTGGGCATTTCCTTACTCGGCTCCTGTGTTTCTTGACCCATTGCTGCTCCATTGGCTTCTGGCTCTGGGGTCTGTCTTGGGCACATGGGTATGACACTCCACTTCTGAGGATCTGTGCTGCTTCCCTCTGAATCACGCCTTGCTGGGAGCCCTTCGCCCCGCCTCCACACCCACATTCCAGGACTTGACAGTCTTTGAGATTTAATCAACTAGTTCATTGAGCAATCCAGGTGTATACCCACCTGATTTGAAGTGATTTAGTTTAATGAAGATGATCATGGCCCAGATTTTCTGGGGCAGCCCTAATTTTAAATATTATGTCTCTTTGTCCTCACACACACAAAAATCATCTAAGTTCTGAAAATCCTGGTGTTCTGGCATATAAACAGCATCTTCTAGATTGCCTCAGGCACCCGGAAAAAAAAAGGCATAAATCCCTAGTCAGACAATATGCCCTACCTTTAGCTCAGGACATAGAAGTCTTTTAAAACTCAATATTATTTTTGTCAGCATGGTTGAACCTGAAAAGAATATGCTTTGGGGTTTATTTGTGAAACCCTCTTCAGTATTGGGGCCCTGTCTTTTGCCCCTTCTTTCTCTCAAGGTGCTTTACTCGACACTGCATGGCCAACGTGCTCCTTGCAGAGTTGCTCTGCAGCTTGTGTGGTCTGGTGGAGCTCTTGTAAGCACTAAGTGTCCTGTTTGTTGTGACAACCTCAGTGAGGCACATGCTTTCCCTGGGAAATCTACAAAGTCCAACCTCCTCACACTCTGTTCTGACCTGTAAATCCCCAGAGAAGGGACACTCCCCAAATATACTGTGCTTGGCTTTGGTTGCATGAGCTCCTCCATTACACCTGCACTGTCCTGCCAGGGGGAGCTTAGTTACACCATACAGAGACCGTAGGATTGCTCCAGAGACCCAGGAAGCTCATTGCAAGGCTTGGCCCACTGTGGCCAGTCTGGCTGTCCCAGAAGTGATGCTTCTCCTGCAGAGGATCCCCCACTCTCAGTTCTAACCACTGCAGAAAGGGAGCTAATCAAAAACAGCATTCTGAGTGGGTATAGCTGCCATTGCAAGGATGATATAGAAATGCAGCCCCATAATGCTTTGGAACCAGCTTACGAGATGTTTTACATCCATCAGAAGGGTAAAAGATTTCCAATGGGTTTGTGCCCACTGGTGTACTGAGACGCTGAGACTTCCGTAATAAAATCACCAGCGCTCCCTAAATGTATTTGAACAGAGGACTCCTTTGTTTTGTTTTGCTCTCATCAAACACATTTAGTATTCAAAAGAACCTGAGTAAAACCAAAGTACAGGGAGCTCAGAGGTCCTTGCCCATGTTCAAATACAAAATCTTCAATCCCCAGTAAGACATTTAGCCTTGACTTTCTCCCCATGGAAATGACAAATGATCTCCGTAGAGTTGTTGTGACAGTTGAAAGTTACCATATGTGAAAACACATTGTATACTTGGGATGTGTTTATGAAAAAAAGATTTTGCTAAGACAGAAAGGGCACTCAGCTAGCACACCTCACAATGAAGAGTAATTGTGAGATTGTGACTGGATCTGAAAGTCACTGTCTTTCAGATCCAGTTCCAATCCTTTCCTGTTTGGGGTGATTCAGCGTGTCCCTGAACCAGTAAATCTGGAGTCTCTCAGTGTCATAATGGAAAATGCTTTTGAAGTAATGCTTGCCTTTAAGAAAATACATCCAAACTTTGAAGCAAAAATACAAGATGAATTAGAAAGGCTATGCTGAGAGTTTAGTCTTTCCAAGTACAGATGAATTCATAATTTAGAAAGTTGCTCAAGAGACAGAAAAATGAGCAAAGGGCTCAGAGATAGAAAAATTGGGACAGTCCCACTACTGGAGGTGGCTTGTACCAGAGACTCAAAGTAGCTTGTATTTGTCTTGGAAAGTTTTCAAGGAAACCTTCAACGTTCTTTCCATTGAAAGAATTTCAAAGTTTTCAAGGAAACTATTCAACGTTCTTCAACACTTCTTTCAACATATACTTAACTCCTCATATTCTCATGTTCACTAATATATTGAGTGTGTATCTTCTTTATGACTTAACCACACACACATATTGCTCAGGAATTCAGAGTCATAACAACTGAGCTGTCACTCAGTGCTTTCGGACTGTAGGTGCTATGCTGCCCAGGGCCCTTTACTTCTTGGGACCAGCAGGACCACCCTCTCGGTGTTCAAGGGAAGCCACCATTTCACATCTTGCATAGCAGGACTGATAGAATGGAGCTACAAAGTCCAGTATGTATGCTCCAAGAGGCCAGAAATTCTCCAAAATTAGAAGCAAATTTTATGAGCAAATGTGCATTTTTAGAAGAAAGTTGGAATACACCGAGTGGGTATTTCGCTTCCACAAACTGCAGGAATCACGTTCAGATTAAGCTTCTTGGCCAGCAGAATCCACTCTCCACTTGGTAATTGGACAGGGATTCTGGCACTCCTCTGAGCCTCTTGGGTTTCTGTGACTGGTCTGAGGCATTTGGTTGTACTGCTTCATCAGCAAGACTGAAGGAGCTTGGTTCTCTTTCTCTAGGGAGCGATAGCTTCTCTAGGATTCTTGCTTTCTTCTTTGCAGAAAAGTCCTTGAAACCTGCTGTGGATGCTGCTATAAATCCTAAGTTACCTCTGGATGGCTGACATGACTTTCACAGACAGAAATAAGCAATGTGAACCTGAGGTGACTGGAGCTACGGGTGTTTCAGCAGACATTTATGAGACACTGAATGCTGCCATGCACTAGGCAAGGATTTTGCTGTGGTGAGGTGATAGAAGAGAAAAAAAATGACAAACAGACCCTGCCTTTCAGTGGCTTCTTATTCAGAGGATTCAGACAAAAAAGAATTCATTGGAACTCCAGCAATAAAAAGAACGACATATGACATAGAATGGCAGTCTCTATATTATCAGAGTTGATACCAAACATGGTGCCCGACAAGAATGAGACTGCCCTGAAGTCTGGAGTTTGTACTTATTCCTCAAACATATTGTTTTTGTTTGTCTGAGTTAGATATTAGGAGTTCTTTGACAAGCAAATGCAGAAGTTGTTCATGACTAGGTGGAACTGGTACTAAGTGAAATTATTACACATTACATAATGAATGTGAAATTGTAACTGATACCAGAGTTATTTGGATAGGAGGTATGGTACCCTTAGGGAATCATGAGGGCTGTCCAGAGATCCTTTAATACTTCCCTAAAAATACACTGGAGGGATGGGTGCTGGAACACTGTATGACCGAAATCCAAACATGAACGTCTTTGTAATTGTATATCTCACTGTGGTATGATAAAATATTTTAAAAAAAAGACTTTTCTAAAAATAACACCTAATATAGAAAAATGGGGATTAACTTGCTAAAAAGATAAGAACAGGAAGGAAACTCCCACCACAAGGAAAACATGTGCGTGCAAAGGTGTGGCGGCAGAAATAGCCTGGTATCTGTCATTACATTAAAGAATTTCTTATGAGACTAGGCTCTAGTGCCAGTGACGTGTAACTGTTAAAAATGAGGCCACAAACAGGCCATGGGGAAAAGTGTAAATTAGAGTGGACTATGGACTTTATCCAAAGCCCAGTTGCAAGTCACTGAACTTTTTTGAGCAGGCACATGACAGGATATTGACAAGCTATTTCATTGGGGAGATTAGAAAAAATTTATATGGCTGATGGCTTGGAGTTGGTGATTGGAGGATGAGTGGGGGCATAATTGCTTGAAAATAATAATAAAAGAGAGAAAGAACCATTATAGAAAGAGTCAGGGAATCAAAAGTGTGCAAGAGTTGGCTCAGTGCCTTGAGGAAAGTAAGAGATAGTGAAGATAGAAACTTTATGTCTTTGGGAGAATAACTGGGGAAGGTAGGTGAGACCAAACCTGGTGGTTTGAAAGGAGACACTGCCAAATTTAGGCTTCTGTGAGTGACTATCAGAGTTGTTAAGGAAGGTGATAGCATGCTTTTGACTGTTCATGTGCCCCGAGATCTCTATCTAAAACTTCTAGATCATCTCCGCCTCCGGTGTCTACCTTCCATTATACGGACTAAATTTGGGCGACTCCCAGCAGAGTTTGGGGACCCCCACCAACATCCCATGGTGATACACACACATCAGAACTGTACTGAAAATCATGACATGTAAATCTACACAGAGCCCTGAACATCAGAAGTTCTCTCTCACCCTTCATTTATAGATACATTGCCATTCCATGGCGTTCCTGAGCATGTGAACAAAGCTTAGTTTCATTCAGCATCTGGAAAATTTGTTTTTAGTGCAAATGGTATTGACATCTTGAGTTTAAGATCTCTTATCAGTGTGTTAGGAAACAAAAAATATGAAAGAGCCTTAAAGTTCCCACTTTATAAGATAAATATATAAAAGGTTTTCTTCGGTATAGTGGTTATTTAGCATGGAGAATATAACTAGAAACAGCCAGTGGCTAAACAAGTAGGAAAGAAAGTGGCCACAGTAACAAACACAGAAGGATGGGTTCATTAAAGCAGAGGCTGAAGGTTGGAGTAATGGTTTTGAATTTACCATGAAAAGCAACACAGATGCATGCTGAAGGGTTTTTCCTAAGATAGATTCTGAAGATGAAGATATGCAGGAGAGGAAATGTCTTAAGTATTATTTTGAGATTACTGGGATTTTATCTTCTTTTTTAAAAAGATGTGTATGTTGTTTGAGAGTTGAGAGTTTACCTCCTTTGAAGCAGCTAAAGGAAGACAAGAGATGATGATGGGAAATAGCCTCCAGAGAGAATCTGATGGATTGGATTTTCTCACTCTGGATATGTTATTTGTCCAGATAACAACACTGAAAATAAAGCTTTATTATACTCATTTGATCATTTTATAGATTAGATGGGACACTCTTGAAATATTGATTTTTTTTTGCATTTTGCTTTTTTGGTGCCAGGGGATCCAACCCAGGACCTCATAACTTTAAGGTGTGCTCTACCACTGAGTCACCTCCTTGGCCTCTAACCTGGAAGTCGGATTCATCTCTGATTATTTCCAGCTATAACTCCAACGTTGCATCCAAAGAACAGAAAGCCAGGAGGTTTCTTGATTAGGTGACAGTGCCTTGAGGCAGACTATCTGACCTGCTGTCTTGCTGCCTGTGCTGGAACTATATGGCAGAAAGCCTAAACCGTCAAACCTCATCACAGCAGTGCACTGAAGACTGGGCTGAGCTCCCTCATGGGATTTATCTCATCTAATTCTCACAACCATCCTGTGAGGAGGGACTCTTTCCCTGTACAGAACAGAGAGAAGAAGCTGAGACACTGAAATAATTTCTGCATGCTCACATAGCCAGCAGGGGTTAAATCTGTGATTCAAACCAGGGCACTCTGAAACTTCGATAGCAGCACCCGGGGCCCCAGCTCAGCTTTCTACATCCTATCCCAAACTGTTTCTAATGTGACCCATGCTTCTGTTTTCTTAACTATCATAGACACAAGCTCAGTAGTACCCTTTATTTACCCTTTAAGCTGCATATAAAGATAATTCCGCACATGCTTGTCACACCATGCACTAGGAAATGCCATCAGAATGTTCCTTTGACCAGTCCTTGATTCAGAGGGATTTGGTCTCAGCCTCCCAGAAGCATTTCATAAGCTTAATTTAATGGATCCTAAGCCATAAAATAGTTTCCTTTTAGGTAAGTTTCATTTACTGACTTAAAGGATAGATGAGTCATAAATAAATTGCTCCCATTTCTTGTCGATTTCTGTCCCTATCTTTGGGAATGCATGGTTGCTTTAAATATCTGCAAAGGAAAGAAATTGGATTCTGTGTTAGTGAGTCTGCTGATTCTCTCTCTCTCTTTCATATTCTAAACATTTTTCTCTTTTTTCCTGCATGGGTATCTTCATAGTCCTAATAGAATCCTAATAGAATTATCCCTTGTATGATGCTTTATGCATAACAACATTATTAATATTAAAATGATAAATATTTTGACTCTGAAATGATATGTTTTGATCACACTTTAACTGTGGCAAAACACTTTTTTAGGATCCTTTCAAATGTTGTTATAACCTTATACTCAGATGCCTACACATACAGGTCACCTGGACTGACATTTGAAATAATAAAACTCGGATCACTCACCCTGAATCATACTTGATGTAAATTAAAAAGGAACAATTTTCTGTCTCCAGAAAAAGTATGGTATGTATGCTGCAGAGGAAATTGTAATATTTTCTTTCCACTTCATCTCTTTGAAGAGCCTCCATTTCAGTGAGATACAAATGAATCTTAAGTGGATTGGGATTGTTGGCTCACACAGCTGAATGTTTGTGCTAATGTGGCCTTAGCTTGTTAAGCAGCAGTTCCTTGGAGGTCAGAAGAGCATCATTCCCTATGGATTCTGTTCCCTGGCAGTTTGATGAAGCAAAACAAGGTCAAGGCTTGGCATCTTGAGGCCCAATTGCTCGCACTGGTTTAGCTAGACTGAGGCAGCCAATGAATATCTTGGGAAGCGTCTTCCCCCCTTCCCTCTCCTACTCTCACTTTCTCCATCTCTACCAAAAAGGTCTTGTAGGCAATTGTTGAAGACTTCCTGCAACACGGCTCTTGATATGGCCACAGGGAAATTCCACAGAGGTCTCCTCCAAAACACCTCATTTAGAATTGGCTTTTCCTGAGTTGCTACAGGCTCTCCCCATGCTTGGCTGACTATGAGGCATCCAGGAGGGAGGGTGGGTTCTGGTCTCTGCCCTTCACTCCAATAGAGCCTCAGAAGAAGCCAAAGGAACCTCACACACCATGGTCATTTTCAAGGTCTGAACTCTACAGCTCATCAGAGTTTCATGCAAGAGAGGAGCCAATTTCAAGCCCAGGTTTGTGGGTCTCAGTGACTAAAGTCACAAGGGGTTCAGCAGAGGTGGATCTTGGGTCCCTTCCTCCACCTTTCTCCTACTGGAAGGCCTTGTGGACTTGCCCAAGAACTGCTTCCGGGCTATTTGCCATGATCCAGAGACACAGACACACAAGACAGAGCTGCTACTGGCTCTGCCTGTGCAGTGCTGACACTGTGCAGCCATGCAATATCTCAAAGCCTGGTCTACTGATATACCAGGTATCCCACCACATTTTATAGAATTAAGTTTGGGACATACAAAAACATATGAAAAAATGCTCATCACTAATCATCAGAGAGATGCAAGTCAAACAACAATGAGATATCATTTTACACCACAGAGACTGGCACATATTCAAAAGAGAAAGAACAACAAGTGCTGGCGTGGATGTGGGGAAAAGGGGACACTCATCCATTGTTGGTGGGAATGCCGGGTGGTACAGCCTTTCTGGAAAACAATAAGGACATTCCTCCAAAGACTAGAAATTGAACTCCCATTTGACCCAGCCATACCACTCCTCGGAATCTACTCTGGGAAGCCAAAAATATGCAGCAGAAACACCATTCCTATTTTTATGCTCATAGCAGCATTATTCACAATAGCCAAAATCTGGAAACAACCAGAGTGCCCAAGAATCGATGACTGGATGAAGAAGCTTTGGTACATCTACGCAATGGAATACTATGTTGCTGTTAGGAAAAATGAAGTTAAAAAAATTTGTCTATAAATGGATGGACATGGAAAAGATCATGTTGAGTGAAATTGGCCAGAAGGAGAGAGACAGATACAGAATGACTGCATTTATTTGCATGACATAAACATATATGTACATATTATGATACCAATATCCAAAGTCAAGTGAAACATGACCTTGTATCAGGAGGTCTTGTCAAAGGTGGAAATTATTACAAACGTATGGGAGTCAGAGGCTAGGTAAGACAGAAAATGGAACAGTGTGCTAACAACTGTCGAAAGTACTAATACCAACCTAGAACTGAGCATTAAATAGAGGCAAAAAAGATACACATGACAACCTTTAATGTATGTTCTGTAATCCATAGTCTTTAAGGGAAGGAAAAGAGAAAGAGAGAGAAAGGGAAAGAAATAAAGAACCTGCCGTGGAGGTGGGATGGGGAGGGGGGAGGGAACTAGGTACGTTGGTGGTGGAGATGGGCACTGGTGGAGGGATGGGTGCTGGAACACTGTATTACCAAAACTCAAATATGAACTTTTTAATTGTATATCTTTGTAATTGTATATCTTACGGTGGTGTAATAAAATACTCAAAAATTAGAATTAGAAGAAAAAAGTTTGGGGCATATAATCACAAGTGTGAGGGCATGATTTCTGGTCTTTGAGAACATATCGATAATTTCTTATACAGTGGACCCAAATGGCACAATGGGTCCAGTCGAGATTTAATAATGTCTATTGACTTTTGTCTAAGAATATATTCATTGACTGTATTTAGAGAACTAGCTCCAACAAGTGATATAGAATAGATTATTCAATGTATGCTTAGGACAAGCTCAAATAGATGTTGAGAAAAATATGAAATAAGTATTGTCCGTGGTACAGTTGTGGACTGTTTGGGGTTGACTAATAGAAACTAACTAAATTCTAGAAACCTAGAAAGTGAATGCAAGAACAGAAATTGGCCAGATTCACCCATAACAAACCAGAAAAAAAAGTTATAACTTTATCAATAACATTGCCATATATAGGCTTTAGTGGTCACTATAATTAGTGCCCGCTAAGGGAGCAGGTATGAAGATGATGGTTGGGTGGGAAATGAGGGTCTCTGGTGGTGGTGGTGGTAACACAGTGGTGGTGGGATTGTTGTTGAATGATGAATCTTTCTAAAAACTGTATTGTGAAAAACTTTGTAAATCATAGTGTTTAAATTAAAAAAGAATACTAATAAAAGGTTAATTGGCCACTGACTTTTTTTTTTTGCTTTTTAGGTCCCACCCGGCAATGCTCAGGGGTTTCCCCTGGCTCTGCACTCAGGAATCACTCCTGGTGGTGCTCGGGGGACCATATGGGATGCCGGGGATTCAACTCAGGCCGGCATGGGCCGGCCGTGTGCAAGGCAAACACCCTACCTGCTGAGCTATCGCTCTGGCCCCGACATTTCTCAGATATGTTTCTGTTTCCCATAAACAGTTGGGATATTATCAATATTTTTGTTGTTTGTGGATCATACCTAGCATTGTTCAGGATTTACTCCAGTTTCTGCACACAGAGATCAGCCCTTGTGGACTCAGAAACCATATGGGATGCTGGAGATCAAACTGGTTGGCCATGTGCAAGGCAAGCACCCTACCCACTGTATTATTGCTCTGCCACCGTTATTATTAATATTTTATATAGTTTTAGGAGGAGTATCAGAAAACTAAGAATAAGTACAGTAGAGTGGTGGGGGTTGGATGGGATGGGAGAGACATCAAGATAATCCACAGAGCAAAATTGTTTCCCAAAGAATTTTGCTATTTGTAATAAAATATTCTGTTACAAGAAATGTAAAAAAAAATGTCTTTTCCATTCAATTATGACCCTCTAGTTTTTCCTTGGAAGGGGAAAAAAAGAGCATAGATATTAATAGGTAACTTTGTCCCTGAAACATTGGGTGCCTTTTGGTTCCATGAGAAGATTAGGTTCTTTTTTGTGTTTAAGCTTCCATCTGCAAGAGAGTTTTACAGAAAATTTTACAGCAAAGGAGACTGATGTTCAGATAGGTAAGTTACTTGCCCAAGGTCATATACGTACCAGGAATCAATCCAGAGATGTCCAGCCCAGAGAAGTGGAGGCTGCAATCCAAGCTTGGCTGCTTTCTCCTATGCCAGTGAGAGCACAAGTACACAAATGGAGTCCACAGCCCAATGCCTGTGTTGGTGAGGCTGCAGAGACCAATCCTGGCTCTGAGAGGCAAGAGCTGGGTGTGGGTTGTGCTACAAACCATGCTTTGGGCACTTAGCATGTGGAAGAGTGAAGAGAACAAGAGGTATCTTGCAAAAGCAGCCATGTGGGAGTGGGCATGCAGACACCAGATCTCTTCTAGAAGTTTCCAGCAGCAGGGAGCAGCATCTTTGGTTCTTCCTGCTTCAGACCAGGATCAGTAAGGAGCAGACTGGATGGTAAGGAACGAATGGTAGGGTTTGGGCAACCATATCCTGACCCTGGGCTTTGAGAGAAAAGTAGGCTGTGAATCAGCAGCTGATGGGCAGTGTGTGTGTGTGTGTGTGTGTGCGTGCCTGTGTGTTGTGCTTTTGTGTCTGTGTGACTTGTTCATGTATGTGACTGTGTGTCTATGTTTGTCCACATGTGTATTTGTGTTTATCTGTGTGTCTATAGTTGTGCTTCTATGGATGTCTGTACATGACTGTGTGTGTTGGTTTATGTGTGTTCATGTGTGTCTATGTGTATATCTGTGTGAGTGCATGTCGGTGCTACTATGTGTGTCTGTATGAGTCTGTGTGACTCTGTGTGTGTATATATGTGTGTATACCCATCTTGGGAGGGAGTTTGGGGGCTAGTTCTTTTTTTTTCAATAAGTTATGTAGAGGTGGAGGAGTCTAATAGAAATTCTCCTGGGAAATTTCTCTGCTTTCTCAAATCTGGGAGTCTTTCTCCTTCCCCTATAAAAAGTTAAAGCCTCTGCAATTTCAGAGAATTTCTCAAAATGAACTTATTAGCACTTTAGTTGTATAAATAAGTATTTTAATTTTTGTGGCGCACATTAAAGTTGGTGGATGGGAGACTGTCAGAATTCTTAATCGTCATGAAATATGCTCTTAATAATCAGTCTTATTAAATCTAAATGAAATGCCTGTGTGAGGCCCGATTTTAGTATTTTTCTCCACTCACAGCCGCTTTTTTTTATCTCAAGCAGCAACCAAAGTCATTCTAAATCATCATCAAATTAACTATTTATGCTCCCTTTCACCCTGTTCTCCTTCTCTCCTCTTCTGCCTTTCTACCCTCCTCCCCTGAATCTCATGACTTATGGATAAATAATCACATCCATACTCAGAGGAGTTTGCCCTTTGAGCACTGCTAGAGACACCCCATCTCAGGGTAGAACAAGGCCAGGAATTCCAGGGAGGGATCTCTTCAGAGTTTGCTGCTCCTGAGTGAGCAATTCTAGGCACCAGGAGGTGGGTGCAGGGTCGGGTGTGTGTGCTCGGCGGCTGTCTTGAGAAACGTCTTATGTCTTCCTGATGATGTGTTCCTGCCTTCAGCTTTCCTTGGCAGAAGGCCAATGACAAGGTAACCCCTTGTCTCAATCTCCCTTTTATGTGATTTAGGGGAAGGAGTCCATCAGCTTTGCAAGACTTTATCTTTTCTGGGACCTTTGGGAAAGAGAAAGTGGAAAAAATTCCAATGCCAAGATCTGAACTGGCTAAAGGTGTATGAGCAGATTTAAGGTCATGTCATTTCCAAGCATGACTTTCAAAGGGGCAAGAAGAAAGAAAGTTTGAAACCGATATCCTCTGAGTTTCCACCCATTGGGGAAAGCCAAGAACTTTTACCTGGAGAAGGTAGATTTCTTCTAACAAGGTAGGGCCAATCTCACCAGAAACCCTCCTAAGGCCATCACAGGATCCTGTCCTTTGTGCAGGGAAAAAGATCAAGTCCCCCTTCCCTCCATCCTTCAGACACAGTCCTTGGTCACTTGTATCCCCCCTGACATTCTCAAGGCACACAGACTTCTGTGAGCTTCAGGCATTAGGTTGAAGCTTTGCTATAAACCATCACTTCTAAGTTCTAAGGTAACCAGTAAGACCAGGGAGTAGTAAGAAGAATTTCTAGTCTTCAAAAAAAAAGTCAGTTCTGTGATAGACATCACGGGCCCACAATCTTCCCCGTCTTGGAAAGGGGACATTCTCCCCATCAGGGAGAGGAAGGGAAGAAGGAAAATATGGACACCACTATAGTAAGTTTAGGAGTGTCACAATCATTCCCAGAATCTCACTGCTACTGCACAGAATCTAGAATCTGAATCTCTATACACCTGCTGACTCTCAACTCAGTACCTAGAATCTAAAGTGACTTGATGTTCCTCTTCTTCCTCTAGTTTGGAACAAATACTGGAGCTCATGTGGCATCAGAATCAGAGGAACTGGAGAATCTTCTAGCACCGTGTTCTACTGGGCACGACCATTCCTTATTTCTCCCCATGACGTCCCTTGGTTAGGTGGGATAGATTTCTAGATCTTGGACCTTCTTATATTTAAAACAGAAAATTCACTTTTCCCTCCCAGGAAGAAATGGGAATGTGTGAATTGCCTGATCCACGGTAGATGTTCACAAAGTGCTATTTCATTCTTTTTTTCCCCCAACAACAAATATTATCAATGAATAAACAGGATTCTTCACTGTGTTTGGCATCTCTTACACGCTGCCATTACACAAACAAAGATGTTTGAGCCTGGACTTGGCACTACTCATTTGTAAACTAAAGTTGTCATTAAATGGGAATGAACACAGTATGTCAAGTTCAGCTATTTATATTCCAGGGAGAAAAAATGCTTGTCAGTTAAGGACACAGACCGACACCAAAAGGAACTGGAAGGGAATATTCTCAGAAACCAACATGAGGTAAATCAGGAATTTTGCATGAGTTTAGCTGTGACCTGGAGCATGATGATATCTGGTCTCCTCAAGCTGTGCCCAAAGAGGCAGAGCCCCAAGTACTGTCAGGACAAAATTACTGAAGGCTGTGGGCGGCCCTTTCCTCAAACATAGCAAGCCCAGGAACACAGCAAGCCTTGGGTCTTCTCACAGCACTGTGGGTGCCTGGAAAATCCACTTCCAGTGATTCACTTGTTCGTCAACCCTTTATTACTGTTCCCTTTAATACTAAGTTTTAGAAGCACATCAGATCAGTAGAGCATCAGATGATGAAAATGTTTATAAACTCATGTAACCTTTCAAAGGTAGGAAGCTGTAATACTTATGCATAATCAACCAGCAGAAAGATTGAATGCCTGCAAATACAATATATGACTTGGGCTTAAAAATTGGCTGTTCCCCCCCCCCCCATTTGAGAAGGGAGGACCAGGGTTTGGCTGGAGTCACCTGTGCAGTGAAGAAAAAAGAACTGGATAGCAACATGGGCAGCTAAGCCACCATCCTAACTTTCAGGCGTGATTAAAATTATATAACTGGGGGCTGGAACAATAGTACAACTGACCAGGCATTTGCCTTGCGTGTGGCCGACCTGGGTTCTATCCTTAGCATCCCATATGGTGCCCTGGGGTACTGCCAGGAGTAATTCCTGAGTGCAGAGCCAGGAGCAACCCCTGAACTTGCTGGGTGTTACCCAAAAAGAAAAAAAGAATCAAATGTAACTGGTCTGAACTCCAGTTTACTCCTGTGTAAAACTGGAACCATAAACACTTACCTGATTGTTTTACTGAGAAGACTGGGGTAAAAAGGTTCATGAAAACACCAAACACTGACGGGAGCCCTACTATGTGCTCAACAAGGGAAAAGGCTGGGACGGAGTCTGAAGAGGCTTTAAACGAACCTCACATAAGGTTCAGGCCGCGTGACCAAGAGCAGATGGAGCCTCCATTTTCCAAAAATTGGAGGAAAAATCCACCCTCGAGAAATTTAGACTCTGTGCAGAATTTCGGTTCTTTGACTAGTCCACACACTGTGTCCAATTGTTCTTCCCTTCATGTACCCAACTTTGAACTCAGAGAAGCATCTTTCAGTTCTTGGGGCCTTTATTCCTCATTGACACAAGGACTTAGGAAGACCAAGGGTAGCGGAACTGAGGGCCCTGTCCACCTTCTTCTGGGACTACTGAAAATGCAAAGGAAGTGGCCCTCACTCCCACCTGTCTTAGACCCCCGTCCTGTCTATCCCATACAGCCCTAGCTCCTAATTCCAGTGGATGGTGTCAGAAAACCTCGGAACCGAGATAACAGCAGCGGGGTGTGTTCAAATGGGGCCAGGTTCAGGGCTCTTCCTCTCATCCTTGAGTTGCCCTCGTGGTTCTAATTCCCAAGAAGAGCACATGCCCTGTCTCTGCTTCCTGGAGAGGCCAACTTGGGTATGTGTGTGTGTGTGGGGGGGGGGGCTTACCCTTAGTGTCTTGGTCAAGTGCCTTATTGCTGTGGTCTGGAAACCATTGACCTAATGAAACTGCATCCATGGATTCATCTCTCCTTAGTGAATTCATGAAAACCTACTGCGGGTTCAGCTGCTGCCTCTCGCCCGTTCTCATGGATACCATCAAACTTGAAACACTGATTTGGGCCATTCCAGAGCAATAGGCGCTTTTCCAGATTTACAGACCTCATTTTGTTTATAATTCAAGGGAGCAGTCAGGAAGTTACTGCCATTGGTTTGTAGAGTGAGAAAAACCTAGACCGTGAGTCCCTGGGCTCAGACAGCAGAGCCCATTGGTAGGGACGGACAGGCAGGGTCCCTTGGGACTGGTGCTCGGGGCCGCGTCCGCCCAATGATCTTCAAGGAAACTCAGACGGCTTAGCTCTTTGCAGTTCCGCTTCGGCCTCCACGGTGCACTCTCACAGGCCTCTTTCTTCCAGGAATGATGACGCCGGAAAATGGGAGCTGACAGTGATAGATGGACTTTTCCATTTTCTGCTAACGCGGCTCTGAAGTCAGAGCCCATTTTAATGAATGTCCATTAAGGTCAGATTTGGAAAGCAGGTATTAAGAGTCATTGCCGCTAATTACACCCTGAGAGCTCTATTTGTATTTTCAAATTGGATAAAAAGGTTAGTAAAAGGGAGCATTTCAGCACCGGCTGCCTCCTGGCTGGCTCTCCAAGTTTTCGGGAATGATCACGGCCCCAAAGTTGCTGAGAAACGGCGTCAGCGTCGTGTGCCTCCCGCCGCCCAGGTGAACCAGCGCCCAGCCAGGAGCGGTTGCTACTCTGGGTACTGTCAGACTCACAGATCACATGACATCTGGGACCCTGGAGAGGGCTTGAAGCCAACGGCGCAGCTCTATTTTAATCCCACTCCTTCTAGAAACTCGAAACTGTAAGGAGAGTCTTCCTGCTGACAGGTGGCTCCATAAAAGTCGCCCATCTGCTGCTAATTATGGCAGAGAGAAAATTCACACAGCAGAGTTTTCAGTTTATCTGCTAAAGATCTCCCAAGGTGTAACTGTCTTCCTGCATCACAAGGCCGTTCACAGCACGACATCTATAGAGCCTGTTAATGATTTCAATAATCACAGACCCCTGGGCAGCGGTGGCCACGGGAGCCTTGCACAGAAGTCAGTCTGCTGAGTGTTGGTTTGGGGAAAAGGGTGTGGCCTGGCAGAGAGCTGTGGCTTGAGGTTCGATTGCCAAACTTACCATGGTTCTTCTCACCGTTTTTTCCAAAGGAAATTGGGAGAGGGGTTGAATCTGGAGACTTAGACTTGATTCCAGACTTGGACCAACTTGATTTCAAACTCCAGGGCACAGGCTCACTTCCGTTTGTTATTGCTTCCATGAAATGGGTGTGCTCACCATGACACAGCTCAGAAGGCTGTTGCGACTTCGGAATAGGGTTCTGAAGTCACAGAAGTCTCCACAACCTTCTGTGGTGACGTCTTATGCAAAGATGGTCAGAACCTTCCAACAAGTACAACTGATAAAGTCCAACAGATCAGTTGATGAAATAGCTTAATCACAGAAGAACAGATATTTCTCCCTTCCTGTAATTTTATTCCTGTGCAGACAGCAGTAGAATCAGAAAGGTGCTTCCTTACCTGTGTTTTCATAAAATCTAAACTAGATTTTGCTTCAGTGTTCTGCAATACTAGATTTATATTAGTTACTGACTTTGGTTCCCCACCTCCCCTGGCTCTCTGACAGGCTTGGCATGCTCGAGAATGAGAATATCTTGACCATATTCATGCCCTAGTACTTAACAGAACCTGATACCTAGTAGATGTTCAATATATGTTAAATTGAAGAGCCTAGCTAGACATTTAAGCAATGAAACAAATGTAATTTTACTTTATGATGAAGTTATGTTCAACATTAACCTTAGTAAGAAATCCTGAATCTGTCATATTCAATCAGTACTGACATATTTGATGGGTTTAGTGCAAATGCTAGAAATTTTATAAAATCCATTCTAAAAAGACATAAAGCTCCAAGTAGGATGTGATGAGCTGGAACGTTCTTGAACTGTTCTCTAGATTTTGTTATTGGTTCACTCTACTCCGAAGACTATTTTTCTCATTGGTAGTAGAGCAGGGCTAACTAGGTGACCTAGACTCTACCAAGTATTTCCTAATGGCCCTAAGAAGCCAGTGTGGGCACTAGTGTGATTAGTAGTGACTATCACTTTACTTGTATCACTTGTCTTCCCTGTTGTTCATTGATTTGCTTGAGAAGGCACCAGTAACATCTCCATATGTCCTGAAGCATGCTAGTGTAGCCCCAAGGGCATCTGCTCACTCCAGTAATGCAAAGAGCCTCAAACCATTCCTTCAGGTCATGGGGATGCGGTCTATAATTGTTACTGGTTTTTGGCATATCAAATACAACATGGGTAGCTTGCCAGGCTCTGCTGTGTGGGTAGTATACTCTCAGTAGTAGGCTCTCATCACATGCATTTACTGATGAACCACAGGGCCACTGTGGCGAAATGGGGGAGAGATTGGCTTTTCTCTTGGGTGGAGCTCTGAAGAGCTGTGGAGTCCGAATGTTGAAAATGAGTGCCCTCATAGTGTGGGGGTTCCTCTGGCTTCTTGCAAGGCTCTATTGGGATGGTGAGCCAGGGCTAGAACCGCCTTCTCTTCTGGTTGCCTCATGATCAGCTGAACACAGGGAGAGCCGGTAGCAGCTTTGCCCCATGTATCGCGGTGGTAAGACAGAGAAGGGAACAGTGTGCTAATGATCTTCAAAAAATGATAAAACCAGCCTCGACCTGAAAATTGAATATAGGCAAAAAGATACACTGGATAACCTCTAAACATATATATTGCAGTGCACAATGTGTAATAGAAGAGAGAGAGAGAGAGAGAGAGAGAGGGAGGGAGAGAGAGAGAGAGAGGAGAAGAGATAAAGAACCTGCCATAGAGACTGGCTAGGGAGGGGAAGGAATTGGGGTTATTGGTGGTGGGAAATGGGCACTGATGGGGGGAATGGGTACTGGAACACTGTATGACCAACACCCAAACATGAACATCTTTGTAATTGTATATCTCATGGTCATATAATAAAATATTTTAAAAAATAAATAAAGGCTACCCAGGGCAAGAGGGTGACTGCGTGATTCTCCTCAGGGTCCAGGCCCACAGACCCTCTGATGGCCCTGTCCCTCTCTTCTGCAGAGTCTATATAGAAAATAAATGATGTCCATGAAATAAGTACATGAAAATGGGGAAACAATGAGACAGTGTTGAGGTAGAGTGTGCCATCACTCTATCTGCCCCATTGTCCCTTTGTACTTGAGTGTTCTTTAATCAAAATCATATTGTTGCAATAGGTATTTTGAAGTTTTCCATATACCAGGTCCCCATAGTACATAGATTGGGAAATTATGTTATAAAAGTGGTGTTAATATATATATATAACAATTCAGAAGTCTAAAAGAGGGCTAGAAAAGGATTGAAAGAAAAAAACTTTTATTCCAAAATGTCCTAAACTTCAACCTATTTGCATTTGGTGCTGATTTTATTTCTTAACATTTTATTCTGCCTTTGCTCTTTGCAGACTTCCTACATCTATGCTCCTCTCTTCTTGGAAATGTACTGAGGTTGCAAATGTACTGAGACAGGCCTTCCTGGTCCCTAACATTGGTTGAGATCTCAGTTTTGAACTATTGGTCTCATACAACTTGCCTTTGGCACCTTCTGTTCTGATGGTTTTAGATTCTTACCTAATCTCTTTATTTCCTAGATGTCTCCAAAGCATCCATTGGGTGTGAATAAATAACTAAACTTTTAGTCTTACTTTGCATAATGGGAACTAAGATTGAATTTATGTTGTCATATGACTTTGCTTATTTGTGTATTGAGTTTGTCTCCCTAGAAAGATGGCTAGATCCTTTGAGGAGACCCTTCTCTCTTGTATCTCTCTCATGCTTAGCATAGTACCCACACCTAATGGAGCTGTTAAATGTTAATTATGAAAATCATAGTAATCTGTGCATTAAGTCTTATTTTTGTGTTCTCTCTCCCAATGAACAGTTACTGAGACACATGCTTGTTTCTATTCTCATTCCTTTTAGATGAGGTACTTTTGTAAACCAAAGCCTATGAGGTTCTAATTTTTAAGAAGTATTGGTTAGTGTATACTGATAATCTTCACAGTGTAATGATGACATAGGTCACTGAAATGATATATTTGTACAATTTTATATTTTAGTTAATAATATTTCTATGGTAAAGTGAAGCTTTTTTTTTTTCAAAAGGGGGTTGTTATGCAATTGTGTGGGTGGCTGTTTTGAGAAAATACCTCCATTGTGACTACTCTGGGAAGACCTTGCCAAGGTACATTTTGCTTTGCTGGTGTAGAGACAACCTTTCTGTGACCATTAAGGATTTCTTGGCAATCCTGAATCAAAATGTCCTTGCCAGAACCTAATTTGGGGAATTGCATTTTTGCTCACTAATTAACTCCATTGTTTCAATTAGGAAAGAACTATTCCTCTCGGCCCAGAACATTGTCTCTGTCTTTGTACAGGAAGATGGCTTTGAGATGTTTTCTCAAGGTTTACACTAAGTTCACTCTGTGTCACATGTAGAAACACTTTTAAGATAGTTGACCCTGTTTTATGAGGGCCAGTATAATGGACTCAAAGGATAATACTGTTTTGTTGTTTTTCTTTTTTTTTTGGGGGGGGCTTATAATTGGCACTGTTCAGGGCTTACTCCTGGCCCTGAGCTCAGGGATCACTCCTGGTGGACTGCGGGGACCTTAAAGAGTTCTGGGGATCGAACCCATGCCCGCTGTGTGCAAGGCAAGCACATTTACCCTCACCTCCTGCTGTATTATTCCTTCAGCCCCTTAAGGGATAATTTATAGAACTGGAAATAACAAGAGTGCATAAGTACCTAAGTAATCCTAATCCCCATCTTATTGATAAAGGCTGAGAAAGATCAGATTTACTGTTTAGGTTCATCATAGCCAGAAAGTAGAAGAATCAAGATTAAACTATAGTTCTGTGTCTCTCCTTGTCAAGGTAGAGTGGTTCTAATGGTCTAAAGTGCACTTCTATGAAATTGGTAGCTTTATAAGTTTGGCAACTAGCCAAGCTAATCAGTCATAAAATCAATAAGACCTATAAGCCACTTTGGTATCATGGTACATGGCTGAAGAAATCCTTTGATTTTTTTGAAATAATTTTTTGAATGATGTGGCTTTATTTATAACATATATTTCAGCTATGCATTATTATCAGTTGATATCTGCATATACTATTTTAAATACACCACTGAACGTCCAACTTTATCCTTCATCATACTATTGGAGCCTATCACAGTCCGGCTTATCGATATCCACCCTGCAGTAGTCTTTTTAATCTGGCCCAGGTTCTAGCCCTGGCCCACCACCCCAGCAGAGCCTCACAACAAGCCAGACGACCCCCACTCTATGAGGGTCTCCATTTTCCACATCTGGACTTCCCTCTCATCAGAACTCCATCCAGCAGACCAGCCTATCATAGCCCGGCTCCTTGAGATCCACCCCTGCAGCAGTCTTTTTTAATCCGGCCCAGGTATGCTGATCCAGAGACTCACAGACATGGGGCAGAGCTGCTACTGGCTTTCCCTGTGCCCAGCCGCTCATGAGGTGCCCGGGAGGGATGGCAGGTTCTAGCCCTGGCCCGCCACCCCAGCAGAGCCTCACAACAAGCCAGACGACCCCACTCCATGAGGGCCTCCATTTTCCACATCTGGACTTCCCCCTCGTCAGCACTCCACCCAGCAGACCAGCAGCGGCACTGTTCATCAATAAATGCTGGATTTAGAGATGACTACAAGAGTATGCTACCCACACGGCAGAGCCTGGCAAGCTACCCATGTCGTATTTGATATGCCAAATACCAGTAACAATTATAGACCTCATTCCCATGACCTGATGGAATGGTTTGAGACTCTTTATGTTCCTGGAGCAAGCAGGTGCCCTTGGGCTCTACTTGCATGAGACAGGTCATATGGAGATGTTACTGGTGCCCGCTCGAGCAAATCGATGATGAACGGGAAGACAGTGATACAGTGATACATACTATTGGCTCCTTTAACCAATTTACTCACTGTCTCCCACTTGAACCTAGGGTATGGAACATAGTTAACAGTCTGTGATCTTTGGCAAGGAAATCTAAAATTACTTTCTATTAATGCAAATTATTATAATTAACATCGGTGATGTATTTAATTGCTATTTGTAAAATCCACTTTCTATATACATTAAGCTTCAAAACCGCAGCTATAAATATTTTGGGATTTGTGATAACAAATTAATTGCAAAACTGACTTAATGATTTAAAACCTTGTTGATCTGTTGGCTCATTTCCTCAAGTGGGAGGAATGGTGAAGATTCTTCCCAGGGAGAATGGTGGTATCGCGAAAGACATTTGTTTAGTCTTTCAGAAGAGGCCCTGGGAGCTCCTAAAAGCAGAGAAAATATTAAGCTATCCCTTTCTATTCTCACAAGATTTATTATCTGACTTCACACATGGAATAATAACTGTGTTATACATAGGATCCAGGGTCAAACATATGCTCCTGCCAGCTCAGAATACATTGTAAGAGCAGCTTCAAGATTATCATGCTGACACCAAAGGGTGGGAACAGAAACCATTCAGAGAGCCTCATTATTCTATTGTCCACTTTTTAACTTACAAGCTTTGATCCCAGTGAACATGCCATCTCAATTCAATATGTTTCCTATACTGATTCCTGCCTGCATCAAGAATTTTCTTTGGTCTATTTGCCTTGACTCTACACTTGTGAGACCTCCTCTCATTGTTCTCAGTTGAAATGGTTCCAGTTAATTAGGTGATGGGTGTTATGAAACTAAATGATGTTTGGGTGATGCTTCAGCCACTGATAAAACTGGTCATCTGGTCATTATGAGAAGCCACTGTAAACCTTATACCTCCTCTCATTTACAACGCTCCAAGTCCTTGAGATGCTGATTTTGACAAAGAGTTAGGCAAAAGCACTCCAGTCAAAGTTGTGATTTCTTGTCAAGGCGACCAACTAGAGTTTCATAATCCTTACTCAGAAGTTCCTACCCAACAATGTGTATTCATCCACAGATTTTATCTCTTGGTGTCTATGGATTGATCAATATTTTTGCAAATAATTGTTTTTAAGTTCATAGTTTCCTTTCCAACCAACCATTTTCTTATATGTTAGGCAAGTCTCATTCTATGTAATAATTATAAAAATGTTCTAAATGACTTGAATAAAAGCTTAGAGGAAGCTTAGTGGTTAAAACACCTGCCTTGCAAGTGTGAGATCGTGGTCTGGTCCGCAGTTTAAACTGTGTGTGCTGAACATGCAGCTCTGCTGTTTGTGCCTGGACATTCTTCTGTCTATGATACTGGCTATACCACATCCATGTGTGTGAGCACTGTAGTAAGAAGACCCCTTAGAGAATGCAGCAACTGAAACAGCTTAAGCACCTGGAACTGTAGAGCACCTGGGTGATCTCAGCCCCTGGTGAGCACCACAATAAAAGCCTGAGACTTTTGATGAGCACTATAACCAGAACGTCTATGAGCTTTAGCACTAGAGAGTCTGACTCTCAGTGAGCACTGTGTAAGCACTGAATAAGAGTTTGATTCCCAGCAAGCAACAATAAGTGCAAGAACATATGTGACCCCGTTTGATATAACAACAGAAGGAAGGGAAGGGGTGTGTATATATATATATATATTTAATGATATATCATTATATATGTATATTATATATACATATATGTATATACTTAAATATATTTATATATAATTTTTAATAATCAAAAAATTGGATTATATTGTAAGAACTTGGAGGTGAAATAGAATTTTAGTCTTGATTTTCTACCACATGATACCTAAAGTTGTACCTAAACAGTAGTAGATATATAATTCAATTTCTACAAATTAAATTGATTGAGAAAAGAAATGACCACAGTCTTCTGTGATCATCAATAAGTTACTTAATGAGAGACAGAGAAATTGGATTTTAGAAAAGATGCTGACACACAGGAGGGATGAGGTCATTTATGGCTTCAGAAAATTTCACTCATTTAACAGTTATTTACTGCTTTCCTATTGTGCTGTGCTAAATCCTTACATTGTTCTAAATTGAAGGAAATTGGAATGTGGTTTGAAATTTCTTGGGTGACAATCAATCACCTTTTAAAGAATATTTAAAATTATTTATTGAAGTATAATTTATATACAGCAAAGTATACAGCTTAATTAGATAATCTTTTTCCATTTATTCACGTACCCACTACCCAAATCAAATTATTTAATATGTTCTTAACCCTTAACCCTAAAGTTTCCTTATGATTCATTTGTGTTACCATTGATATGGGAAAAATATATTCCAAATTCAATAAGCATATACTAGTTGATGGATTTTATCCAAAGGAATCAAAGGGTCTAGCTTTTTGTGTCTGCCTTATTTTGCTTTACTTACTGATTTTATTAGATTAATCCATGGTGTTGTATACGCTAGCTTTAAATTTTTGTGAAATTATCAATACTAATAATAAACAGTCACTGTGATTTTGAAACCAAAAATCTACATAGAACATCCTCAATAATAAATCTATGGGAAAACTGTCCCCACAAATGTCAGATATTAACTAGTCTAGTATATGGAGGATGAAGTAAAAAAAATAAAAATGGGGTTTCTGGTAAATTGAGTAAGAATTCCTCAATCAGCCCTCATTAGAAATTGCAGTAAAAGAAGTCAAAGAGAGAGAGAGCTGCCATGTCTGAGAATTAATGTAACTCACTAGAATGTATGGGAGAATCAGAGTTATTGAAAAATCCTACAGCTGATATTATCTTTATAGTAATCATTTCATTTCTCCCTCAAAAAGGGGAGAGGGAGAGAATATAACAATAGAAGCAGTAAAGAGAAGAAACGAAGTATGAAGAGTAGCAAAGCCAGAAGATGGCAGGATTCCTGAGGGCATATGATTTTGAGCACCTAACAAAAATAAGGGAAGAGAAATGTTATAGAGCCAGATCTCTAAGAACGCTATCGTGCTATCCTGCCCCATCGCCCCTTCTACATTTAAAAAACTTTTTTACTTAAAATAACCACAGAAAATGATGTGCACAAGTCACAAACAAATTAAGAGGAAAATAATAACAATAACCTAAATGATACCCTTATAATAATTAAAAAAATGAAGTCCAAGTCTACAAATAGATGTGAATGGTAAAATAACATTTCAAAAGAGATATAAAAAATAGAAGTTATGGATCATAGCCAAAGATGTATTAGCAAAACTCAGAAATGATATGAGTGAAGGAAAGATGAAAAGGAAAGTTTGAAAAATGACCCGTTTAAACTCAATCATTTTAAAATTATAAAATTTTTGTAGAAATGAATACTATATGAGAAGAAACCCAAGAGGGAGTAAACAGCATATTATGACAAAGAGACAAACAAAAAATAAAACAAAAAGAATTAAGGAATACAAAAATAGGTTAGAAATAAAGAGATAGATAGTAAAGATCCAATAAATATATAATAGGAGTTTCCAGAAATGAAACAAAAGGCAGAGAACAGAATTAATATTAAAACCATATTTTAAGCAAATTTTTTGAAAAAAAAGAAGATGCAAAATACACACTGAAAAGGAATATGTTCTTTCTTAAAAGTGATAATCAGGTATGGTTAAATTGGCTTAAAAATGAAAATAAAACTTATTTAGCACCCAATTCTGATATCAAGTTATTCACAAGAGAGGAAAAAACAGATTTTAAAAAATGGATTTAAAAAATCTGTTTAAAATACAGATTGTCATTTTTGCAAAAACAATGTATTATTATCTGGGCACAATGAGGAAATATATTTAGGGTACTCAAGAACATAAATAGGAGTCCCAAGATAATCTTCAAACATTGAGGGGATGACTAAGGAATCTATCAAATGATTGAGGATGTATTAGTAAGGATAAGGATATAGTTGGTGAGGACATAATTTATCCGTGTACAAAGCATGTGAAAACTTATGGTCTTCTTCTGAATACAAAAGCTTGGGTATCAGTGAACATTTCTAGCACATTTGAAACACAAGAACAAGTATAGTAAGGGGAACCCAATGGTGACCAAATAATTGAGATAATTCAACAAAAACACAATCATCATGGATTCTTAAGGAAATCTTGGTAGTGCTAGATAACATTCTAAATGTCACAATGGCTACAGAATTAATGGCAGCACCTTACACTCACAAACACCTGCAAAGAATTTTCAGAACAATTGTACCAATGTGAAATGGCACAGGCTCTACTTAGGGACACGTTCTGCAAACAAGTTCTCCTTAGACATCTAGACAGTCTAGAAATGCTGCCAGCTGGTTCGGGGGGGAGAGAAAGCAATTAATTTGTATAACCCTGAAAAGGAAAGGAAGTCTGGAATCGTGAGTCGTGCTCAGATTTTCTAACTCCTGGTTAGGGGCACAAGGTGAAATGGCTTAGGGTCTGCAAGTGACCCAGGGGAGGTTTCTGAGCTTAGAATCTGTTACAGACACTATGGGTGCCTGTACAAACCAGAAGTGATCCCTGAGTGTAGAGTCAGTGGTAAGGGCTGAGCACAGCTGGGTTTAAGTCTAAAAATAAGAAAGCAAGCAAACAAGCAAGGAAGCAGGAAAGATAAGAAAAGAAAGAAAGAAAGAAAGAGAGAGAGAGAGAGAGAGAGAGAAGGAAGGAAGGAAGGAAGAAAGAAAGAAAGGAAGAAAGAAAGAAGGAAGGAAGGAAAGAAAGAAAGGAAGAAAGGAAAAGAAAGAAAGAAAGAAAGAAAGAAAGAAAGAAAGAAAGAAAGAAAGAAAGAAAGAAAGAAAGAAAGAAAGAAAGAAAGAAAGAAAGAAAGAAAGAAAGAAAGAAAGAAAGAAAGAAAGAAAGAAGAAGGGAAGAGAAAGAGAAGACACAACAAAAGTGGTTTGCCTATCATAATTCTTCCAGACCTAACAATAAGGTTTTTCCTAGGGGAAAAATTACTACCAGTAAATTCAAAGTTGTTTTCAAAGAAGGCATTTGGTTGTTTCTGTACCAACAAAAAGGAGAGGCTTTGCTGTCTTGGGTGGTGAGAAAGGATAGAGAGGCTTGTCGAGAACCAGAAAGGCTGATGAGAATCCAGGTCATATCCCACCTCAGCTTCCACACCAGTTCCCAGACTTGCACATTCTTGTGTGCTGAGACTTAAGGTTTTTATAAAGGCACATGATGTAACTGTGTCACTTGTATCACTTGTCTTCCTGTTGTTCGATTTGCTTGAGCAGGCGCCAGTAACGTCTCCATTCATTGGGAATGAGGTCCATTATTGTTCCTGTTTTTGGCGTATTGAATACACCATGGGTAGCTTTCCAGGCTCTGCCATGGTTCTTAGTTCATCCTAGGGGTCCCAGTCCTTTTCTATGTCAGACCATCAGTCATCCAGGGCCCACGGGGCAGAGCCCTGGGTGTAGACAAGCCTGTCTCCTGTCTGCCACCTGCTGATGCAGCTGGGCACTGCAGCCACACCTGCAACACCTCAAGGACATGAAGGAAGGAAGGAAGGAAGGAAGGAAGGAAGGAAGGAAGGAAGGAAGGAAGGAAGGAAGGAAGGAAGGAAGGAAGGAAGGAAGGAAGGAAGGAAGGAAGGAAGGAAGGAAGGAAGGAAGGAAGGAAGGAAGGAAGGAAGGAAGGAAGGAAGGAAGGAAGGAAGGAAGGAAGGAAGGAAGGAAGGAAGGAAGGAAGGAAGGAAGGAAGGAAGGAAGGAAGGGAAGGATTACTAGAAAAAATGCCAAAATCTTGATATAATGAATTTTCCAAGAAAAATGATGTATTTCTTTGAAAAGAAGCTAATTTTTAAAAAGTTACCTAGGCAAGAAAGGTACAGCAGGTAAGGCACTCGTTTGCCTTGTGCATGACTCAGGTTAGACCCCAGGCACCATGGAAGGTCCCCGAGCCCCATCAGGAGTGATCCCTGAACACACCTAGGTGTGGTCCCAAAATACTAATTTTTTTAACTGTAGAGCACCATCTGAGTCACTATGCTGTTATCTCAGCAACAGTATTGTACAAAACCCCAGACAGCCTCACAGCTCCTTCCAGTTTACCAACATTACAGCATTTGTTGCTTAAATAACCACTAAAACTTGGTTCCTTGTTAGTAAATAGTTTTTTAACTTCAGAGAAGGGAAGGGCTGGATTTTAGGACTGAAAGATGCTTTGCTTCTCAGGCTCTGTGATGCAGGGCTCCAGGGCCAGTCAGGAGCATTCTGGGACCTCGTGGGCGATAGTCAGAGAAGAGTCCAGGGAATGGGTGTCCATTGTATATAGGACAGTATCCTAGGGCCTGCAGTATCTCACTGAGTCTGTGGAATGATTCTTTTCAGCTTCACATGCAAACAGGGCACACAGTGCAAGGAAATGGGGATCCTCTGGTACTTTGATAAGAAACACAAAGACACATTTTGTTTGTTTTGTTTTGTGGCTATACCTGGTGTTAATCAGGGCTTGCTTATGGCTCAGGGGTCTCTCCCTAGCGTCTCAGGGAACCATTTGGAATGGGGGTTTAACCTATGTCAGTCGTGGGCAAGGCAAATACCTTACCCAATGTACTATTATTCTGGGCCCAAATGGCCAACTTTCTTATAAAGCCCCCCCAAAAAAAAAAAAAAACAAGCCATACTTAACTTATCCCTCCGCTAAATTCCTCCTTGAGAGAGTAGTTTGTTTTCCTACTGATTTTGCTTTCCTTTTTTGGGTCACATTCAGAGATGCTCAGGGGTTATGCTGGCTGTTCACTCAGGAATTACTCCGGGTCTTGCTCAGGGGACCATACGGAATGTCCCCTAATGAACCCAAGTCGGCCGCCTGCAAACAACCTACCTGCTGTCTATCACTTCGGCCCCTCTCTACTGATTGTCAACAAACTTTTCTATCTGCTTCTTCATGCAAACAGGAAGGAGGCAGCAAGAAAAGGAGAAAAGACACCGAGGTCAGTGCAGCCTGAGACCACGTGGGTAGCGCCGGGCCAGCTTTCCCTACACCTCTCCCTAGTGTTTTGCGGGGCCTGATATTCCGTCCTAAACTTAGTGATAGCCAAAATCAGCTGGAGAAAGCAGGGCTCCGGGAGGCGGGGGTCCCTGGAATCTGCTGAGATACTGCTGTAATTAGCGGGAGTCCCCAGCCACTGTCCGGTCTTTGAGACCCCCCAAAGTTGCCGGGGAATTGTTCTGCTCACGCACAGCGGCCTAATGGCCTGACTGCATTCACCCTTGTTGCTGCCTCTGGTCTCGACCCTGCCCTCCCTTCAGCAACAAGACCCACCAGGATCCCAGTATTCCAGGACCCAGTGACCCAGAGCTGCATGAGACTCCACCCGCGGCCCGAGACCCACAAGCCCTTTTCTTTGCAGCAGATGCTCCTCGGTGAGAAGCCCCAGTTTCCCCAGGCCCGGGGTTATTTTTACCCTCTTCTCGCTTCTTCCCATTCTTCAGGTGCCGGCCGAGGTGGCGTTCCTTTGGCTTTGCTTCTGACACAAGATAAACGAGCTCGGGGCCCTGGGCGATTCACTCTGGCTGCCAGGGGGTTCCAAAATAGCAAACTATTTTTCATAACAGCAGCGTGATGTGAAAGGAGGCGCCGCAGGTGCGCTGAGCCCCAGCGCTTCTGGGGCGAGGGAGGAAGGAGGATTCATACCCGTGTGAGATGGGGTCTGGGAGGCAGATTCCCAGCCCCGGGCTTCCCTTTGGCTGGTGCAGGTCACACCTCTTGAAGGTACGGCTTGTCCTTGAGCAGAGGACAGGTAGGAGAAATCAGCCAGGCACCCCCATGCACTTCTGTGTCTCCTCTTTTGTTCCTCCCCACCCGCCCAAGAAGGGTTATGGATGTGACTATCTATTAAGTAATTTCCTTTTTAAAAGTACTCTCTAGCGTGTTAAGCAAAAGAGCAAGGTATCATAAAAGTTTCAAACACTTGACACCCGAGTTCATTAAATCTGCGGCCATTTCAGAAAGTGTAAAGGGTAAACTTCTGGTCCCTTCTGCCCGTTTCCCGAGATGGAAAGGCAAAAGTGCTCTCTGACATTCCGTAGAGTTGACAGCCCACTCTCCACTCATCAGAAGCACAGTTTGCTATTAAAAGTCGGGCCCCAGTCCTGAATCTAATATGCTCCCCATTTCCCCCACCATGAATTATGTACATGTTTTTAAGATGGAAATCGTGATAATGTAAAGAGGGTTTTAATTTCTATTTTCACATACTGAGAGTTTCTTTCAGATGTTCATTCCTTCTTCTATCAAATAACTAGTTCTGCTTGAAAAGAAACTGCAAATAGCCGAAATATATCAAATGGTACTAGTAGTGTTAGTGATGATCATAGTGTCGATGGAGTAAGTCTGGAAAATGAATTTTTTAACTAAACTGTCCTGGGCTAAGGCCAGAGAAAGGAAGCAGTACTTTGCAAAAGCACAAACAAAACAAAACAAAAAAAAAATCCAAAGCGTTCGGAGGGGGTAATTGAGTGTTTAAGACTGGGCTCCTGTCTTCTCACACATCTCTGTTTAAACAATTTCTTTCCCAGAGGACCCGGAGCATGTGGTGCAGGAATAAATAAATGCATGCCTTATTTTGGAGGCCCTAATCACAATACAATTACATGCATTGCAAATTTTAGCATGCTACTTTTTAGTTTCTGTTTTCTAGTTTGTTTGTTTGTTTCTTTTTTTTTTAAAGTCATTCGAACGTTTTGCAGGAAGAACAACACCCCAACACAAAAGAAGCCAGAGAGGTTAGTGAGTAGAGTCTGCTCCGTGGTGAGCTTGACCCAGTCAGAAAAATGGTGATTACATTGTACATTGGGTAATGCTAATTACCGGCCTGGCTCCATCACGCCTAGAAAGACAGAGCTGTGACTCTCTCATTGTCTTGTCTGCCTGAAAATCCTAGACACCATTTCTCTTCTCAAATCAGCAGTAGCTCCTGATCCTGATCTTGCGAGAGGAAAATAATACATTTTTCCTCCTTAAGAACAGCATTTTCTTTCCTTGGGTCACTAAGATCCATTTGCTAAATAACTCTTGAAGTCTAAAAAATTGCTTCTGAGTATCTAGATGAGGTGAATTCAACCTTGCAAAACCATCACCCTCCTCAAAAGCTTTTTCTATATGTATTATTAGTCCTACCTGTGAAGGGGGTAATTTACCATCCTTGACTTTCTCCTCCCTATCGCTGATCTCTATATTATTCCTCTCTAATTTTCCTTTATTAAGAAAACCTCAGAGAGGTGCTGGCTAGTGGAGGGGTTAAGTGTCCTGACTTAATCTTTAGAACAATGTTTGAGCCCAGTTTATTCCACTGAATGAGCAGCTGTGTGACCCCTGGCAAGTTACTTAATCTCTCTGTTTCTCAGTACTCTAATATTGTAAAGATGATAACAGTCCTTATCTCTCGGAGCAGTTAGGATTGAGTGAGATGCTGCCATTAAAGTTCTCAGCAGAGTGGCCTCAGACCCCAGGATGTGTTAGTCATTATCATATCAAATGTATTTCCTCATAAATCTACTCAACTTGTGATTTCTTTACTGATGTACTAAAGACTAAAGCCCAGGTATGCTGAACCAGAGAATCTCAGACATGGGGGCAGAGTTGCTACTTGCTCTCCCTGTGCCCAGCTGCTCGTGAGGCACCGGGAGGCATGGCAGGTTCTAGCCCTGGCCTGTCATCCCAGCTGAGCCTCACAACAAGCCAGACCACCCTCCCCATTCCATGGGGCCCACCATTTTCCACATCCGGACTTCCCTCTCGGTCACAACTCCACCCAGCAGACCAGACTATCACAGTCCAGCTCACGTGGCCACTAGCGGCCACGCGGTTTATCACTAAATGCTTTATTTAGAGGTGACTACAACAGTATGCCACCCACACTGCAAGCCTGGAAAGCTGCTCGTGTAGTATTTGATATGCCAAATACCAGTAACATTTATAGTAGGTCATTCCCGTGACCTAATATAATTGTTTGAGGCTCTTTATGTTCTTGGAGTGGGCGGATGCCTTTGGGTTCTACTAGCATGAGACGGGACATATGGAGATATTACTGGTGCCCGCTCTAGCAAATAGATGATTAATGGGAAGATAGTGATAGTGATAGTACTAAAGATATCAGAAAGATATCAGAATCAGATATTTGGATTAACCTGATTTGGGAGGCGGAATTACTATTTACTTTGTCACATTAGAAAAACCCTAGAATGTACTAAAGTGACTTTGCTCTCGAAGACTCCCAGTCTCATGCACAGTGGGGTTGGCTGCTTTGGTTGATGTCTCCACTCTTCCTTCTAAGACTGATTAAGGGAACGAGGAACAAAGCTGGGCTAATAATGCATTGATTCATCTGTTTTAGCCACTATTTGACTTATTTTCTGTTTCTTGTCATTATCCATGGTCCTGATGGTTCCTCTCTTGCTGCAAAGCTCAAGCTATGAGCCTCCCAGGAAAGCAGTCATTATAAATTATTTTTGACCTCTCATTCACTTAAACTCAGAGGTCAGAACTTCAAAGAAGTTGTAAAGAGTTTGCGCTGGTGCACTTGGGCTTCAGCTAAAAGGAGTGTGCTGTGTGGAAGAGATAACCGTGGCTAATAGGCCTGGTCGCACAAGATAGGGACCAGCATGCTAAAACTGGTTTGTGAATGAAGGCCAAGGACAAGTGTGGTACTCAGAGACTCTGACCAGCAGGTGGGGTCACAGTCCCTCCCCAGCAGTCAAATGGCACCTTCCCTCTGTAGCGTCTCCCTTATCCCCCCTTCTATTTCCTTTGATTTCACTTTTGTTCTTTAACTTATTTCTCCTCCCTTTCATTGTATCTAAAATCAATTTCTGTGCACCCTATTCTTTATTTTACTCAATCCACTTCACAAATATTTGAGTGCCTACTATAATCCTATCTTTTTAAAGTATTTTATTATACTACTGTGAGATATACAATTACAAAGATATACAATTAAAAAGTTCATATTTGGGTTTTGGTCATACAGTGTTCCAGCACCCATCCCTCCACCAGTGCCCATCTCCACCACCAACGTCCGGGTTCCCTCCTCCCTCCCCCAGCCCTCCTCCATGGCAGGCTCTTTATTTCTTTCCCTTTCTCTCTCTTTCTCTTTTCCTTCCCTTCCAAACTATGGATTACAGAACATACATTAAAGGGTTGTCATGTGTATCTTTTTGCTTGTACTTAATGCTCAGTTCTAGGTTGGTATTAGTACTTTCGACAATTGTTAGCACACTTCCATTTTCTGTCTTACCTAGCCTCTGACTCCCACACATTTGTGATAATTTCCACCTTTGACAAGACCTCCTGATACAAGGTCATGTTTCACTTGACCTTTTATTAAACATATAATATGTACATATATGTTTATGTCATGCAAATAAGTGCAGTCATTCTTCTACTCCTATTTTGAATTTAGGATTCATCAGGCCTCAGACATAGCCATGAGCAAGTACTTTGCAAAGACTCCTGTGAATCTTTGAAAATTAATGTTCTGATTGAGGACTTGTGGTGGCTTAGTGCTCCTGCAGTTCTGGTCTGTTCCTGGGGATCTCTGATGCTTTGATCCTGAATTTTATGGAGCAAGAATGTGAAGGACTCCTGCTCCCTTCCCCCTCTGGTTGACTGTCCTCACCTATGTTAGTGGCGTTTCTTACTGTCACAGATGACCTGTCACTGGCGCTGTCAGCATGTCTGTGACCTTACCCAGGCCAGGCTTCACTCAAAAATTCAAGAAGCAAAAGGAAGAAGCAAAGTATCAAATAGGCTACCCCAGACATTCCATCCTGGCCAAGTTGCATATGCACAGGACAGCTCCCGCGTGCTGGGCCTCAGCAGCACATTGAGCCTATTTGAATGATACGGCCTCTTTCGGCTAACTGGGTGTCATTTACTAATTTGCCACTCACGCATGACTAATTTCACTCTAGTTACAACTGGATCATTAGGGAGTCACTTATTCACAAAGCAGAATCAGACTAAATAAATAACAGGAAGCTGGGGAAAGATACAGATGAAAATAAAGAGAGGAAAGTTCGCTTTTAGTGCAGGCTAGAGACTTGTGAGTGTTTAAGGCAGACCCTGGTTTTGAGCATAAATGCAGATTGTCCTCTGTTTTTAGGTTTCCGTGACCCTAAATGAAGAGATTCCTACAGTGGAGGGCAGCAACCTTCTATTCTACTAAGAATCATACCCCAATAGAATGCATATTTTCAATGATTATGCAAAAACAATCGCAGACTTACTTAAAAATGTCCAGCCCTGAGGGCTCTTATGCTATAGTCCATGTGGATCTATCATTTGCATGCAGCCATTGTGGGGAACAACTGAATTCTCCATCACTGGCTATTCAATCAAGCGAGAAGCCCCTATATTTCTTTGCAAAGATTCTTGAGTTCTAGTGCTAAATATGCACTTGATAATATATTCCGACTGTCTGCACGCAGCCTTCCCTGTTTCATTCTGAACGGCATGGTGTTTGCATTGACATTTAGATGACGGGTCATCTTGGATTTCTCCTGTTCACAGCTGGAACCTCGGTGGCATCGCCCATTAGTAATCACTGTGCTTTTCCCGCTAGTGACTGAACCGTTTACAAACCAAGAAGAGGGAAAAATTATATATTTGGGTACAGACTGCAGAAGAAAAATAAACTAATAGCACAGCAGGAAAGGTGCCTAGGGTTACTTTCTGTGGATAACTGAAGATCAAGTGGAAGTAAGGACTCAAATGATTTGATTTCCCAGCCTTACCCATAAACCCTATTGCCACACTTGTTATTGCAAAGTTAGACAAAAACAGTTTACACAGCTGAACTCCAGGGTCAATTCCCTCCAGGAATAAGGGAAGAAAAGACTTATTACAAACACCTACAAACACCTACTTTCCTGATCTATATCAATAAATCTGGAGTTATCTATTATCTGTCTAACTATATATTACCTATCCCTCTATATACCTACTTTCAAGAAATTTCCTGATAAGATAAAATATGGGTTTCAGGATAAAGTGCCCATGCTAAGGTGCTGGTGTTCACCAACCATTTGATATTACTTAGTAATTGGCTTCAGCAATGCATATCCGGGTTCTTGGAGATCACGGGGCTTCAGGGTGGGTAGATCAAAGCCAATTTTTTAGAACCATAGCGGCCAAAACACTGAAAAAATAGCGGTTTTTTTTCAGTGTTTTTTCAGTGTTTCAGAGGAAAAAGCATCCTTCTTTTCCTCTTTAATCCCTAAAGACAAGATCATCTTTCCTTGTCCTTGCTCTGGATCCTCCCAACTAGGCTTCAAAGCTAACTTTCCCTGCCTCTGATCAATAGGGGAAGTCTGGGTTGATTTGGCATTTCTGAGTGGGGGAAATACTTGGCAGATGTGAACCAGAACTATGACTGGCTTCTCTCTTTTCAGACCTTCTATGGAAAATGGGACGCCTTGTCAAAAGAGATGAGCCTTTCTCTGGAGTTAACACGGGAGAGGGGCAGTGGGAATGAATGCTTAGTGATTTACGTCATTGTTATGTCACACTGCCTATGAGCTCATTTGCAACTCATAGAAGTTTTCTGAGATTACTCCCATTTTTGTAAATGTGGAAACTGGGATCCAGAGAGGTTCTGAAGGTTTCCCAGAACTTTATAACAAGAAATTAGAGCACAGACCTGATCTCAAGTCTTCGACACATTTTGATTGTGCTACATCTTGAGGCCCAGCGCATCTGTCTGAAGCTGGGTACAAGGAGGAACTTCATAAATAAGAGCAATCATCTTTGAGAGAGATAAGCAGGGATCATGCTTTTTTCTGTTATGGTCAAGACACGCCAGTCGGAACAGAGAAATGTAGGGAACAGCTGTATGCTATGAACTGGGAAGAAAAGCCTAAGTGATTCTGGTGGAAGCTAAATGAAGTTACTGAGGAGATAAACTTTGAATTTTCTTCTAGACTACTATGCCAAGATAATGGGGGTGGTAAGCTGTTCAGAGAAGCCATTCTGATAAGCTGGATCACAGGTCAGGTCTTACAGAAATGCCAATTTCAGAACATTTCATAACAAATCCAGACTCCCTCAAAATACCTGACTAACATTTATTGCTATCAAACACTATTCTAAACAATTACACATGTTAACTCATTGCAATGACTCTCTGAAATGACTCTGAGACTAGCCCATACAGTTATGAGACTCTGAAATCATAATAATATTATAATTATTTTCATATAAGGATACTTGTAAAGAAAGTTAACGACTTATGGACAGTATGACATTTTTATTTCTCTTATCAAAATTCTCCAGAATATTTTCTAAAGGCCTCATATAGCACAAGTAAAACAGTATATCCTTCTAGACACCCCTGTTGCTACTTGAAACTTATTATGTAATAGACTTTCTTGCTACTTTATGTATGAAGATAGTACCATGGGTTTAGAAGGTTACCTCTCATAAGCTACTCTCCCTTTGAAAAACAGATTTCAAAAAAGAAATGAACAAGTGAATAACTTATAAAAGGCCATACTGGGCTCAAGCTAAAACCCGTTGATGTCGCCTTATAAAAACACTTAACCTGGATTAATAAACACAGTTGTTTCTTAATAACTGAATAGACTTTAGGTTCTAAGAGCTGTTCAACTGGGAATAATCCAGGTTCAGAGACAATCAGTGAAGTTCAAATGTCCCTGAAGGGGTCTAGACACTCCCTGTCTAGGGATCGCACCTCCTACAACAGAATCACTCGCAGCTAGCAGGGGAGAAGAGTGCTTTAAGGAGGCAAGCATTAATGTTAGTTAGGAAATGAATGTAGTCTATGGCCATTCTACCCTGAATGCTCCCAATGACATGAATGTATCTATAGCTATTGGTCACTGAGGGCAAACTTTGTTTTATGAAAGGAAAAGGAGCACTTGGGAAATTCTCTATCCTGTTGTACCGCACAATGTTTATATATTTGATGGTAGATATTAAGCATTGGACATAGTGTCTTTAGTGCCAGAAATATGTGGAACAGAAAAGATGGAGAAGTTCTATTTTCCCTTTTATGCACTGACTCCCTCACTTCCCAGCTCTCTCTAGTCCATGATGTTCTTTCTTCCTCCTTTATGCATTCCTCATGAGGTACTTGCTTCTCCTCAACACAGAGCACTCTTTTCTCCCACTCAATTCCTCTTCCACTCCTGGGTCCACTATCAATCCCTTCTGGTCCCATCTCAATGGCTATCTACTCCTTCATTGCAGAATAGAATCCCTTTGTTCATTATCACCTTCTAGTACCAATGACATCTACCTACCAATTCCATTGATCTACACCTCCAACTTCATCAGTCTTTATTGCCTGATTCGTCATCTTCCAAGAATGGAGAGTCATTAAGCTTGTCATGTGGTTTACCACACAGTTGATCTATATCACTGTAGTTGGCATCCAGTTCCACCAACTTACTGTCTGTTTCTTTTTTTTCATTCTATGCAGGATGTATAGGTTCAAACAGCTCTTCTTCTCACATTCCTATGCTTGCTTGTGTTCTTTGATATATGAGTAGATTAAGGCTATCGTGATTATCATTGGTGGCCATCCAACTCAAGAAATTGGAACCTACCTATTTTAACCACAGAATCAAGTTTGCCCTTGAATAATGTGGTGGTTAGGGCCACCAATCCTCCAACAGCAGAAAACCCAAAGAGAACTAGGAGTTGACCTGTCCTCTAAATATTCCACACCTCTCGATTCAGCCAACACAACATCCAAGACTGGTTGAATTGTAAAGGCAGAACCAAATATAATGGAGAAAGTCCATTGAAATTGAACTGTGTAGCACAAGTCTTGTTATTAAAGGATGAACAAATTTCAGTATTTTCATTCATGATCCTGGTCTCCCTTTTATGTAAATAAAGGAAATTGTTACACTCTTTTTTTTTAATGGAATGCAACTCCTCAAAATTACAAAATTTCAGAACTGTTGTGATATATGTTTTCAAAAAAGATAGATCTACTACATATTTTTATTCTCACTCCTCAGGCAAAAGAATATGTGTAGGTCATACTTTTCTGGAAACACAAATGCATGTGTATGCACACACACACACACACACACACACTTTGTATCTCTTAAACTGAACTGTACCACTTAAATTGAATTGACTTTTTTTTTTTTAAAAAAAAATCAAAACTCATCTGCTTACCATCTTATAACCCCTCAGTTAAATGAATTTGGATTCTGTTTCTATTATTCCACAACAACTGTTCTCAGTGGCATTCAAACAGATATTTAATTTTATGTTCTGTTTATGTTCTGTTTTGTCCACCAACAGGCACAGCAGCAAAGAAAACCTCTGGAAGACCTGTTCTTATCAGCCCAGTGTTCAGAAGCTGTTTCCAGGTCCCATCCTACTTTTCCAAGGACTTCGACCAACAATTTTACCCACTCACTCTCTCATCTGATCTCATGCAGAAGAGTCCTCACTAGACCCTTAGTGGACACAGTAGTTGACTGCTTCTGTCCCTTTTGCTAAGTAATACTAAATTTAGAATTCACTTCTTCTATTCTCTCTCTGCTAGTCAAAATTCAATCCTTCCCCCCATGTCGAATATCACTAGGTACCAGCATATGCTTCCCTCCCCACAACAAGATCTCTTCTGCCACTTTCCTTTTAGCTCCCTGTTAATTTTTATTGCAGGATTTTTCATTTTCTACCTTTGGGATAGTTTTTTTTAAAAAAATTCAAGGCAGTAATGCAGATAGTATAATTTATTATTAATTAATAAAGTCCTGGTAAGATGATAGAGGCTCAATAAAATCTTATTGAGTTAATAATTGAATATTGTCTGTGATCAGAAAAGAACTAATAAACTCTAGCAGGGATTATGAAAGCACATTGCTTAGAGGAATCCTGTTGTGTTCTGTACTCTTTGCTGTTAAAGAAATTATGGCTTACTCTTTTCCCACCATGTTCACAAGTATCCCATAAAACCTACCATGTCCTGAGGGTTGTATTTACTGTGCTGGAGATATGAAGCACCTTTGGTAAATTATTCTATATGCACCATGTACAATAATTCCTTGAGGTAAGTAGAATGAGTTTTTCTATTGTTAGTGAAAAAGCTCACCAATAAAATGAACCTTAGAGTGCTCAGATACTGTTACCATTGGTCACACATCTGAAAGAATCTTAACTTGGATACCCACTGAGGTTGACTCAGGTTAAAGTTTAATATTCTAATAGCCACACTGTGCTGCTTTAGACTAAACATAGTGTTTAGATATTTTGTATTTAATTTTTTTTCTATAAAATCCACCTTTACTTTCATTATTTTGAATCAAAATTTGTGTTCAAGGTTCTATCCCTGACTTTATTCTTGATTTGTGGTTCAGTGCTCTTCTATGGGCTCTGGAGGCCCCTGTCACTCTTTCTATGCACATGGCCTTTCTGTTATTACACTAAGGAAGAGGGATTTTATTAAAGTTATATAAAATTTCATATTCTTCATGAAAAGCTGTTGATCTAACCTTCAAAACTCATCCAGGTTCTCCTTGCTCAGAGTGAAGTCAGGCATTGTGTTATTGACCTGGTGCAGGGTACTTTGCTCCCCTCCTTGGAGGGATAAGTGCACACATGATAGATTATATGCCTTCAGAAATAATTACTTTACAGAGCACTATAATCTCCAATGTATAAGTTCATTGATAGGAGAAAAAATTCTACCTTCCAAAGGTTATTTCATTTCATACTGTATTTTTGGGGTAAAAATCATTGCCCATTTTGTAATGGTAGTCTTCACTCAACTAGATTATAGAACACAGAGCTCTTAAACAAACAGAAATAATAGTCAGATTATTATTGTCTATGTTTTAGCAATTACTTAATAATTTCTAAGTGAAAAATGGTGTGTTTCCAGTGGCAGGGTAGTTATATTTTTTTCTTTGAAGCAGCATTTCCATGACTAGAAACTGAACACACTGATTTCTCTAAGCTAATACAGAAACCATAAAGGGATACTCTCAGAAAATTGCCAACTATGATAAAATTATTGTCTTTATTTATTGTTTGAAGGACTTAGTCCATTAAGGAATTCCCATAGTTCTAGCATAGTCAAGCCAAGTGGAAACTCTGGTGGAAGATTCTTTATATATTCTTATCCTTAATTGGAAAGTGCCCTTAAAAAGGGAGTGTTAGCTAAGTATTTCCTATCCCCAAGTTGATTTTAATCTAGCAACTTAATTTCTTATTATTTGATAAAATAATATCTTTATGAAAGGACTGTTGAATGACTAGGGGGGAAATGAATGAAATATTCTTAGAGCCTTAGAGTTTATTATAACATAACAATTAATGAATTATCATTTGTTGAACTAAAACTAGCTATCACATAGCACTAGATATACATATGGATATATATGTATATGTGTATATATCAACATATGTTTATATATAAATATTATATGTTTATATATAAATATTATATGTATATAAGCATATATGTCTGAACATATAGAAACATATATAAGCATATATAAGCATATATAAGCATATATATCAATATATATATTCTGCCTTACTTCACATGATCAATTATCAGGCATCTTTTAAGGAACTACCTGACATCAAGATTGCATTAGGTGATTTAGATTGCCTGGCATAGCAGCCTAAGACGGTACTATACTCTAACAAATTGATAACATAGTCAGTGGTAAGAGACAAACATAGCTAGTGATGTGTGAGGCTTAACTCTAACCCTTGCACAAACAGCATACAAGATCTGACCAACGATCAGTAAACTCTGTTGCATATTCAACTGCTTACTTCGATAAATATGATTTTAATAAGCCATAGGCACACTTAATTGCTTAACCTTTATCTATACCTGATACTTCATTACACCAAGATGGAAAGTTGTGATAGAAATCATATGACCCATAAAGCCTTAAACATTTGTTCTCTTGTCTTTTTAGAAAAAAAAGGCAGAACTCTGGTCCAGAATTCTTTGCTAAAGGCTTTGTAATATAGTGACATGGAAGGTAAGAGGACTATTACTGGACACGTGAGTGGTTCATTAGAACATGGAGAGAGCTGTATTCCAATCCTGCCTCTACCATGCAGTAGATATAGACCGTTTAGAAAATTTGACTTAGAGAGCTCTAACTTTGAAATCCACAAGAACTTTTAAAGCATCTCTGTGTGCGCTTGGATAGAATTCAATGTGAATATTTACTGCATCAAAAGAGAAACAAATCATTGTGAACATCACTGTCTAGGAGCCAAGTTTAAGCTGTAGACAGGCCACCTGACCAGGCATGATGCATTAGTAGAAGTTAGAATATTTTGTTTATTGGTCTACTTATTTATTTTGGTTTGGGGCCACCCCAGCAGTGCTCAGGGCTAACTGGGGGGTTCTGTACTCAGGGATTACTCAGGTAGGGGTTTATGGTTCCAGATAGTGTTCCAGGGATTGACTCAGGATGGGTAGTATGCAAGGCAAGAAACCTGTCTACAGTATGATATCTCTGACCTCAAGTTAAGGTACTTTAAAGACTTCGGTGGGTAGAAGGGAGATTTTAGAATAAAGTAACTTCTGAAAGAAATGATAAGCTGAGTGTATTTTTTATTTTGGAAAATATTTTGCCCACATTACAATGATTTGATAGTATTGATAATTAAACAATATCAATAAAGAAGCCAAATTGAGGATAAAAATGATGGCTGTTCTGATAAAAGCTAAATTATATCCACTATCATTTTGAAGAAGGAAATTTCTTCTAATCTTATGATTACCTCCTCCTTTGATTTGAAAGTTCTTTTAAAAACGTTTCTAAAAGCCATAGTATATGACCTTTGGAACACATCATTTATCTAGAGAATAACATTCATTTTAATATCATTTCACCAAGGAAGCAAGACTTAAACCCACATTTTCTGATCCACTTAGTTGATAATATTCTTTTTAAAAAAAGTTCTGGCTGGTGAATGGAAGATAATTTAATTTAAAGAGATTAGATGTATTGCCTTAAATTCAAGTCCTCTGGAATTTGACAGCAGAACAAGACCAGTGAACAGAAAATTCATCTTGCCTCCTTGCTAATACATGCATCAGGGAATTTATAAGTTGGGCCGTCAGTCTTTGCTCCATGGAGTAATGTCAATGTCATTGATTCTTAAAATCTGACATTCATTAAAAGCACCCGGTGTGGATATGTACCAGGATTTTTGACAAATCAGCCATGTGTCACCATTTTGTAAAGGATTAGAGAGTGATGCTTTTCGACTTTGAGCTCTTTCTTTGGACAAATGAATCTTATCTTCCTAGAGCACATGAAACACTGGAATCTGCTGCCATTTCAAGTGGGCTGATTTTTTTTGCCCCGCCCAAACTAAGGGGAACCTGGAAAACAGCAGGAGTCCATATTATTAATTTACTGTGAGCCATATTCATTCTTTGTATCTCCTAACATATAAAATGTGAAAAAAAATAGGTATATGTGTATATATTACAATCACCCATGAGTTGTTATAATTGATACTTGTTTAATAGATAAGGAACCTGAGGTTGAAAGAAGCTTTTAGTGTTATAAATATAAGCACACGTGTGCATACTGTGTATACCACACTCATATAGATACATATGTATATAAATATAAACATGTGTACATACCATGCATATCACACTCATATAAGTACATATGTATGTAATTATAAACATTTGTACATAATATGTACATCACACTCATTTAAGTACATATGTATGTAAATATAAACATGTGTACATACCATGTATATTGCACTAATATACATATACATGTATCTATCACAATTATCTATGAGTTGTTAATAATCAATACTCATAATAGATTCCTATGATCTAAAGGAATGGTCTGAGGCTCTTCATGTTCCTGGAGCGAGCAGATGCCCTTGGGCTACACTAGCACATGACAGGACGTTTAGATATGTTCCTGGTGCCTGCTTGAGCAAATCAATAAACAGTGGGAAGACAAGTGATACTCATAATAGATAAGGAATCTTTTTTTTTTAGATAAAGAATCTGAGGTTGAAAGAATCCTTTCACTTACTCAAGTAGCAGAACTTCAGTGTCAAGGAAGCTTGTAACAAGTTTGTAGAAAATTTGCCAGTGGCCAAAGAGTTCCACACACAGTAGCATTGGTCCAACTCTGCTTTCCACTTCCACCCTTGTGGGGAAATGGAAAACGTGTATACTGGTCAGCCCTGCAAACTTCACTCTAATCTCAAGGGGTTGAACAGAGATGCCATAGCAGTATTTATTATTTGATAACAAGCACACACCTGTCCCTGCCTCCAGTTGTGTTGTGGGATTGGAAACAATGCCGCCTGTGGCTCTCTGTGCCCTCCCCTCCCATTATAGCCCATCCCTGGAACACAATCATTTTCTGTGTGATCAGAAGGTGTCATTACAGGGCGCCTGCTATACAGTTGGTGCAGAGTCAGCACATTTAGTCTGAAACTCCTTCCCACCATTCTTCCCACCCCCCAGAGGCTCTAACTAGGCCATCAGAATTCCTTTGGGGCTTCCCTCTTGGGTAGGGACACAGTCCTGTGTTTGGGGAACTGTTTTCAGTGGCTTATTATCTATAGCTTTAGGTCATATTTAAATAAATTCTCTCCTCAATGCCTGGAAAATGATAGACCCACAAATTGTGATGGAAAAGTAAAGTGGATTTGCATGGAGTGTTTGGATGCTTTTTATTATTATTACTTTTTAAAAACTAGAGAGATGTGGCTCAGTGGTAAGCTCATAAGCCAACTTCTAGAAGGCCCTGGGTTCTATTAAAGGGGTTAAGAAAAGGAGAAGGAGAAGGAGTAAGATGAGAAGGAGGGAGGAGGAGAAGGCAAAGCCAGGAAATAAAAATACATTATTAAGATAGTTCCATTCATTTTTTTTTCTTTATGGGTCACACCTGGCAAAGCTCAGGGGTTACTCCTGGCTCTGTACTTCTGGTGGTGCTCATGGACCATATGGGGTGCCGGGGATCGAACCGGGTGGACTGCATGCAAGGCAAATTCCCTACCCACTGGACTATCCCGGTCCAAGATAGTTGCATTTAAATTGAAGTTTTGAAATGAATAGTATTGGGTCAAGATTATATGTTCTACTTAGTTCTTTATGCTGGATCTTAATCTTCCTGTGAAGAACTTAAAGCAAATCTGAGGTAATATTTTAGAGTAATCATTTCATAAAGTCCATGTCTCCTCTGAAGCATCTTTGATGGATAAACTATACCTTTCTTCTCCCCACAAAGAGGCATCTTCCCCATTGTATTTGCTAAGAATGTGTATAGCATATAACCATGAGCATGAAGAACATGTATAGCATATAACCATAAGCATATGATGATTTTTTTAATCATCATATTTTCAGATGATATTAAAAAGGACTCTTTGTTGAGCAAAGGGAAGCGCATGAACACTGGAGGTAGAATGCTTGTGTGATTGGACAGCACTAGCCATGCAACCTGGCTGGGCAGCCTAAAATGAGTCAGTAATATCTGTGTGTTTCTGTTTCCTCTTCTAGAGAGTTAGGGTGTTAACTTACAAGATTAACTTATAAGTTAACTAAAAGGTTCCGAGGAGGATCGATGAATGGATTCATGTGTAAGGCAGGAAAGACGTAAATTCCATTCTGGAGTCCTGTGACGTATAATAAAAAGATAAACAAGACTTTAGGGTTCCGATGTTTGTTAGTGTTTATTTTATGAGAGTTCACAGAAGAGAAAATGACACTCAAATAAGTGGTCAAACTTGGGGTCTGATAAATGCTTTTGACAAAGGAAAGGAAGTTTATGCTTTGGGATATATTACATGAAAGGAAGTGACTAGGAAATATCTTAGGAAAATATAAAGAAATTAATGATAAGAATTTTATTATTTTATATTATGGTAAGAATTTTATTTCTTTTTAATGCTGTAGTCTAAGCAGGACTGGAGGAACTGTGGGACCACTCTTGGTAGTTCTCAAACAACCTAGCCTGTGCTTCTTTTGGGGTAGGAACACACCCAAGGGTGCCCAGAGCTTACTCCTGGCTCTGTGTTCAGGGATCACTCCTGGCAGGACTGGGGGAATTTCCTGAAGCTAGCATTTCTTAAGGAAATCTCCAGAATGACATACACATGTATGTCAGGGAAGACATCTCTTACATCTTTAGATGTCCCACACAAGCATGTTATCATGGTATTCACTTGAATGTCCCCTAAGCTTTGGAAACAGGCCAAGTCAACGCACGCCGCCCATCACACCAATCCCCAGTGCTCCTGGAGTGCTCATCCTGCCCGCACCCTCATGCAATGCAGTCCCAGTGAAGCATCTTCTGGCAAGGTGGCCGACTGCTCAAGAGAAACTGAATCAGCCTCAAAGCTGTGCAGTCTAGGGACCTCCTACAAGATCTGTGCATGTGTTTCCCTGAGCCCAGGGGCATCTATTAGCCCCAAGGATGGTAGGGATGCTGGGTTCTGGGGCTAGACACTGGGGCTCCAGAAGCAGGTCCAGGTACAGGTGCAGGAACCAAAATCCCTTTTATTGCACATCCTCTGGGCTAGCTGCTGCTTCCAGTTGCAGTGAACCATAGAAATTTTGCCCCAGGAGCCCTTTTGACCTGTTCCTCTTTCTGCAGCTTTTGTCAGCAGGAGAAGCCTCAGGGCATCACATTCTCTCTGTTGCCTCTTTCATCGAATCCCCTCCATCAGGAAAAAGTTTATTTTCTGGAGTCCCAAGGGGGAACTGACATGCAGCTGTGACCTGGTCCCATGTAGGCAGAGTGTGAAGTTTTCCTATGAAGTACAGGTCAGAGCCCACACAATGCCACCTCATTATGTAGTATCTGGCAAAAGTGAGTGTGGTATTGATGGGGCTCGTAGCATGGGTGTGCTGAACACATTAGAGTGTGATCAAGTTGCAGCTCTGCCCAGAGGAAGCCAGTTCTTGCCAAAGCTTGGGGCATCTACAAGCAGGAAGAGATGGGGGAACACCTGGAAGAATTAGAATTGAACTGAGTCAAGCCCAAAGATGGATGGTATGGTGGGCACAATTCTGCAAGTAACAGAAAGAGCTGAGGTGGGGGACAGAGTTATTGAAGACGGGGTCATGATATGAAAACAAGGTGATGGGGTGGCAAGTCAGGCTCAGGAAGTATATGGACCCCAACCCTCAGCCACTTCATATTTTTAGAAGTCCCTTATGAGCTAGTTGGGAATCAGGGACGAAGTGACTAGGGTTTAGCAATGGTCCCTAAGTATGAGCTCTGGAGTGCTTGGAAGCAAGAGTGTCCCTTGGGACCTAAGGAGACAGGCAGTATCTGTGACAGCAGAGAGAGGGGTTGGTCTCGGAGACTAAGGGAATTGCTATGCGATTGGAAAATGTCATCTGAAAAGAGCACCTGATCATTTTCAAGCTCCACGTGTGTTCAGCAAGGCAAAGTCCGACCAGAATAGAGTTCCTAATAATAGCTAACATTTATTGAGCACGTATAGGTCGGGCAATATGCCAAGCACTGTGAATGGATTATCTGACTTGAGTCTTGCTTGAAATATTTACTAGGCACCTACGGAGTGTGTCAAGCATTGTTTTAGGCACAAAGAAATCAGCATTGAAGGAGAGCAACCAAATAAAAACAAAAGGAAGATGTCCCTGCCCTCATTGAGCTCTTGTAGATGTTCTTACTAAAATATTATTGTGCAAGTAAACATTTCACAAACAAAGGAGTGAAGGTATAGCATAGAGAGACTTAAGCAGCTGGTCCAGAATCACAGGAGTAGTGATCAGTGTATTAGTCACTAATGCAGGAAGTGCTGAGTCTTCACTAAAGAGCAAAGAGACTCAGATAAATGCTGAGGATAAGGAGATGGAGAAACAATGGTTTTTTTTCTTGGAATGATCTTGCAGGTGAGGGGAAGATAAGTTTGCAGCCAATAAAAATAGGTCAGAATCGTATATACAAGCCACTGAGGAAATCAGACAGAAGCAGTGCACTTTGGGAATGGGACAGAGAAGATAACGGCCAGAGACGTAAAGGAGTTTCTTGGAACTTACTAGTTAGAAGAAGCATGGTTTACAGAGCTAGAGGATATTTTATACAGGAAAGACAGTATGTCCCAAAAGTGTGGAGAAAGGTGGAAGGCTTGCCTTGTTGGTTTGGAGCTTTGTAGGGGTGTTTCATATGTTTTTTAAATTAAACATATGGAAAAAAAATGTTATGTGCATTGACTTATCTGAATGGCTATAGATATCAATTAAAAACAAGTTTAAATCTAATTATATGGTTTAAGAAATAATAGTATCTTTTAAAATTTTGGGTATTCAGACTATAACTGAGCCTTGAATGTAGGCAAATGGATATACATGACAATCCCTAAATGTATGTATTTCAAGTCACAATGTGTAAGAGAAGGGGAGGGAGAGAAAGAGAAAGAGGAGAGAGAAAGAGAAAGAGAGAGAAAGAGAAAGAGGAGAGAGAACGAGAAAGAGGAGAGAGAAGAGAAAGAGAAAGAGAGAGAAGCTCCTGCCACAGAGTCAAGTTGAGGGAGGTGGGAGGGAATAATTTGGGGACACTGGTGTTGCGAAGGGTGATGGAACACTGATCGAAACCCAATCGTGAACAGCTTTGTAATTATATATCTCATGGTGGCATAATAAAATTTTTTTAAAAAGTTAAGATAATCAATGATAAAAAAACAAAATACAAAAAATTTTTTACCATTTAAGTAGGATAGAAAAAGTTAAGTAATTTGTCTAAAGGCACTGAGTTAATATAGACCAGGATTTGTCAACTGGGAAACATACAGACTCTATGGGGCCCCATATTCCAAGTGGGGGTCCCAGGTGAAAATTTTGTAATTGGAGTTATGAGAATAGGTGTAAACTAGTAGGACAAAGGACTCACAGGAGGAAAATAAAGTTGGGAGAAGGAAAACCCTGAGAATCACTGGAGAATCGAGTCTGGCTTCCTCGTAACCAGACGCTAAACCTGAATGACACCAAGGCCCTTCTGCTGTGAGGGGGTGTTTAGACATGGTAGTCAAAGATTCTGCACAGCAATTTTCAGGGCATCTTTGAGAAAGGAAAGAAAAGAGACTCTCACTGCCATTTCCTTTATCTTGATTCACAGCAACAAAGCATGGTTATTTCAACAGAGAGAAAAAAAAGAGAACAGTTTCACCTCATATACAATCCTCCAAGGGACAGATTCTAGAGAGTTTAGGGACTGAGCCAATATGTGACTGAGCTGGATGTTTCTGCTTGCAGAAGGATGTCAGAATGGGCCTTCAGAAGACTCAGATGGAATTCCCAAATGTTGATGAGAAGCTAAAGAAGTGAGGGCAAGTATAAAGAGAAAACAGTGCATGCAAGTGTCCTGAGGTGGGATCAGGTGAGTAAGAAGATCAAATCCTTTGACTACAGGACCTCTGTCCCAGGCAGACTTATCTTTATTCATCATAATGTATATGCAGTGAAAATAGAATGTGGCCTGAGTGAAAACTAAGTAAATAAGTAAGTGTGAGTGAAAACTAAGTAAGTGTTCAAATTAATCCTCACTCAAAACCAACTGTCATGGTCATTGAATGAGTTTCTCAGAAATTAGAATAAATAATCTGATATATTATCTTAAATGAAATCATCATGATAATTTTTCAGTTTCATTGAGATATCCTTAATATGTAACACTGAATTAGCATAAGGTCTATCACATAATGATTTAGAATGTACATACACATACAGTCAAATGGTTATCATAATAAGTCCACTTAACGTAACTTCATACACTTTTTTGGAATGAGAATTTTAAGATCTATTCTTTGCAACTTTCAGATATACAAAATTAATTATACAGTGTACATTATACAATAAGTACTTATTTATTTTTTCACTGAAAATTTGTACCTTTTGAATATATTTTTTTCAATTTTCTATAGCCCAACACCTAGGACAGGTGCGCTCTTATCTGTTCTTATTTTTAAGTGCTTGGTAATTTTGGATTCTACGAATAAGTGTGATCAGAGAATATTTATCTTTCTCTAACATATTTCACCTGGGGCCTTCAAAATTCATCTATATTTCTGAAAATGAAATTTTTTTAAAGAATAAATACTCTCTTGACTCATAGACATGGGGCAGAGCTGCTCCTGGCTCTCCCTATGCCCAGCCGCTCACGAGGTGCCCGGGAGGGATGGAGGGTTCTAGCCCTGGCCCGCCACCCCAGCAGAGCCTCACAACAAGCCAGACAACCCCCCACTCCATGAGGGTCTCCATTTTCCACATCCAGACTTCCCCCTCGTTAGAACTCCACCCAGCAGATGAGTCTATCACAGCCCGGTTCATCAATAAATGCTGGATTTAGAGATGACTACAAGAGTATGCTACCCACACGGCAGAGCCTGGCAAGCTACCCATGTCATATTTGATATGACAAATACCAGTAACAATTATAGACCTCATTCCCATGACCTGATGAATAGTTTGAGGCTCTTTATGTTCCTGGCGCAAGCAGGTGCCCTTGGGCTTTACTTGCATGAGGCAGGACATATGGAGATGCTACTGGTGCCCACTCGAGCAAATCGATGATGATGGGAAGACAGTGATACAGTGAAGACAGTGAAATACTCTCTTGATTGAATATAGATGTCCTGTGAATGGAAGCTTAGATTGTCTCCAGGTCTTGTCTATAGTAAATAATGCTGCAATTAACAGAGTACAGCTACATTTTATGGACAGCTTTTTGTTCCCTTTAGATAATTGCTCATATGTGGAATATCTGGATCAAATTGTTAACCTTTTTTTTTTAAAAAAAGTCAGATACTTTTTATGCGCAGTGGGAAGTCGGATGTCTTGGTGTGCCAGTTTTGCATTCCCAGTAACAACATACAAAGATTCCACTTTTATTTCTGGTTTTTGAGGCACATTGACTATGCTTGGTGCTTACTCCTGTATCTGTACTGAAGGATCGCTTTTGGTGGTGCTCGTAGAACCATATGGTCTGCCCTGCCTGCTGTACTATCTCTCTGGCCCCAAGGATTGCTCTCTTTCAAGTCCTTGCTTTTAATCTCTTTTGATAATAGAGAACAGATATGAAGTCTCACTACATATCTCTGATGATCAGTGATGTATTGAACACCTTATTAGGTACCTTTTGGTCATTTGTATATCTTCTTAAGAAAAATGTGTATTTAGCTTTTCCTTGAGGTGTTGCAGGTGTGGCTGCAGTGCCCAGCTGCATTGGCAGGTGGCAGACAGGAGACAGGCTTGTCTACACCCAGGGCTCTGTTACCTGGGCCCTAGATGGTTGATGGTCTGACATAGAAAAAGACTGGGTCCCTTGGGATGACCCCAGAGCCACAGCAGAGCCTGGCAAGCTGCCCATGGTGTATTCATTATGCCAAAAACAGTAACAATAATGGACCTCATTCCCAACATATGGAGGCATTACTGGTGCCTGCTCAAGCAAATCAATGAACAACGGGAAGACAAGTGAGACAAGTGAGATATTTTAAAAAATCAGGTTTTGTTCTGCTACAGTTTATGAGATTTTAATGTATTTTGAATGTGAATCCTATGTCAGATGTATGATTTGCAAATTATAGCTCCCATTTTGTAGGCTGTCTTCATTTTAAGATGGTTTACCTTGAGTAAATAAGAGTTTTATTCTTAAACTTTCAAAGGTCACATTTGAGCATTTGTCATTATGCGGAGCTTTCAGCACTATAGACATTCACTTTAAAATAACAATAATAGCTTTAGATTTATGAATGTTAGGACATTAGTTCAGAAGTAAAGTATTTTGGTAGCATGTTTTCTAGAAGGAGCTTTGTTTTTAGGACACAGATTGTGCCATCTAAAGCACTTTTCAATTAAAAACATAAAAATACTGTGCACTTATAGTGCACGATATAGCATTATTTAAAAATGATTTTTAGGGCTGGAGTAGGGGCGTTTTTACAGCGGGTAGGGTGTTTGCCTTGCCCATAGCCCACCGGGTTCCATCCCTGGCATCCCATATGATCCCCTGAGCACCACCAGGAGTAACCCCTGAGCATCGCCAGGTGAGACCCAAAAAGTAAAAAAAAAATTAAAAAATTATTTTTAATTAAAGTTTTAGTTTCCATACAGGGAATTATTTTCTTCCTAGAAGAGTCTTGTCTGGGTCAGTTGGTGCTTGGTGAGAATAAAACATGTTTATGTTCCTCAGTTTGTCTAACAATTTCTCCTTTCTTTATATATTTACTTTTCATTTTGTCTATAGTTAAGATAATTTATTGTGAATGTTATTATTATACAAGATTCTGGAGACTTTCATCCTTATGAAAATTTGATATTGGTGAATTTGGCACTTTGCTTATTATTTGTCCTCTCAAAATGTGAAGAATTCTAAATTAGACTTAAAATACTCTTGGCCTAAAAGGAATTAAATAATGTCAATTTAAAGTACATTCCTCAGAGGTTTTTCAGTGTAATGGATGTTAATATGCCAAACAATTCTACATGGATTAGAAGTGTGTTGCAATTGAGTCTCTATTATTTCACCTTGCATTGTTATTTAAATTCTTATATTTAAATCATTCCTCAACTCAAAAAAAGATGTATGTTAACTAGTTAACATATTCTCTTAGCATTTATATTGTCAACTTACTTTTCTATTTATGTAAGCACTTGAAAGCTGAGATTGTTTTCGGTACAAGAAACTTTGTACACCATTAATCCTTCTTGCATTTTACTCTTGCATAATAATAAATATGCAATTCATACTGACAATATCCAATTCATAAACCATGCAAGGAGATTTTTTCTTACTACAGATAGAATACTTTTGAAGCAGACAGTCGATTAGATAGTAAAGGACCCCTATGGCAAAGCGTTCTTGGGAAGTAAGAAAGCCAACTATCTCTAAGGCTATAGGGACATAGATCTAAGGCCTCATGAGACCTTTACCTGGCTTCAGCACAGACCCAGAGAAGGATTCATGCCCCCTCAAGAGAAACCCCAGCAGAAACAAAGTCAGGAAAGGAGTGTCAAAGAAGACCATCAACTGCTCCCAACTCTATCCCATTGGCAACCCTAGCAATGGACTCTTTCCTAGGTAGAAAGCCCCACGTGAGGCAGGCTGGGAGAAAAGCATATGCGGCCCAGAGCCCAGGGGCTGCCTTTGCCCAATGCTGCTGCCAAGCTCATAAGGCACTTACGGTGGTGGTGCCTGAGCACAGTGCCGCCCACATCTCCCCTTGTGAGGCGTGGATTTTATTTTATTTTTTATTCATTTATTTTTCAAATTTTATTATACCACCATGAGATATAGAGTTACCAAGATGTTCATGATTGGGTTTAAGTCATACAGTGTTCCAGCACCCATCCCTCTACCAACGGCACATTTCCCACCACCAAGGTCCCCAGATATTCCCTCCCCTCTCCCTCAGCCTGTCTCTATAACAGGCACTTTTCTCCTCTCTCTCTCTCTCTCTCTCTCTCTCTCTCTCTCTCTCTCTCTCTCTCTCTCTCTCCCTCCCTCCCCCCTGGAGAAACCCATGTTCTCTCTTGAGCACACACTTTCTCTCTCTCCCTTTCCTCAGAACTTTCAAACAAAATCTGTTATACTTTGCTGCTTGAATCCTCCTGAAATTCTTTTCTGAGGAAAGGGCAGAGACCCACAAGGACTGGTTAAGGCCTAGGACTGACTTTCCTTTCCTGCAAGGAGCAAGGCTCACTGTCCTAGATTCCCCAGCTGTTCCCCAGTGCAGCCGTGGGTAGAGAGAAAATAGCGATTACCTTCTTGAGACTGTGTCTCTCCATCCCCACTCCACACACCCAGGGACCACAAACCTAGGGGCCCCACTGGCACCACTTTCCTATTTCAAAATAACAACAAAATGTGACACACATCGTTCATATTGCTGACATATAAATGGATAATAAGAAATAATGATTAGTCATATGGCCATTGATCACGCAAGTTCAGGAAAGCCAGAAATGACTTTGAAGTAGGCATTGGGTTATTTGGTTTTTCAAAGATAGAAGCGGAAATCAGATTTATGTTTAAGAGTGGTGCTAGTCTCAGTGTTTTCCTTATTTAACACAGGTCCCTAGCTTTTTGTTTGCTGTTTATTTTAAACTTTTTATTAAAACAGCTTAATATGATGGCAGTTCTCAAACTTCACCTGTTCAGTTTAATTATCAAAAGTAACAGTAGTCAGTTCAGGAACTGGTAGTAATGTCTTAAGGACCCCTTTTGTACCTTCTAGGCATTACCACCCTGGACATTATAAAAGATCTGACCCTTATTTCACATTGTTGTTGGCTGATAGATAAGTGAGGCCTTTGGGGAAACAGCCTAGTCTCCATCCCTGAAGGGGCCCAAAGATATGAGGATCAGTTCCTCTGGAAGGCAAATACTGAGCCTTTATAGGTGGAGAATCTGAATAGTCACCCACAGAGGCTGCACCACTTAAAGGAGAATCTTTAAGAGAAGTTAAAAGCCATGATTAGAATATGAAAAAAGACCATCAAGTGTTCAGGCTGTTCCCCTTGACAACACCATAGCAACAGACTCTTAACCTGGCAGGGACAGTTTGGGGGGAAAATCCCACTCTTATAAAACCAACTTTGTAAAGACAAGCAGTACACACTCTTCACTCTGGAGATTCTTCCACATCTCAACCTGAGGTGTTTACTCTCAGTTTTTCCCCCTCTAGAGAAGCCTGATCTCTCTCTCTCTCTCTCTCTCTCTCTCTCTCTCTCTCTCTCTCTCTCTCTCTCTCTCTCTCTTCCTTTCCCTTCCCCTTACTTCTCTAACTGAAACTATTCACTTCACTATTTCATCTTCTGGGATTCTTTTCTGCAAAGAAAAGTAATAGCTCCTATAAAAACTGGGCAGAGGTGAGGACTCACTGCCGCTTCCTGCAAAATGTAATTCCTCACTCATACTTGAATCCCTGGCTCCCTGGGAACTTGGGTGGTAGAGACCACTTTCCATACACTATAGATTGAGTTCAGGTGCCTTGTGGGGTTGGCAAGAGATAGCACCCAAGTCAATGAGGGGCTTGTAGCTGACTATCGCTCCTAACCCACACCAAGAAAATACCTGTGCAACCCAGACAGGTTTAGCAGAGAGTTGGGAGCATAGTTTTTTTTTCTTTTTGGGTCACACCCAGCGATGCTCAGGGGTTACTCCTGGCTCTTCACTCAGGAATTACTCCTGGCGGTGCTCGGGGGACCATATGGGATGCCGGGGATCAAACCCGGCCGGCATGGGCCGGCCATATGCAAGGCAAATGCCCTACCCGCTGGGCTATCACTCCCGCCCCTGGAGAGCATAGTTTTCTTAAGTCTCCCTCCTTGCCTCACTTCACTCAAGTTCCCTGCAACATAATTGGCAATATAGACAGGAGTCAGGAGACCTGCAGCAGAATTCACCAACCACCCAGGGCACCCCTTTTCTCTGTGGGAGACACTTCTTTCATCTTCAACAACATAATAGCAAGGCTGTGACTGATCTTGAACTTTGTGTAAATGGAATCACCGATATGATTCTGATTTCTTTTGGCACACCGTTACCTCTGAGATTCATCTGTATGGTTGTCTATGATTGTAGTCTATTACCAATGCTGTATTTTATTCCCTTAAGGACTATGTCATCATTTACGTACTGTTTTTTTTTTTTTTTTTGTTGTTGCTGGACTGTGGGTGGCATACTATATTCCTTGACCAGAGGTATTTTCTAAAGAAAGAAGGGATTATTAACAATTTCTGTAATTTTTGTGACATTTCCATTGAGATTGATAACCATTTCATCATTCAGTAGTTTCTAATACACCCAATTTAAATATTTCAAAATTCAGTGCCAGAGAAACATTGGCTTCCCTTGAGGCATGGAGGGAATTGATTTCTCCTTTAATAGTCTTTAATAAGTGTGTTGGTTACAACCTCCATCTTCCAGAAAGAACTACAGACACTTAATGAGGTTAAATAAATAAACTTAGCAAAATTAAAAATGAATTTTAAAAAGTGAGGCTGAGTGAGAAACTGATGAGCCTCAGCTATGCGCATAAGCATTGAGGCTTTTGAGCACAACTTCAGTACAATCCTGTGCTTTGTCACTTGCCTCCCAATTTCAGATCAGCTGGTTCTGAAAGGAAAATCAGGTCAGTCCTACTGATCTATGGATCTGTTGGTGTTTTTTGTTTTCTTTGGGTGGCTGGTTTCTGGTGGCTTGTTTCTGCTTCCTTCAGGAATCCCTTTGGGGAGGACTCAGCAGACTGTAAGGGCCGCTGGGAATCAATCTGGGCCAGTTACATGCAAAGAAAGCACCAGACCCATTGCATTATTACTCTGGATCCTGAGTCCTATCAATTTTTCAAAATAAGTGCACAGACTATTTCAGCAAGGGGGCACCTATTCCTTGAGGCAGAGTCTTGCTTTGATATGGACAGTTCACGAGTTTAATGGGTTGATATTATTTTTTGTGCACTTCTCATCACAATGGCAAACTGAATCCACTTAGATGTGTTTATGCATATGATTTTGTAAAGTATTTAAATGATTCAGAAAGGCTCTGGGAGGGTGTTGGTGAAAGCAATTCAATACCGTCTAAGGCTTACACTAAATCAACTGATGTGACTCAATGCCATGACAAAAAGTGTTTATTTGTAAATAGCAGGTTTAAAAAATGTTTATAGTATTTCTCCCACCATCCCCCAACACAATACCGATTCCCTTGTTAAGTCCAACAGACACAGGTGAAAAAAAGCTTGAGTTCATACTCCTTAGCAAATACAAATACTTAGCTCTTAAGTGTTTGCAGGTAAGAGTATACCTACTATAAATAACAACCAACTAGAAAAGAGGGCTAAATTTAAAAGATAAATGAGAATATGAAACAACTCATTTCCCTTTTAGAAGAGAAATGAGGACCAGGTGTGTATGACCCCTGCACAGCCCTTGGAACCACACAGCTCCAGGGTAGAGGCCCAGACCTTTCGACCAATGGGGCCGAGGCCTACAGAACCCTAGACCTGCCACCAGACCACTTCCTTCCAGCTCCCACAGATACCTCCCACCTGCCCTACCAGGTGTGTGTGATGCCTGAGCACCCACGGAACCACCCACTCACATGCCAAAACTCAAAACCACGTGGACACACTAGCATCTGCGGAAATACTTACTAATTATCTTACATGAGGTACCAGTGAGCATTGGTCCCTACATTCCTTGCCACCTACCCCACACTCTGCAAACAACCCAGACACCTACTAACTACCATCTAGCCACCCAAGAACACACATTTGCAACCTACAATAGTCGTAATGGTAAAGCAATGCAGAATTCCATGCAGCTCAGTGAGTGAAGTCACTAGCCCAGATGAGCCAAGCTATATAACCTCTCTAATAAGGAATTTCAGAAGGAATTGTTAAGGATACAAAAGGAGATCAAAGAAGCAATGGAATAAAAAATCAATAAAATACAAGAGGACATGAGAGCAAAAATGAGTAAAATGCAGACCAAAATACAAGCAGAAATGACAGATATTAAATATGTGGTAAGTGAAATGAAAAACACTCTGGAAGGCCCCCATAGCAGAGTAACAACTGCTCAAGAAAAAAATTAGTGATCTCCAAGATGAGGTCCAAAGATTCTCTAGACAAAAGAAGATGGAAAACAGAAAAACAGAAAACAGCAGAAGATAGAAAAAAGACTCACAATTAATGAACAGACAACAAGAAATAATTGGGATGAAGCCAAAAGGAATAACATATACATCATTGGGGTCAAAGAAGGGCAAGAAGAAAACCCTGATGAAGAAGTTTTCAAAGCCATCATTACTGAGAAGTTCACTGAACTAAGAATGCTTGCTCCCAGATTCAAGAGGCCCGTAGGGTACCAGCTTAAAGAAACCCCAATAAGAATACTCTAAGACACATCCTAATTAGAATGACAAAAACTACAGATAGAGATAGAATACTGAAAGCAGCAAGATCAAAGAAGGAAATCACATACAAAGGAGCATCCCTAAGTGTCGGGAAGCTCTGCCAGGGTCCCCAACAGTGCTGGGAAACGAATTCCCTTCTACCTCCGAAGCTGGCGGGGAATGGATGAAGACTCAGAAATCCGATGCAGTTTTAAAAGACTTTACTTATCACAGGTTCAGGCATACAAATCAACAAAAGGAAAAGCCCTGTGCTTAGGATTCCCAGCTAGAACCCAGACACGTGTAGGCCAAGATGGCGGCCACCACGTGTAAAGGCCCTGTAGAGAGGAGACAAAGACAAAACTCCCAAGAAGGGTGAGAGCTCACAGAGAAAGAGCCCAAAAAGAAGCGTGAGAGAGAGGAAGCAGGCTAGTATTATACCCCTGTAACTCGGACCTCCCCCCCCCACTGTTATGGAAAGCAGGGAGGGTCAAATGCCCTTAGGTAATCCCCTCCCTGCACCTCACCTAGGCCCTTTAGTATGCTAATGTTTTGAGCCAAGATCTGCCTGGAAATGCCTTTATAGGGTAAAGAAGGGGGTTTCTGAGATGGCATGTCTCTGTACCAAAAACTAATACTAATGCCAGTTAAATATTTCTCCAAGCCTTCACAAGTCTCTTCTACTTCATGGTAGTTTTGTATTTTAGTTGCCTTTGAGTACATCAGGGGAGCCATGCTTGTTTGCTTGGAGGCAAACAGCATTTCTCTCTGGTCCAATCACTCAGGAATAATACGTGGCCAGGCAAATATGCTGGTAAGATCCAGCTAGTCCCACGATGATTGTGGTAGCATGGGAGAATATTTATACCAGCCAGTACAGCATACATGGTCAGATAAACTGCCATATTTAGATTACCCCCTTATCTACAAAGTGATTTGCAGGCGGCAATTCAGAGCAGATGCAGCGGCCCTTAGAGGAGTCCTGCAACACCTAAGATTTACAGTAAACTTCTCAGATGAAACACTCTGAGCCTGAAAACAATGGTGGGATATTGTGAAAAGACTCAATAAACTACAGGCCTCACCAAGAATTCTTTACCTGGCTAGACTCACATTCAGAAATGAAGGAAAGATACACAACTTCATGGATAAGCAACAACTCAGGAACTTCATAGACTCAAAACCAACTTTAAAAGGACAGAAGGGTCTACTGTAAATAAGACAAAACCCAAAAGCACAACAAGTTTAAACAGAAAGATGGCACAAAATCCTATGACAATAATCTCTCTCAATGTCAAAGGTCTAAATGCACAATTAAGGGACATAGTGACAAAATGGATTAAAATTCTGAATCCAACAATCTGTTGCCTACAAGAAACACATCTGAATAATCAGAGCAAAAACAGACTCAAAGTCAAAGGCTGGAAACAGTTCTCCACGCAAACAACTCCTCTGAAAAGGCCAATGTGGCCATACTAGTATCTGAAAATATAGACTTCCAGGCTGAAAAGGTTAGAAGGGACTATGAAGGCCATTTCTTATTAAGAAGGAGTATGTATATCAGGAAGAAGTTACACTACTAAACATATATGCACACAACGAGGGGCCAGACAAATCCCGAAAACAACTGTGAATAGACTTCAAAGAAGACATTGACAGTAGCACAATAATAGTCGGAGACTTCAACACTGCTCTGTCAACTCTTGATAGATCAACACAACTGAAACTCACCAAGGAAATACTGGCCCTGAAGGAAGAAATGGAAGAAAGAGGGCTGGTGATATATACAAAGCTTTTCATCCTAAGAAAGCTGAGTACACATTTTTTTTCAGTGCACATGGAACATTCTCCAAGATAGACCACATGCTGAGTCACAAAGCATACCTCAATAAAAAAAAAGATAGAAATTGTGTCAACTATTTTTTCAGACCACGATGCACTGAAAATGGAAGTTAACCATACACAGAAACAGAGAGTCAAACCAAACACTTGGAAACTGAACAGCTCACTGCTGAACAAGCAATGAACTAAGAGGAACAAACAAGAAATCATAGAGGAAATCCAAAGATTCCTGGAAACAAATGAAAATGAAGACACCAACTATCAGAACTTGTGTGACACAGTGAATGTATTGTGAAGAGGAAAGTTCATAGATCTGCAAGCATTCATCAAGAAAAAAGAAAGGGCCCATATAAATAACCTGACTTCACAGCTAAAAATGTTAGAAAATAACAAACAAAAAGGAGCCCAACCCAGGAATAAAGGAAGAAATATAAAATTTAGAGAGGAAATCAATGAGCTGGAAACCCAAAGAACAATCCAAAAGATTAAAGAAACCAAGTACTATTTCTTTGAAAAAAATAAATAAGATCGACAAACCACTGGCAAGACTTGTAAGGATGGGGAGAGAATCGTAATAAACAGAAACGGAAATGATAATGGAGACATCACAACAGAAAACACAGAAATCCAAAAGACCACCAGAGATTATTTTGAGAACCTGTATGCCATGAAGCATGAGAACCTAGAAGAAATGGATAAATTCCTGAACTCCTATAATCTCCCAAGGCTGAAATAAGAAGACTTGCAATTCCTGAACAAGCCTATCACCATCAAAGAATTTGAAACAGTAATTAAAAGTCTGCCCAAACACAAAAGCCCAGGTCCAGATGGATTCACTAGTGAATTCTTCCAAACCTTTAATGAGGACCTACTGCCTGTCCTTTTCAAACTCTTCCAGAAAATAGAAGAAACAGAAACACTCCCATACAGCTTCTACAAGGCACATATCACCTTGACACCCAAAGCAGGCAGAGACAACAAAAAAGAAAGAAAACTACAGACAAATCTCCCTGATGAACACAGATGATAAGATCTTCAACAAAATACTAGCAAGCAGAATCCAAAGAATCATCAAAAAGATTAAACATCATGACCAAGAAGGATTCATCCCAGGAATGCAAGGATGGTTCAACATTCGAAAGTCAATCAACATAATACATCATATCAATATGAGAAAAAAATATGATTCTATCGATAGAGGCAGAGAAAGCATTTGACAAGATCCAACACCCATTCATGATTAAAACCTTCCAAAAAAGTGGGAATTGAAGGAACCTTCCTCACTATATTCAAAACCATCTACCATAATTCCACAGCGAGTATCATTCTCAATGGGGAGAAAACTGAAAGCCTTCCCCTTAAGATCAGGGACAAGACAAGGTTGCCCCCTCTCACCTCTTTTATTCAATATAGTACTGGAAGTACTTGCCATAATAGCAATCAGGGAAGAAAAGGATATCAAGGGCATCCAGATTGACAAGGAAGAAGTCAAGTTATCAATATTTGCAGATGACATGATATTATACCTAGAAAACACTAAACTCTATACATAAAAACTCCTAGAAACAATAGATACTTGTAGTAAAGTGGCTGGCTTTCCTATATACAAATAACGAAAAGAGCAGAAAGGGATATTAAGAAAACAGTTCCATTCATAATTGTGTCACAGAAATCAAATACCTAGGAATCAGCTTAATCAAGTGTGTAAAGAACCTGCACAAAAGAAAACTACAAGACTCTGCTTCAAGAAATAAAAGAGGACATGAGGAAAATGAAATGCGTTCCCTGCTCATTGATGGGGAGAATCAACATTGTCAAAATGGTAACACTCCCTAGAGCTTTGTACAGATTCAATGTGGTCCCTATAAGGATATCCATGACATTCTTCAAAGAAATTCACCAAACACTCCTGAAATTTGTATGGAATAATAAATTCCCACAGATAGCTAAAGCAATTCCTAGGAAAAAGAAGATGGGAGGCATCACTTTTCCCCACTTCAAACTTTAACTACAAAGCAGTGGTAATTAAAACTGCATGGTATTGTAATAAAAACAGACCTGTAGACCTATGGAATAGATTTGAGTATACTGACACCCATTCTCAGACACATGATCATTTAATCTTTGATAAAGGAGCAAAAAGTATGAAATGGAGCAAGGAAAGCCTCTTCAACAAGTGGTGGTGGGAAAACTGGGCAGTTATTTGTAAAAAGAATGAATTTGGACATCTGTCTAACATCATACACAAAAATCAGATCAAAATGGTTAAAGATGTCAATATTAGATCCTGAGTTCTTAAAGTACATCAAAGGAAAATATAGGAGAAACCCTCCATGACATTGAAGCTAAAGGCATCTTCAAAGGTGAAACACCACTAACAAAGCAACTAGAAGCAAAAATAAACATATGGGACCAATGAAAGCTTCTTCACCTCAAAAGAAACAGTGACCAAGATACAAAGAAAGTCCACAGAATGGCAAAGAATATTCACCCAATACCCATCTGATAAGGGGTTAGTATCCAGGATATATCAGGAACTGGTAGAACTTTTGCAAAAAGAAAACAGCCAACTCCATCAAAAAAATGGGGAGAAATTTACAGAAACTTGGACAAGGAAGAAATTTGAATGGTTAAAAAGACCTATGAAAAACGGCTCATCATCACTAATCATCAGAGAAATGCAAATAAAAACAATAATGAGATATCATTTCACATCACAGAGACTGGCACATATCCAAAAGAGCAAG